>JAGDYQ010000166.1:1210182-1685182 GCA_021962125.1 Bulinus truncatus | reverse complement strand
ATGCTAATGATATAAAAAAAAATACTTGTATGAGTTTGTTATAGAAAAGTCCAAAGGCTGAAAAATTCAGATCTGATTTAGAACGCATTGTATACATAATTATAAATTGCTGCATCGCAGTGCGTCTCAATATGTTTAAAGGGTTGTGTGTGTAGGGGGGGGGGGGATTGGGGTTATCGCGACAATATTTAACTTTTGTCATCCATGGATCCAGAATATCATGTGTGTTTCAATACGTACCTATTTCTATGTGTGTTTCAATACGTACCCATTTCTACGTGTGTTTCAATACGTACCTATTTCTACGTGTGTTTCAATACGTACCTATTTCTACGTGTGTTTCAATACGTACCTATTTCTACGTGTGTTTCAATACGTACCTATTTTTACGTGTGTTTCAATACGTACCTATTTCTACGTGTGTTTCAATACGTACCTATTTCTACGTGTGTTTCAATACGTACCTATTTCTACGTGTGTTTCAATACGTACCTATTTCTACGTGTGTTTCAATACGTACCTATTTCTACGTGTGTTTCAATACGTACCTATTTCTACGTGTGTTTCAATACGTACCTATTTCTATGTGTGTTTCAATACGTACCTATTTCTATGTGTGTTTCAATACGTGCCTATTTCTATGTGTTTCAATACGTACCTATTTCTACGTGTGTTTCAATACCTACCTATTTCTACGTGTGTTTCAATACGTACCTACTTCTATGTGTTGCAATTCAAAAAGTTTGTTCTTCTGAAAAGCAATGGGGGGGGGTATATAAAATTAAATACTTTTTTTTTTAAATATTACTTTTCTTTTATCGTTGTTTATTTTCTTCACTTTATCGTGAAACAAGACAGCCGCAAAACAACGAAAAGAGTTTTACTGGTAGGAGGCGGAGTCATCAAATTTTGAGAGCCGCTATTCTATCCGATGAGTTACACCATCGGTAAGCACATAACAGGGCAACAACTCTCTGCACTACTGACACACCAGTCTGCATGCGCCAGGTGGACAGATGTGAGTTCACTTACTGACCAAGACGACAACATCTCATACCCTTTGAACTAATGGTGAAAGAAATTATGTAAGAAGTCTTTAAACTACGAATTTAACAAAAAAAATTCTATTCATTTACATATATTCTCGTGCACTCGTTTTAAATATTGGCCATAAGGCTAGATTTTAAACAAGCAATTAAGCCTGTTCCATTCTGGACACAGGACGTGTTAGAGCATTTTCATGTTATCTTTCAGTAAATATTTGTAAATTTTGGAAATGTTTATAAATTCAATTGTGTAATGTATATATCTGAAAAAGATATTAAAAGGACAAGTAAGTCATGTTGAATAACTGTTACAAAAATAAATAATGATTACGCCCCTTTGATTAGCTTTTATTATTTATATTTAAAATATAAGCAAAACGGTACATAACAAACTCTTATATTTTGGCCCTGAGAGGTCAAATCGCGAAATGGACTTTTGATGTACACTTGGCAGGCCAAGACCTAAACAATGATATATACATCATGGGTCTAGGACTTATGGTTGCTGAGATATAGGGCGGTCCATTATTAATATAGCTTATATGGTAAAAACATACTTTAGGGCCCCTTTTACGGCCCTGAGAGGTCAAATCGCGAAATTGAAAAAAGTCATTTCTTGGAAGGCAAGACCTACAAAATGATATATACATCATGGGTCTAGGACTTATGGTTGCTGAGATATAGGGCGGTCCATTATTAATATAGTTTATATAGTAAAAAACGGTACTTTATAAGGTCTTTTACGGCCCTGAGAGGTCAGATCGCGAAATGGAAAAAAGTCATTTCTTGGCAGGCCAAGACCTACAAAATGATATATACATCATGGGTCTAGGACTTATGGTTGTTGAGATCTAGGGGTGATGACAGACATACAGACAGACAGACAGACAGACAGACAGACAGACAAAACGGGGACAATAGAGCATTTTGTGTATGAAACATACAACTAGCTCGTTTTGTCAGTATCAACAAAGAGTTACAGGTTGTAGTCTGTTGCACCTGACATGAGATGAGTAACTTTGATATCATTCACTGTGAAAGTCAGTTTGCGATTAGACTACAAGATATTCAAGATAAGTTGATCTCTGCTGGCACCAGGTGTAAATGTTAGCTCAAATTTTTAAAACAGAAACTAATTGCACGCACTCATGTTTTATGACCTTCAGTGTGAGATACTCTCGCATTCTGATAAGTGGGGGGCGATGAGTCATTCTGGGAAAAAAGTAATTCACACTTAGCCGTAATGTGTCCAACTGATAAAAGGTTGAGAAGCCCCAGGAAACATGGCTGCCCTTTTGTGTCCCATTAGCTGATACTAGCCTGATAAGCCCCACAAAGCAAGGCCGACCACTCAGAACTGGCCCTTTCGCTTCCAACTGATAATACAGTGGTGGCGAACCTTTTTTGGGGCAGCGTGCCCAAAATTCAACCGAAAAACACTTATTTATAGCAAAGTGCCAACACTCCAGTTAAAATTAAAAGGATATTTTAGTCACATGTCGACTGAGTGCCATAGGTCCGCCACCAGTGTGATAATAGTTTGAGAAGCCACCGAGAAACGAGATGCCAACTAATCTCCCGTAGAATTAATTAGAAAGTGTATGGATAAAGATTACAAAAAAAGCAAATAAAATTGTAAATCTTAAAGGCGATTTAAAAAAAAAAACCTAGATGCGTTATATAAAAACATTTTTTCTTTTATCTCGTAATCTAGAAGGCTAAAAATATATCTAGATTTAAAATATCCACAATTAGCAGGCCAGATAGTAAGTCGCATCGAGCAAACGCATTCCAGTTTGAACATTTTATTCAACTCCATTCCCACAATTGTACATCAATGGAATAGAAATGTCAATAGAATTGAATCACCTAGCGATGTGAACGCGTCCAACCCTTTCAAAGAGTAAAATGACACGCAGTGTTTTATCATTTCTGAGTTTACAAAAAGTGCCCTGCGGTACACAGCTCACCAGAAAAGAACATAGAATTCTATTATCTCTAGAGTAGAATCGTTGTTTAAAAGTTTTTTTTTATTATTTTAAATAATCGTTATGAGTTTTTTTCTCTTTGCATTTATTTGTTAGAATGAAAGATAAGCACGATGTCGTGTGTTTTTGTGCGTGTGAGTCTGGCACAGTCAGGGCACTTGGCACATTCCATTGCTGACCGGTTTAAAAAAAACTCTGCTAACCCTCCCTCCCACCCCCTCCCACCCTCGGTGTAGTCGTACCTGGGTTATTTCTTTTTAAGCAGCAAAAAAACTTTTAAAGAATCTCAATCAGATAAGACTTTATTGCGAGCTGATCCAAGTAGTTCGCCTATTACCGAGAACCCATTACACACTTTAAAAAAACGTTTCACAGAAAAATATCGCAGTTAACGAATAGCTAAAAGATATGGCGTCACTGACTTTATTCCAGCCAAGGGCGGACTCTCAAAATGCCGCTCTATTTCCTTAAAAAAAAAACCTAACGTAAATGTAGAAAATGACGCACACTATGGTGGCAAAGCGAGGGCATACCGCCTAACACCCCCCCCCCGGGCTATAATACAAGTTTAATTGTTAACACGTTCGCTCTGAAACCGTTTCCCCCCATCAAGGATACAACATTCATGTCGCCCGTTCTTCATCATCATCGCCTTCACCAAAAAAAAAAACAACACCTCATCTTCAGATGATGATACGCAGAGCCGATGGGGTTTCGAGCCACTGACCATCACCGAGCCGATCAAATCCCACCGCTTCATCGTGCTCACCTAGCCATCACCCCGACCCATAGAGACAAATACTTGCGTAATACACACACACACACATACACACAACTTCTGAGCGTAACATTCACATCTGTTTTCAATTAGCTAAAGAAATCAACAGTCGCTGTAATCCTGACCCCATGTAACCCACTGGAATCATCTTCCGCTCGTCTTAAACATCTTCCGGTTTTTTTTTTCTTTCTTTTATTCTCTCTTTCGTTTCTCTTCTGGCCGTTTCAACATCTCCGCCGTCTAGCACTATATTAAATCTCATTCACCTGTGGGTAAAAAGGGGTGAATGGGTGGATGGAGGGTAGGGGGGGGCGCGCTCCAGATCCCATCTTCTTATCATAACAAAACTTTACAAGAAGCAATTTTATTCTTTCTTTCTCTCCTTCACCCGATCCATCATGCTCTCTCCCCTCTCCCCCCACCCCCTCGTAACTTAACCCCCTCGCCCCATTCCTTAAAGACCCTACCCCACAAATACACACACACCCACGTCTAATCTTGGCCGAGAAATATAATAATATAAACGGTCACCCCATTTTTTTTTTACATTTTTTTTATGCACAACCCTCTCTTTCTCTCTCTCTCTCTCACTCTCTCTCCCACCCTCTCTCTCCCTATCCCACTCAACAACTGATATTAGTGCTGCTCACGGACTGCAGTTTTAGTCAAGTTCTTCTTTAATGGTCATTTTAGTCAGAAATGTGTAGAGACCATGGGGGGTCTTTCGCCTGACTAGGAACACATTCTGAGATACTTACACATAGTGTTGTTATATCCAACAACTTTACGTGTTATGTTGAATAACTGTGTTGTTACATCCGAAAACTTTAACGTGTTATGCTGAATAACTGTGTTGTTACATCCGACAACTTGACGCGTTATGGTGAACAACTGTCACATCCAATGTGTCATCATATCCCATAGATTATAAAAATGTGGTGTCTCAAATGTGATAAGTCCCGTGTGATAATCACAGGAAGTGATATTCTATAATGTGTGTCATTGATGAATAGAACAAAAATATCTGGACATTTCGTTACACTCAAATGAAAGCCCGGATAAGCAAAGTGATGAACCGGAAGAACCATTTCTCTGCGTGACTCTGGACGGTGATTATTTGTATTTATTTAAGAGTGGAGCTCTTTTGTCTGTTGAATGAGAAGTTTAAATATAGGTATTAACGGAACTTGCCATATTTTTTTAAAATGTTTCTTGACTGAATAAGGTGCGGTATTTCAACGCGTGGGTTCATGGATTGGGCTGAAAGCTAGCTTGGTATAAATGTAATACTCGCAGATACAGGTACAATACACTCACTTTTCAGTCCCGAAATACCTGTACGGGTAAAAAAAAAAAAGTAATCTGGCCAAAATTATGCATTTCACATCCGTGATTGGCTGTGCGCCCCCCCCCCGATTTTCGACCCTGAGACTGTGGGCTAGCGGTCAGGTTCGGGGCGTATTTATCAAGCTATGACAAAGCGGTCTTTGTTTAAAATAATCACTGTTGTTATGAAGCATGCACATGTTGTTGTTGTTTTTACGCCCATTCCTTGAGAAGAGACTGGATTTAATCCTCCCTGGACAGGGGAAACTATTTTGACTTAAACACTAAAATACTTTCTTTTTTTTTATACCGCCGTCAGTGGGCATTAGCTCCCTTTATATACACACAGCAGACTTTCTTTTATTATCCGGCTTAATGTGAGGGAAAACCCGGGGTTATTAAATTATCGGCTTTCTGCCACAAATATAAAGAAAATGCCATATATATATATATATATATATATATATATATATATATGTGTGTGTGTGTGTGTGTGTGTGTATGTGTGCTTTTTGGTGATACAGTGACAACAGAGACAGATTCAGATTCGTAGTACTGACAGACTGGTGCGCAGTACTGACAGAATCATGCGTAGTACTGACACTGGTGCGCAGTACTGACAGAATGATGCGTAGTATTAACAGACTGGTGCGTAGTACTGACAGACTAGTGCGCAGTACTGACAGAATCATGCGTAGTACTGACAGAATGATGCGTAGTACTGACAGACTGATGCGTAGTACTGACAGACTGGTGTGCAGTACTGACAGACTGATGCGTAGTACTAACAGATTAGTGTGCAGTACTGACAGACTGATGCGTAGTACTGACAGACTGGTGTGCAGTACTGACAGACTGGTGCGTAGTACTGCAAATTATAAACAAATTACATCGTAAGCAACACCGATTCTCAGTATTGTTTCGCGGCTATTGTAACCGCATTGTGAACGTATTGAGGTACATACGTAGCCTATTGAATAGACATGACCCGACTGATTTCATTCCCGGCTATATTTGTTACTAATAAAATGAGGCGCAAATTTAAACTGAATTAAAGCAAAATAAAAATTGCGGGGCGGAGGGAGTGGGAGAGAGGGGGTGCGCTAAACCGACAGTTTGACAGTCGTCTGGTAATTAGATACATTAAATATGCATCGCCGTCTGCACAGAATGTCTCAGTGTGTGTATGAATTAACAGAAACAAGGGCGATGTGGATCAGTTGACGCTTGGTTTTTTGATAGTCGGACAACAGGCTAGACAGACAGACAGACATATGCGCTGGTCTATATATAGTTCAGTGGCTGTGCTGGGTTAGACGGGGACAAAAATATTTCACCGGGCCGCAAAAAGGTATTTAGGTTTCCCGTAATATGATCAAAAAATAGTGTGTTTGTTGTTTTTTTTTGTAATAATTATTATCAGTGTTGCTATCTATGCGACAAATAAAAGAGTTATTGTGTACAAAATAACATTTGTTCTTAACAACAGCATGGAGATTTTTTTTTTAAATCTGCAGTTGACATGAATCACTGCAAACGTAGCAGTAATTACGTATTTCCAGCCCCCCCCCCCCCAGCTCCAACAAAGTTGCGCTTCTCAACCGTTGCTGCGCGCAGATCATTGGTGTACAGTTAAGCCTCTACTAGTTTTAGTGTTCCACGGCTTACATAATAATAATAATAATAAAAGGTTTACAACCACTGCATCAATATTCCCCCCCCGCCCCCAGGCAGGGTGTCGTTATTTAATCGGCCTTCCTATTTGAATTACGGTCTATGCGCAACATGAGGCTGACCCTCGCCCCTTGGTCTCTCTTTTTCTCACTATATCTCACACACACTCTCTTTCTCTCTCTCTCTCTCACTATCTCTCACTCTCTCTCTTTCTCTCTCTCTCACTATCTCTCACACACTCTCTCTCTCACACACTCTCTCTCTCTCTCACACTCTCTCTCTTACTCTCACTCTCTCTTACTCTCTCTTTCTCTCTCTCTCACACACACACACTCTTTCTCTCTACGTTAATATTCTCCTCCGCCACCACTCAAGACAACTGTTGCCATAGTCAAATCATACAGAGACAGCTGCGGTATCTTTACACAGCCTCTTCTAAAGAGGGTGGGGGTGATGCTCTTGATACAACAGCGCCCAACCCCAGTACCAACGGCGGCAGCTGCTGCCTCGTAAAATTAATTGTACCACTAGTGCAGCCAATAAACGTCATTCTAGCCCGGCTTAGGTTTTGTTTGTTTATCGCTGGTATTATGATTGCAATAACTTTTCCCCCGACCCTTCACCCGCCCTCTCAACCTTAATTCCTTCACAAGGGTCTTTTAAAAACGTCGGGTTAATTTTCTCTCGCGAGTAAAGATCTGCGACCACCGCTTTTTTTTTTTTGAGATTATGGATATGAGAAGAATGAAAATGTGTAAAACAATTAAAAAAAAACAGAAAAAAATATGATCTTTTATTAATCCTCGCCGCAGTGACCATCTGTGCTTTCTGGTCAATGCTCTGTTCCATTTAGTCACCGTGCTCTTTCCGCCCTACAGCAAGAATGTTTAGAACAGTTTGCGAAAAGTAGTGCTGCGAGATTCGCGGGATATCCGTCACATGTTTTTTTTTATCTTATTGTGTTTTCAATACATTTTAAAGGACTATGGGATTTGATTGAAGGCTTTTAATGTTTAATAGTGTATCATACACAAACTGGCATATTAGTAAATATATTTACAGATACATTTTATCACACTAGTGTAAAAAAAAACTACATGTAATTCTTAGTTTTATCTCAATTATTATTATATATATACTAGCTGTACCCTGCAAAACCTTTGCATAGAGTTATATCCCCTTATGCTTGATCGCTAGGCGAGGTTATTTTTTGGTTTCGGGCAGATCCAATTTTCATTCATTTGTAATTTTAACAACATTAATAATATAATGAATTAATAAATAATAAACGATTAAACTATAGCGAAAATTTAACGCACACTGAAAAAGGTGCCGTACATACGTACCGGTACCGTCACAAAAAAACACTGTATATAGACGCATTAGTTGTGCTAGAGTGCTAATTGTGTTTGTCAGGTCTGTCAATACATTAAACCATTTTGACTCAGATTGGCCCACCACACAACTGTTAATTATTTCTGTTACACATGCCTTTTCAGTCATTATATGGGAAGGTTGGAGATACAGTTGTTTCTGTTTCATCTAAATATGGGTAGTTTTATTTGTAATTAGATTGATTGATATATTTAAGTATTTTACATATATTAAAGTAATCTCGACAATGCGCCATAAGATAAAAATTCCAGCCTGTGACGTCATTTTTTCCCTGGGGGGAGGGGGAGGGTGCACATTTTTAAAAGAGGGGTAACTCCCGGAAACTCCAATTGTAAACATGATGAAATCAATAGTCATATCTATTTACCTATCTATATATATATATATATATATATATATATATATATATACGTATGAGTGAGTGTGTTGTGTAATAAAAAGCTAAACATATTTAAGGGACGCCGGCATTACGTATATAAAACTGGAGATTCGCTCCGGTCATTTTTTTGTAATAGTCAACATTTAAATTGTAATTTAAAAAAAAATACTTTCAGTCATGCTGAAGTGAAAACGAATAGCATTTTTTTCTGTACATTGAATTGTAAATCTAATTTTACTGCATCAATTAGAAGACGAAATGGTTTTGGTTGTTTTTTAACTAAAAAGAAATGTGCACACCAGAACAACGGCATTTCAGGACTTGAACTGTTTGTTTTTTAATTTATTCCTGAACAAAGTTAAGGCCTATTTCATAAAGTATTTCATAAGGAGTACCACCGATGCTGTATATTTCTTTCAGAGATACACTGAACACTCCGCGAAGATATTTCAGTATGGATACACATTGAACACTCCGCGAAGATAATTCAGTATGGATACACATTGAACACTCCGCGAAGATAATTCAGTAAGGATACACATTGAACAATCCGCGAAGATAATACAGTATGGATACAAGGGTAGAAAAAAAATATAATAGTAAATACGTGATCCTCACATATGACTATTAGCGTATTCCTGTATATATATATACACACACACACATTAAAAAAAATATCGAGTGAGTAGAATGCACAGCGTCTGTGACACAAACGACTGTCTAAGTCAGTGACCTAATGCCACAATGAGCAGAGCCAGAAAGCACGCCAGTCAGTATATACAGGTGTACAACAACACGCCCACAGGACAGGCCGTCTTCCACAAGGACCAGGACCTCAAAGGGTTCGTGTCCATGATTAAAGCCACGCCGGACAACACGCGCTTGTGGTAGGTGAGATTTGCTTGCATGATAAATGTGTCTTTACGAACAAACAAACAAAAAAAGTATGCAAACCAACTGTCATCTAGTCTGATTTTCTCGAGGTATGGAAGTCTGGATTTGTTTTTTGTCCATCAAACCATTCAATATTTTCATATCCTTTAAATATTTCTTATGTCTTCAACAAACTGCAATAATTTAAGTCAATCTTTTATTCATTTCTTCATTCTTCACTTCAAAAAAAAAAATTCAATTAAAAAAAATAGATTTTTTTTTTAATATCTTTTAAGGATCTTACCCACGCGGCTACTTATCTCCCCTGTCTACCAATTTGTTTGTCAAACGCTCTGTACAAATAAATCATGTTTTCTCTTTGAAAAAAACAAACATATTTTTTCCTAAGTGGTCTGGCTCCATCTCTCTTTCTCTTTCTATCCCTCCCTCTCTTTTTAAAGCTATCAACAACAATTCCGTCGTTATATTTTCTAAATCAGACTCAAACAGGGAGAAATGTTTGTATAAGGTGAGATATATTGTTAGGAGAAAGAACAACAAAACATAGAGATAGAAACAGACAACGTACACAGAGTGTCAATTGTTGGGCTAAAAAATGTAGCCTAGACATTCAGTTTTAGCTCTGCATCTTTTATTAACTATGGTAAACAAAACCATGCTATCATCTCCCCAAAAACTAGGATAAAACTTTCCTTAAACCAACAAACCAAGATATCACATCTCCACAAACCAACAAACTGAGCTATCACCTCTCCACAAACCAAAATATCAACTCTCCACAAACCAAGATATCAACTCTCCACAAACCAAGATTTTTCAACTCTTCACAAGCCAAAATATCAACTCTCCACAAAACAAGATATCAACTCTCCACAAACCAAGATAGCAACTCTCCACAAACCAAGATTTTAAACTCTTCACAAACCTGGATAAACAAAAGGTGAGAGGTGAATAATGCACTGAGTTCCAAATTGACCTCTTTCATTGTATATCCTTTAGATTTTAGATACTGTTGGATGTCAGTTTAGCTTGACACGAAGGTTAAGGTTATAATAAAAGTAAAATACAAGAACATGTTGACGCTTTTTGCGTGGATACTTTAATGACACGTAAATATTAAGACACTCCCATTAATTCACCCAATGGCACAATAAATAAAAATGTTAAGTATGTAGATTAAACTTCAGATGTCTAGGTCATTACAGCGGAACGTTTTTGTTGTATTCAAAATATATTTAATGACGTGATGCGTATGTTGTCGTTCCTTGCAGTGAGACGGTCATGCCGGCCTTTTATTTCTTGACTAGATCAAAGGCCAGGTACCCGGACCGGCGAGTGACGCCTTATAATTGAGTTGTATCCCTTTGACCATCTTTACAAATTCCCCAGTCTATTTTTAGCCGCGGAAGTTATACACACGTACGCCAGGCTAGCCGATTATGCATTAGATAAGCCAGAGAATGTAAGTTTACGTACACCCACATATAATAATGAAGAATAGTTACATAGCGTCCCTACCACTTCAGACTCAGACAGTGAATCATAGCTATGTTTACGGTGTGTCCAGACATTACGTGGGATGACAATGAGAACGGTCAGCAATGCCAGCCATTATCTGTTTAGTGAAACAAAAACGTTGGGTCTGATCGTGTTGTACATCAAGCTGCACTATGGTAGTCACGATTCAAAGATGGCAGTCATCCTTCCACTTCCGGATACACACATACACACACACACACGCACCATTTCCACAAACATTGCCACCATTAATCATAACATCAATTTTCAAACAACATAGAAATCTTACCTATGGAAGCAAAGCATGTCAGGCCTGCGGAACAAACAGACGGATTTCGAAAGATGATGGGATGTAGGCTTAAGACGTCATCGACTGCAAAGCGTCCAAGTGAACGGACAAACACTGACAAACGTATAAACACAAACACGCACGAGCACAACGTGTCCGTGTGAGCGTCGTTAAGATTCCATTATTCCTTAATATCATTGCTACTTTAACTGTCTTTTTTTTTAAGTATCTGCCCGAATTCTCTTGGATCACCGTACTGGACAACAGTGTTCCACTCAGCTGTGTGCAGTCAAAATTTCGATTAGTAACACTATATACTTTATATATGTACAACACACACACAAATTATATTTTGCTTCCGTAGTGACACAGACAATAACTTGTGTCACACACTGCACTGCCATCGGTAATTTAGATAGAGCATGTAAATATTTGTGTGTAGGCATACCTCACAAAGTAATGAATAACAAACAGTGAGTGCCCACTGTATGTGACAATAAAGAAGCATGAGAGCAAAAGCAAAAAAAAAAATAATTATAAAAGTCAAGACTGTAATATGATAGTGAGTATTTAAACAAAATACATATAACAACATTGTTTGCAAGTTGTAATGTTTTACAGTTTAAAAACCCAGCGATCAGAATAAAATCACCCAAATAAAACACAAATATTCAACTGGGCCTAAGGAAACTCCTAAGCTGGGAATGACGTAAAAGACTTTGTACCTTGTGAGTGAAACAAAACTAATTACTGCATGTGTGTGAGTGTCACTAATCTTCAATGTGTTTTCTCTCCAAGCTGCAGGATTCAACAGGAACGGACTACATCACTTACATCTTTTTTAAATTAGTTTTTGATCAAGTGGTTGCCATGCGTGCTACCAGTGAAAAATAGCACTTGATTTCGAAAATTAGACCATGGTTGGGCAAAGGACGATCCTGGACGGTCCTTGGTTCATGAGCGCTCAACTACCTTTTAAACACTGCGTTCATCTCCTATTGGTCCGACCCATTTGTAAAAAAAAAAATACAGTACATGTACATTGTTGCCCACAATTTAAAAGCCCTCATCTCCTATCCCCATCGAGCTGGAATGCACGAAGCGTGAAAAATGGCATCTCATAACTCCGAAAAATGGAGGACCACGTGTAAGGCAAAAAAAAACTGACGTGAGACTTACACTTGACTAATGACAATGATGGCTTCACAGAAACGAAAAAGTGAATTCTTTCTAAATTATATGGTTATTATTTTCTTGCTAGCTGTTCCCCATAAAATCCGCAACACGATTTTAGGCTTAACGTCTTATGCTTTAAACCACAGGAACTATTTAAAACTGTGGATTCAAATATATATATATATAATACATGTTACGAATGGAGAAGTCGCCATTATTATTATTTGTGACAGGAAACAGAATTGTCACTTTCGTTTCACCAGACTTTACATATGATTCATTAAACTTTTTTTAATGTAAACGAAAAAAAAAATTTCAGCGATGGTCAGTTAACTCAAGAACCTTATTTTCTCACTTTTTGACCCGAGGACGCTTCACCGGACAAATATACTGTTCTTAATATCTTTCAAACACTTTTGAGATATTGTTTTTCTTTAATGTCAAGCCATTAAAAACTTTACAAAAAAAAAACATTTTTTTTTTAAAATCCAACTGATATAAATACATTTCTAAACTATGTAATGTGTATCTCCCATCTGACAGGGACACCCCAACAAATCATATGAAATACACCAACATCAGCAACAAACAAGGAGCCAGTCCAGACAACGACCACTCGGGAGGAATGACTAGCTACCACCAACCAAGCCGAACGGCGCTGGACATTATAGCCGAGCTTGGCTCCGAGAGCAACGCCCACGGGCTGGCCAAAATCGTCGCCTCTCGCGACACCAAGAGGAAGGTCATCTGGGCTCTGCTGGTCATCATCGGCTTCACCGCGGCCACCCTGCAGCTGTCCCTGCTCGTCAGGAAGTACCTGCAGTTCCAGGTGGTGGAGCTGTCGGAGATCAAGGACAGCATGCCGGTGGAGTACCCGTCGGTGACAATATGCAACACGGACCCCATCTCCCTCAGGAAGATACGGCAGTCCGTGACCAAAGCGGAAAGCGTCAAGCTGAAGAACTGGCTGAGGTTCATACAGAGGTTCAACTTCGAGCAAATCTCTTTCATCGACAGCATACGCGCGTTCTACGAGAACCTCAAGGATGAGGCCAAGCAGATCAGCCACGACCTCCAGGACATGCTCATCCACTGCCGCTTCAACCGCGAGGAGTGCTCGGTGACGAACTTCACTACCTCGTTCGACGGCAACTACTTCAACTGCTTCACATTCAACGGCGGGCACATCAAGCGAAACCTGGAGATGCACGCCACGGGGCCCGAGAACGGGCTCTCTCTCATCATATCTATAGAGAAGGACGACCCACTCCCCGGGACTTACGGCATCTACAACTTTGACAACAACATCCTGCATAGTGCCGGGGTTAGGGTGGTGGTCCACGCTCCTGGATCCATGCCCAGCCCGGTGGACCACGGGATCGATATTCCGCCTGGGTACTCGTCGTCTGTGGGATTAAAAGCGGTGCTGCACAGCCGCTTGCCGGAACCTTACGGCAACTGTTCAGAGGGCTCTCTACAGGGCATGCAGAAGTATCGGAACACTTTCTTCGCCTGCCTGCAGCTGTGCAAGCAGAGGCAGATCATTTCCCAGTGCGGCTGCAAGTCTTCGGCCCTGCCGGACCTGCCCACAACCAACGTGACGTTCTGCGGGGAAATTCCCGACTGGGAGGACATCCTGTACAACGTCTCCGGTAAATCGACGGAGGGCATGTTCATCCCAACGCCGGCCCTGGAGTGTGAGGAGAGGATGCAGCGAGAGCTCAACAACGACCGAGCCTACGAAATGAGTTGCCAGTGTTTCCAGCCGTGCAGCGAGACTTCATACCTCAAGTCTGTCTCACTTTCCTACTGGCCACTGGAGTTTTACCAGCTTAGCCTGCTGGAGGTAAGTCTCTCTAATTTAGTTAAACAGAACCACTACGCCGTGACACCACCCAAAACAGTTTACACAAGTAGCATGCATGGGACATAATACATATTGCACGAGATAATCATATAATCTAGCTTACATCATGTAGCATTTATCAATCGCTGACTAAGACATACATATATGTATGTAACTCAAGAGGTATATTGCTAATGATGCAAAATATTTCTCACGTTAAAGATACATTTTCCCCGAAGATTAAACAACGACGTTTAACGTTAAAAATGTATAGCGAAGGCAGTTAATACGACGATATTTTCTAGCGTTTTAAATATATGGTAAATGTGGGAGGTAAATAGAACTGACTGACAGATTAGAACAGTATGTTAATTTGTTTTTTGTTTTATATTTAGAAGCCTCTAAAGGTAAGAGTGTTCCACTGGAGTCAAAAAGAATTACAATGCACACTCAGCAAACATTAATAGAAAGACAAGACATGCGAACCTTTTTTTATTATTAACACGTGAAAGATATTTTTACACCCTACCGAGACACAATGCTGTTCTTTTATTTATTTATTGTTGCTGTTTTTATTTTACAATAATCCTCTCAGAGGTTTCTCAACTACTCCGACAAAGAACATTTCATGACAGTCGCCTACGACTACCTGGCCGAGCTGGCCAAAAAAGGTCAAAGTGAGATGGCCAGGAACGACAGCAACCTGGACGACCTGTTGAGCAACAGCAACAGCAGTCAGGATAAACTCAAATCGAAGGCCGCCTCTGACCTCATTCGTCAGACCATGCTGCGGCTGAACATATATCTGGAGGTGAGTTGTGAATCGCGGATGGCAGGGTAGGAGGGAGGGAGGAAGAGAATAATAGCAGGACGACGGATGGGAGGAAACAAAAATCCTTATCAAAGGTCATCAAAATAAGGTCCGTAGGGGTGGGGGGGTCAAGTCTATTAAATCATAAGTTGGCACCTCACTCAGTCAAGCAGTCCCTTTGTATCGATCAGCTTGCAAAAAAAAAAAGATTTCGGGGCGGGGAGGAGAGAGAGAATAAAACACCTGTGTCTGGGATTACTGAGAAACGTTTCAATCGGTATGTAATGTTTTACAGTTTAAAAACCCAGCGATCAAAATAAAATCACCGAAATAAAACACAAAAGCAAAAAAAAAAAAATATATTCAACTGGGCCTAAGGAAACTCCTAAGCTGGGAATGACAAAAGACTTTGTACCTTGTATCTCCAAAGTGACTGGGTAAAACATTCAATAGCTATAGAGCGATACACAGATAGACTTCAGGATATACAATATCATCTGTTCACTGACCCACCCGTAAATCAACATGGTCAATGAGTGGAACCTCAAAAACGCTGAATGGAGTGTCTTCCCAATTGTTTACATGCGTTTGGTGTAAAATCCAAAGTTGTGTCTTTAAAACAAAAAAGTGTATTTACTGGCCTTTTCAAAACGAATATTCAAACATTATCAAAAACAAGCAATTAAGCCTGTTCCATTCTGGACACAGGACGTGTTAGAGCATTTTCGTATTATGTATCAGTACGTATGCTATCTTTCAGTAAATATTTGTAAATTTTGTAAATGTTTATAAATTCAATTGTGTAATGCATATATCTGAAAAAAGATATTAAAAAGACGTTTTCTTATATTTGAAAACAAAATTATTTTCTCTTAAATCTAACTACAAGTGGTTTGTGGTTACTGAAATAGGACTCATAATTGAAAACATTCGAAATTATAGTCATTTAATCGTCCGAAAACTCCGTCAATTGTTGCATAGCTCTGATACTTTCAATTAAACTCAGAACACAAGCTTACTATTTCATTTGATAAGTTTCTTAATAAATCTTGGTGAAACTACGTGCTGCAGTATTTCGCACCAAATGAATGGGTTATTGAACGTACAAGGTGTATATATAATATATAAGCCCCTTATGAGCCCTGAAGCCCGGCCCTCAGAGGTTCTGTCGCGAAATGAACTTTTGATGTACATATGGCAGGCCAAGACCTACAAAATGGTATATACATCATGGGTCTAGGACTTATAGTTGCTGAGAATGGGCGCTCCGTTATTAATATAGCTTATATAGTAAAAAACGGTACTAAGCCCCCTTTTACGGCCATCAGGGGTCAGATCGCGAAATGGAAAAAGTCATTTCTTGGCAGGCCAAGACCTACAAAATGATATATACATCATGGGTCTAGGACTTATGGTTGTTGAGATCTAGGGTGATGACAGACAGACAGACAAAAAAATTCAATTGTGTAATGCATACATCTGTAAAAAAAAATTTATAAAGACGTTTCTTTATATTTGAAAAAAAATTATTTTCTCTTAAATCTAACTGCAAGTGGTTTGTGGTTACTGAAATAGGACTCATAATTGAAAACATTCGAAATTATAGTCATTTAATCGTCCGAAAACTCCGTCAATTGTTGCATAGCTCTGATACTTTCAATTAAACTCAGAACACAAGCTTACTATTTCATTTGATGAGTTTCTTAATAAATCTTGGTGAAACTACGTGCTGCAGTATTTCGCACCAAATGAACGGGATATTGAACGTACAAGGTGTATATATAATATATAAGCCCCTTATAAGCCCTGAAGCCCGGCCCTCAGATGTCCTATCGCGAAATGAACTTTTGATGTACACATGGCAGGCCAAGACCTACAAAATGATATATACACCATGGGTCTAAGACTTATAGTTGCTGAGATATAGCGCTCCTTCATAAATATAGCTTATATAGTAAAAAACGGTACTAAGGCCCCTTTTACGGCCCTGAGAGGTCAGATCGCGAAATGGAAAAAAGTCACTTCTTGGCAGGCCAAGACCTACAAAATGATATATACATCATGGGTCTAGGACTTATGGTTGTTGAGATCTAGGGTGATGACGGACAGACGGACAGACAGACAGACAAAACGGGGACAATAGAGCATTTTTTTTTCGAAAATGCTCTAAAAACAGTAAATGATACGCAAGTTATTAAGTGATAAACGAGCGACTAAAATAGAAAACAATGTGACTTCTTATTTCCACGTTAAACCGGGGCACGTCTAAAGCGATGAATAACAACGACCTTTAACCTCTATTGGGGGAAAAAAAAAGGGGGGGGGCATAGGCGTCACCTCGTGTGTAAATCCTATTTCCCCTTTAGTACAAACTAGAAAGTGCTTATTCATATGAGGCGATAAATCGGAATCAAAAAGCGGAGATATCTAAACTTTTTGGCATATCTAGAATCGGATAATTTTCTTACAACTTTTGATTTAACATCCATTTCATGAATCTATTTCGATCCTTTATATTTATATTAAGTCCGTTCGTTCTGTATTTAAGGAATCGCATCGACATCGGAAGTTTAAAATGAAATATCGCGAAATTTCCGTATCGGCCAATCGCTTATTTAAAACACTGAACCCATCGTTACATTTTAATAATTCCTTTCTGACCCTTCTACAGGATCTCAGTGTGGTCGAGTATCGCCAGCTACCCGCCTACGGGCTGGCTGACCTGTTCGCAGACATAGGCGGCACCCTGGGCCTGTGGATGGGCATCTCCGTGCTGACCATCATGGAGCTGATGGAGCTCATCATACGGCTCATTTGCCTCGTGTTCAACGTGGAGAAGGACCAGACGCCGATCCCCAAGGACGAGAGCAGCATAAAATCTCAGAGCCGGCGGCAGATCTCCAAAGGTCACCCCAACGGCAACAAGGTTCCGCTGGAGAGCAACTATCCGGACCCGTACGGGCCTCCGGAGTTTAACTTCCGCAGGGGCGTGGAACAGCCACCTATCTAGGGGGGGGGGGAACAACAACTTTCCGTTCAGACGTTAAAGACTGATTTCTTATTTATCCAAGACGTCCTGCCAGTAGACTACATAGCTAATCAGTTGTTGTTTATTATATATATATACAAATTCAAAGATGGTCAACTGGGAATAAGGCAATTTTATTATAAGAGGCTTTTTTATATATAATCACTTGTGTTTTTCTTGACCACATTATCATCAAACGTTTCTACAGACACCGGGACAGGTGAATTTTAAAATAATTATATCAGATTGATTCAGAGCCGTCCCCAGGCAATTTGGCGCCCTAGGCAGTCATATATTAGGCCGCCCGCCCCTTCTGCATGAAAGTGCTTGTTTTTTTTTCTAAAATGTGGCGCCCCTAGCAATTTGACGCCCTTGGCAGCTGCCTATGTCGCCAATGCCCAGAGCCGGCTCTGGATTGATTCATTTAATGTAAGACTCAAGTTACAATGTGGTGAAATGTAGTCAACTTGAGCGGTGCCCGAGGGTCAATGACCGATAATGGTAATGGGAAGTAGCTGAAACTGGGATAAATGAAGTGCGTGTGGTTGTTTTCAAGTTTGTCCTAGCTTATGACGGAATTTGTTTAGGGCGTGTCCTTGCTAAAGATTGCAATGGACCTATTTGTGAATGGATGCTAGCTAAATGACGTAACTTTTGTAATACGGAAAATAAAAACAGGCAGAGTCGGATTCACAAATTTAGGGGGCCCTAGGCCAACATTTCGGGGGCCACTTATTTTGAGGGGGGCTCCAGGCCATGGCCTAGTCAGCCTATCTGTAGATCCGGCCCTGATTGAACAGATGAAATGTAGATGACATCATTGGTGGGTTATTCAACAACCTGATGATGCACGCTGTTGATTATTCTTTTTTTTTTTACCCCAAACGTTCCACATACACACATTTATGTCACATTCATTTTGATCTCTAACTGACAAGCATATTAACTTCATAGGCTCGACTCCGTTTCTCAACATTTTAGCACTTACCTTTATCACAATCAACGTGTAATTCACTCAATGTGTTTATACCGTGAGGAGCTCAACTGTTGACCTCCCGAGAAACTTGTAACACAACGTCATATTGTTAATAGATTAGTTTACATCAGACGCAATCAATAAATTTAATAGAAATGGGGGGGGGGGGTGGATCTCAAAAGAGAATTTTCGGTCTCAGTACTTTTTAAAAATTCAGTTTTACGCTAGAAAAAATGAATCATCAAAGTCATACAATGGGGCACCAACTTATAAGGCCAGTCAGAAAGATTATTCATACAATAAGGCAACACCTTTTAAGGCCAGTCAGAAAGATCAGTCATAAAATGGGGCAACGCCTTATAAGGCCAGTCTGGAAGATCAGTCACACAATGGGGCAACACCTTTTAAGGCCGGTCAGGAAGATCAGTCATACAATGGGGGAACACCTTATAAGGCCAGTCAGGAAGATCAGTCATACAATGGGGGAACACCTTATAAGGCCAGTCAGGAAGATCAGTCATACAATGGGGGAACACCTTATAAGGCCAGTCAAGAAGATCTGGATGTGCAGTTTGTTGTTTTATTTTTGTAGGGACGCTTAGACAGACTGGCGCTGGCGAGAGTCTCAAGTAACGTATGTTTGCCAGTCAGACATCTCGATTCTCATCAACGGAAGACATATGCAAGTAATATAGCAGCAACACTGACCTAGAGACATTATCAGGCAATTCAAGAAATACACTGCGTCTCATCTTTAAGTTTATATGGTTCAGTGCTTCCTGATTTTTTTTATTTTTTTTTATTACGTAAACTAAAAAGAAGCTCGCCCCCCTCCCCCCGCTGTGTGGGTGATGAGACTGGTGTCAGTACTACCTACCAATAGTTGAGATAGTGAAATAAAAAGCCAGATATTTGGTTGATTTTTATTTTCTTTTACTCAGATGGCTGGCAATGGATATTTTTGTCCTAAGCTATAACTGCCAAAGATGACGAGGAAGTCATGATGACTTGATTAAAAAAAAATTTATCCACATACCCCTCCCCCCCCCTTCTCCACTCCCCACCAAGATAAAATGCGTGAAAGGTTTCCTTTTAACAATTCATATCTAATGCACATACACGATGCACATACACGTGTTTTTTTTTAAAAGTTAAAATATAAAATAGACTCCCTCACAATACCAGTATGATTGTTGGGGGTGGGGGGGTGAGAGGGAGAGAGAGGGAGAAACGGAGAGAGACGAATAGAGGAAGGAGTGAACCAACCCAGCTTTAAAACGGACACAACCATGTTTTGATCTTTATCTGAGCGTGCATTGTAAACTCCCCACGCCAAAGGGTCAGCGTGACCCATATAAATCACCAGATGTATGGGTAAAGTGGCAATGGAGTTGATCGCTTAATGTTTACATACAGATAGATATTAAACAGCGTCAACACAATCTTTATATATATATTTATATGTATTTATCTCTTTACTTGTGGAATTTTACAGCTTCGGGAACTGCATCTTCATCTATTCAGTTTGATTTCGGGTTTCAAGTATCACTTTATGTTGGCGGTGGGAAGGGGTGGTAGCTGGAGGAGAGAGATTAGAAAATAAGATGTACAAAAGAAAAAGAAAATTTAGGAGAAGATGATGTATACAAGATAACCTTCCATGTATTGGTATCGAATTGTTGGACCAAGTGAGTCAGAATTGGTGGACAAGTGAGTCAGAATTGGTGGACCAAGTGAGTCAGAATCGGTGGACCAAGTGAGTCACACTATGTACACATTTTTAAATACCAAGGGCAGGACAGTTTGGACACTCAATGAAAAAACAAATGTTTGTCATCTGTATTCAGAATTTACACAAATAAATTTATCACATACTGTCATTCGAAAATACGTTTTACTGAAAAATGACCTGAAATGCAGGAGTCTGTTTGAAGACATTGTATGAGTCTGTTGGAATACATTGGATAAAGAGTCTGTTTGAAGACACTGGATTAGAATGTGTTTGAAGACATTGTATAGGACAGTAGTTCTCAAAGTGCAGGATGGGTAAAAAGTTTGAGAACCTATGAGAAGTCACTTCAAACACTGTGTAAGAAATCAGTTCAGACACTTGACACGGAAGCTGTTAAGACACTGTTTAAAGGAATCACATAAGACATTGTATTGGAATTAAGAAACTATATTAGGGGTCAGTCAAGACATTGTATAAAGAGTCAGTTAAGACACTCTATTTTGACTCGGTATAGTGCATCACTGATACTCACCAGTGGACCATTTAGAAAAAAAAAATTTGTTAATTATCATTAGAGAATGTTTACATTTTTTAAGCACCATTCTAAAATCCATTTGTGTGTAAATAATTTATTCTCTTTCTAAACATTGAAAAGTTTTCTGCTATCGACAATTTGTCTAATCATAATTAAATGTACATACACTTCCACCAAAGATGAAAATATTTGAAAGTTGGCAAGAATAGCATATTAGTTCTTAAAAAATATACAGGTCGCGTTATGTTGTGAAAACGTGACAACAAGATACATTACATGAGGGCATGGCTCCCTTCTTGCACATGGCCCATCTGGGAGCAAAAAGCTACATCACCTTAACGTCACCCATGCATGAGACCAAGCCGGGTGTCATACTTCAACTGTTAAGTCTTAATGAGCTCATGTAATGTTTCTGCTATCTAATAATTTTCTTTGATGTGTTCAAAGAGATTTAAAGTGTTATTATTGTAACGACATGTTGATTTATATTCTTTCCTAATTTACCAAAATAACAATAAATGACTTTTTTTTTTAGGGAATCCATTTCCAATAAGATGCTAAAAGATCTGGTGTATTTCTTACAATTTTTTTTTTTTAATTCCCAGGAATGCTTCAAGCTAGTGTAGGATAGCAATTTTAAATTTTGATGCAAATTAACTACATAATTACTACTTGTGATCATAATAAAATTGTAAAAAAAAAAACACCATGTTTTTATCATAAATATGTCAATAATAAATGTCATGATTTAAAAAAAAAAGTTAAGTGTTCTGCTGATAATGTGTGTTTTGTAAACATATGTTTACCTTTCAAAAAAAAAGCTGCCTAAGTTTGTAATGAAATATTAACTAAATAAATCATCATGCCAATGAACTGAAGCAAAAATTAAAATCCTGTATACATGTAACTATTGCTTAATGCAGGAAAAAAAAGTATGTTATCTCTCTTGATTCTAGCTAACAGTATTCTAAATATATCTGCAGGTGGCGTAATAATTCAAAGATATTTAATTATAGAAATTTAGTGTTAAATAAAGCAATTAAGTGGTTAGAATAATTAACCACATATAACCTGAGAGATTCAGAATTCATGAAATCATAAGTAGACCAAAATAAAGTAGTAGAGAGTGAAAACCTGAAGTAATTGTTAAAGATAAAAGGTATCATATTACAGCTTATCAACTAAATGTTGACTACATGAGAAAAAAACATGGTATTAATATTTTTATAGATTCTTTAATTTAAATTTGTAAATGTTAGAAGAATAGGGCAATAAAGCACAACTACATAAAACTAAATAATTTAAGAAACCTTCTGGTTAGACTGTCAGAACAAATGTGCAAAAAATATTTGCTGTTTATAACTAGAGACGGTGATAATTAGTTGGAATATTATTAAAGAGTATTGATTTTTTTCAATAATATCATTTGTGGTTTAAAATAAACCAAGGTTGTAATATCTCAAGCAAAAATATTACTATACGTTCATTTAAAATAAAATTATTTCTAAGTAACAACAAATTAAAATGTATATTTAAACTTTAATTGCCTTTTTTAATTATATCAGGGGAGGGTACTTATACAGATAAAAAACATCCCGTGGGATGCCCTTGTACTGAATAATATAAAAGTATCCTGATATAAACTGTACATGGCATGATGGGTAATGTCAAATAAACTTAATGTAGCAAATGAATGGAAAATTATATCTAAAGCAGAAAATTAATAATTACTCACAAATCACTGGAAACAGACATCTTGCTATGTTGCAAGGCTTCAGCAACGTAGTCCTCTAAATGTGATGCTTGCATGTCACTAAGAGAAAAAGTATAATCAAGATTTATGACAGATAACTGAATATTATTAAGTGAGAGATAATTTATTTATGTCTACATTTATCATCAAATTGAACAAAAATTAAACATTTAAAAAGCAAGAGCTAATTTTTAAAAATTAATGGAATAGGCCTTGTAATTGCACAGGTATTGTTTTAATAATAAAAAAAACATAAACGGTGAAAATGGTATAAGTTATAAAACTTAACATCAATAAAGAAATAGATAAAAGTTTACTTTTTAAGACATGTCAGATAAATAATTCTGCCTCTGTTCCTGACTGTGTCTCCATTTTCCAACCTGTCTTGTTGTTCTTGTGTTGGCTCACGTAAACATTCGATGGCACAGGAGAGGCTGTGAAATACTGAGTAATCATTCTCATCTTTTTTAGATTTTGGTGGTGGCCCCACTTGGGCTAAACGTATATTTAGAGTCTAAAGGAATAAGTGAGATTATTGAAAGAAATTAGTTTTAAAAAAAGTGGCAATTTTTATTTTGAGCAAAATGTCTCACAAACCATTCTCGTAAGATTTAACAGTTCATTGTTGCAAGTTTCTTATTTAAATTGTATTGATTGAGTAGTTATGCAACTAATTTTGGAAAACTAGTCAGAATGGCATTTTAAAATAATTTTTAAAAAAATAGATAAAATTATTATTACTTTTATGATTAATATTTTAAAACAAGTGGTACATTAATACCGATAGTAGGTGATACCAACCCACTGATGCTGAATGTAGCCCTTTTTTAGAGGAAATTATTTTAAAATGTTACCAACCACTGATGTCTTCTCTCTTTCCTTGTCTAGTAACTCAATGAATAGTATTGAGGAAAAAAATCTCCAATTGAAGGGGGGGGGGGGTATACATAATACATTTAAAGATACTGCACATCTTTATATTTATATATTTTTGATGCAGCACTGATTACCTTTGGTGCTAAATATTATACATAGATACTTTTCAAATGGATAGATAAATTGTTGGGGTTTTTTTTATCTATTGGTGGTATTAGCGCTAACATTGAAATGGTGGATTTTTTTATTTTTGGAAAAGTACTACATTTTGAAGGAACCCATAGAACAAAACAATTTTTGCTGCAACTTTAAATAAAGTTTTAAAATAGCACCAAAATTTAAACATTTCCTTTTTTTATATGCGATTTCAATAAGACATCAAAATCATAAAAGTTTATTTTTATAAAATTAAGAGATGTCATGAAATTTACCAAAGGAGAAATAAAGTTGGGAAGTGGCTACGGAACCAAGGAATGGGACACTGTATTATTTTTTTTCGGAGTCCAGCTACAGATGTGCATGCGCGGCAGACGGACTGCTTATTATTGCATATTTTTTGTTTTCGGGGCTAGGGTTAGGAGCAATATCTATAGCTGGACCCCGAAAAAAATTCGGAGTCCGGCTATCGTGCATGCGCACATCTACAGCCGTAAAAAAATAAAGTCCATATAGAGTGCTAGAGCGCATCTATAGTTGGACCCCGGAAAAAAATAATACGGAGTCCCATTCCTTGGAACTGTAGCCACTGCATTATTAATTAGCTAGAGTGCCATGACTATTTTTCCTTTTATCTGAGCGCTAAATAATAAAATCAGTTCAGTTTATCAGCGATATACTAAATCTATGTTTATAAATGGATACACTTTTTTATTTTAATAAGTTAGTTAAATAGTTCAAGACTAAACTATTACTTCCCAATAAAAAACAAACACATTTACTATAATTTATGATGCTTTAAATTAAGTGAACAAATATAAAAACTACAAATCAGACATAAGTAAAGTTCACATTATGGATAGTGAAAATTTCAGATAAAGCAATTTTTTTATATATATATTATTGAGCAGTGTTCTTAGATTGAATTTCATTTTTTTAAATGCTTGATTAAAAAATTATAAAACAAAACTTTTAATTGTTATCAATGGCAACTTACAGAAATAGTGTCTGGACAATTCCATGGATTAAGTGCTGCACTACCAGCAACTACGCGAATCTAAGGAAGGAATAAAAATTACATTGTTACTGTAAAAAAAAAAAAAACAGCTTTCATCATATTAGTCTTTCCTTACGTTTTAACTCATTTCTTTTCTCTCTGCATTTCTCAAGTGTCAAGCTTAATTCTAATCTCCATTTATCTCTCCACAACAAATTAGCAA
This sequence comes from Bulinus truncatus, assembly GCA_021962125.1. NCBI lineage: Eukaryota > Metazoa > Mollusca > Gastropoda > Planorbidae > Bulinus > Bulinus truncatus. The sequence continues at coordinate 1,659,786 of JAGDYQ010000166.1, read as the reverse complement.
AGATCAACTTCTTTAGTAAGTCATTGGTCATACTCACATGTTTTTCTCTAGGATAAATGTCAAACACTATTCTTAAATACTCCTGTAGTCCCTCTACATTGCAAGTCCATAATGATTTGTATATGGGTGCTGCAGGAATCACACCAGAGCCTTTAGACTTCAAAATGTCATAGTCCATGGGCTGATTGCATGACTGTGCAAAATATGAGCTGCGATCTAATATAAACACTGTTTTATGAGAGACTGGAAATGTCATAGTTGTGAAGGTGGACACTTGTCAATCTGGAAAAAAAAATGTATAAACAGAATGACTTCAATTTGAAAAGCAGAGATACCTTTCTTTAAAACAGGGCTGGTGAGCTGGAGTCAGTGTATGCATTTTTTGCCCGCAATTTTGTCGTAATTGGTACCTTGTCAGGTGTCTGTGTTAGCACTTTGTCCGGAGACTGTGTCAGTGCAAAAACATGCCCCAATAACGTGAGGGAAAAAAAATACTAGAACTTTAATTAAATAGTTCAGAAAAACGCCAGACTTGTCAAAGTTGACATAATTGTGACTGAAAGCAGATAGGAAGGCTGCTGGCTATGTTCACTCTGACATTCACTCAATCATTGTATATCATAATCATAAGAAATGTTCCGTTTGCATCTCTCTTCTCTCTGTCTATGCCGATATCAGAGAAGAAATAGACACAAATGTGACCAATGTAAATGAACGGAGGTAATTGTACTGTGGGTCAAATCAATATGCTTAACAGCCCGTAGATTGACCATGTCTGGTTCAGAAGCTGAAAATTGTTTTCAAAATTACTATTTCGGCTACCAATCTAGCTCGGTGCCCTGTGTATAGAAAACAAACACATTTAAATACACATTTCAGTAATTTACTTTTGTTATTTAGTAATTACATAAATATGACCAAAAAAAACTTTTTCAAATTAAGCTCATACAATGCATACCGCAACATAATTATACCATATTTTATATACACCTATAAAATTAGGTATGTTCATGGTGGGGTCGGGGAAAAAAGGTGCCAACAAACCATCCCTGCTTTAAAAGAGAAGCATGGTACGATAAACTGGCAATTTTTATTGTGCTCAAGGAAAATAATAGCTACCGTTACCATAAAAGTATAGTGTGTGCCAGGGGGTGCTTAGGCAGTTGGCCAGTTTGGCTATTCTTTATAACTAGATAATGAATAGGAAAGATGGAGATACGCTGCAAATTGTATCAAACTTAATAGTCACATAATATGTGCATCAATATTAGTAAATATTAGCAATCGATTTGATTATACACTGAATGATGTTGGTATACTGTCGATTACCGTATGGAAAACAACTCTGATCAAACACGAAACTATAATAGTTTTAATTTAGTAGCCATAAAGAGTCAAATGATAGAGACAAATATGTTCAGTCAATTTTAACTACAGCTTAAAGTTAAACCACTTCATGCAAATAGACTTAGTCTGTCTTAAACTAAGCTAACAAAATTATTTCAAGATTCTTCCTATTAAAAATGTGAAAGAGGTGGGTGATAAAAATAGTTTTGCATGTGCGCCACAAAAAAGTTATTATGCTGACACAGCCCAAATGTGAGTATATTTTTTATTTATCACCAGGTACTGCATTTAATAATTTGATAAACAGTAGTAAATATTTTATAATATATGAATATATAGATTGACTATTATAATGGTCTATATGAGAATCAATGGTTGTCATAGCCGGGGGTTGTGGTGGTAGGGGATAAGCTCCCACTGCCTATAAAATGCTCCCCTCAGGGCGTGCGTCTCATATAGCCTCTGACAGCTAAGTCCAGCTCCTGGCCTGCTCGTGTGGCTTAATTTAAGCCCGGCGAAACTGCTTCTACTGACAGGAGAAGGGGCAAAGGCGGTCACTGGCGCCTCAAAACCAGCCGCTTCGGGCAATTGGGGCTCGTCAGCCTGGGAGGGCAACCCATCTAGGGGAAGGAAAACCCTGATTTCAAACCGCTGCTGCCTTGCAGGCTAACCCAACAATGGGAAAGGCTTCGGGAGTCAACCCCGAGGAAAAATCAGGAGCCGGGGTCCCTAAGACGGATGTACACCATTCACGATGTCCTTCCGGCAACTTCTGCAGCCAAGTCGTCTCCAAGCGTGGTGCTTTGCACCCCCTTGGGCCCCGTCGACAAAGCCGAGAGGGAGGCCCTGTTGTCTGGGCAGCGCAAGGCCTCCACAAACTTCGCCCAGGCCTGCGCTCTGGAGACGTTACTCCAGTCTCGCCTCACGGCGAGAGCACAAACAAGAAGACAGCAGTCTACGGGTTATAAGTCCTTGCTCAATTGGCGTAGAGCTGGACGCCACGGGCTGTCTTCAATGGTGGGAGGGTCCCTCGTAATCCCACTGGTCAACTACCGCCCGCCTTAAGCTGGGCAGCCCCCGGCCAATAAGGTGTTGACCCGCCACGGCCTGCCTGCTCCAGTGGGTGCCTGGAGCTTAGAGCGCAGCTCAACAGGCAGACCGTTACCACATGCACCAGGAAGACATTCAAAGATAAAGACGGAGTCTCCAGCTCTCCGCATTGCAAGCTGGAACGTGCGCACTATGCGCACTGGACTGACAGATGACTTACAGAAAATCGATGACTTCCGCAAGACCGCAGTCATCGATCTTGAGCTGCACAGACTAAACATCGATGTGGCAGCCTTACAAGAAACGCGCCTCCCAGAGACTGGATCTTTGAGGGAAGCACACTATACGTTTATCTGGCAGGGGAAAGACATCGAGGAATCCAGAGAACACGGAGTCGGCTTCGCCATAAAGAACACCCTGCTCCAAATGATTGAACCTCCTTCCCACGGCACAGAGAGAATCCTTACCCTGCGTCTATTCACAGCATCTGGTACCGCCAACCTCCTCTGCATCTATGCACCAACCATGCAAGCCAGCACGGAGACTAAAGACCAGTTCTATGAGCTATTAAACAGCGCAATTGCCGCAGTCCCTGCTTCGGAACACCTCTACCTCCTGGGGGATTTTAACGCTCGTGTTGGTTCTGATCATGACTCTTGGTCAAGTGTGCTGGGTCACCATGGCATAGGGAAAATTAACGAAAACGGCCAGAGATTACTCGAACTCTGCTGCTATCACGACCTATGCGTGACAAACACCTACTTTCAGAACAAGGCATGTCACAAGGCGTCCTGGAGACATCCAAGATCAAATCACTGGCATCAGTTGGACCTGATCATCACCAGGCGCGACTTACTGAATAACGTTCGTAACACCAGAGCCTACCATAGCGCCGATTGCGATACAGACCACTCCCTCATTGCCTCCAAGATAAAGCTGCGCCCCAAGAGACTCCATCATTCCAAAAAGAAATGCCAGCCAAAAATCAACACCAGTCAAACCACCAACCAAGCCAAAAACCAGGAGTTCATAGCAAGGCTGGGGGAACTGCAAAGCTGCAACCAAGAGTCGAATGCAGAAGATATGTGGAATTCGCTCCGGAACACTATCTACAGAGCTGCTGCTCTGACGTATGGTACAAAGGAGCACAAGAATACCGACTGGTTTGAGGCAAACGCTGTTGAACTAGAGCCCGTCATTGATGCCAAGAGAAAAGCACTGATAAGCTACAAACGCGACCCAAGTCAGCACAATCTAGACTGGAGCTGAAGGCTGCTAGGAGAAAGGCCCAGCAGACTGCCCGTAGCTGCGCAAATGACTACTGGCTTCAACTGGCTTATAGCATCCAGCAAGCGTCGGAGACTGGCAACATAAGGAGGATGTATGAAGGCATCAAGCAAGCAACTGGCAAATCATCAAAGAAGACTGCACCCTTGAAGTCCAAATCAGGGGATATCATCACTGACAAAAGCAAGCAAATGGGCAGGTGGGTGGAACACTATCTAGAGTTGTACTCCAGTGAAAACTCTGTCACACAGAGTGCATTGGACGATATAGAAGACTTGACCGTCCTGAAGGAGCTGGATGCTGAACCTACCATGGATGAACTCAGTAAAGCCATTGATGCCCTGAACAGTGGTAAATCGCCGGGTGAGGATGGCATCCCGCCTGAAATCATCAAATGCGGAAAACCTGCCTTATTAGAGCCACTCCATGAGCTCCTCTGCCTATGTTGGAAGGAAGGCAGAGTTCCGCAAGACATGCGCAACGCCAAGATAGTCACTCTGTACAAGAATAAGGGGGATCGCAGTGACTGTAACAACTACAGGGGTATTTCATTGCTGAGCATTGTAGGCAAAGCCTTTGCACGCGTGGTTCTCAACCGTCTTCAGGTTCTCGCAAACCGCGTGTACCCCGAATCACAATGCGGCTTCCGACAAGAAAGATCCACTGTCGACATGATATTCTCAGTGCGTCAGCTCCAGGAGAAGTGCAGAGAACAGCAGATGCCGCTGTACATCGCCTTCATCGACCTAACCAAGGCGTTTGACTTAGTAAGCAGAAGCGGCCTGTTCCTGCTACTGAAGAAGATCGGATGTCCACCTCAGTTACTCAACATCATAACCTCCTTTCACGATAATATGCAGGGAGTAGTCAGCTACGACGGGGACACTTCAGAACCCTTTACAATCAAAAGCGGAGTAAAACAAGGCTGTGTTCTAGCGCCTACACTATTCGGCATATTTTTCTCTATGATGCTGAATTTCGCATTTAAAGACTCTACAGAAGGTGTCTACCTACATACCAGAAGTGATGGGAAGCTGCTGAACATGGCCCGCCTAAGAGCAAAAACCAAGATCCGCACTATCCTTATCAGAGACATGCTATTCGCTGATGACGCAGCCCTGACAGCACACACAGAGGAACACCTACAGCTCCTGATGGATCGCCTAGCTCAAGCATGCATAGAATTCGGACTGACCATCAGCATCAAGAAAACCAACATCATGGGTCAAGGCATCCCAGCTCCACCCTCAATCACCATCGACAATGAAGTTCTGGAGGTCACCGACAAATTCACATACCTAAGCTCCACCATCACCAGCAGTCTGTCCCTGGATGACGAGATCGACAAGAGGCTTGCCAAAGCAACCAGTGTCATGGCCAGACTAAGCAAACGAGTATGGACTAACAAACATTTGACACTGAACACCAAGCTCAAGGTATACCAGGCATGTATTCTCAGCACTCTTTTATATGGCAGCGAAACCTGGACTACCTATACCAAACAGGAAAATCGACTCGAGAGCTTCCACCTCCGCTGTCTCCGTCGCATCCTTGGCATCAGATGGCAGGACAAAATCACCAACACTGCCGTGCTCAAACAAGCCAGCTCACTGAGCATGCATCTCCTTCTGTGCCAAAGGCGTCTACGCTGGCTGGGTCATGTGCATCGAATGCAAGATGGACGCATACCAAAGGACATCCTATATGGCGAGCTCGCCACCGGGCATCGCCCCGCTGGTCGCCCGCAACTGCGATTCAAGGATGTCTGCAAACGCGACCTCAAACTGACCGGCATCAGCCTCGACAATTGGGAACAGCTCGCCGACGACCGGAGTGGGTGGCGTCAGGCTGTTCACAAAGGCATTCTTAATGGTGAACAAGTAAGGAACCGACAGCAGGAGACCAAAAGACAGAGAAGGAAGACCGTAAGACAGAAACAGGCCCTCGGTCCCCCACTCAGCTTCATTTGTGGCCACTGTGGAAGAGTCTGCCAGTCCAGGATCGGTCTGCTGAGTCACTCAAGAACCTGCTATCAAAAAAACGACTAGATGACTAACCAGCGCGCTACCATCATCTTTGGAGATGGACGGTTTGCCTACTATGAGAATCCATGCTTTCAATAATGTAATTTCATAATTTTAGTAATGATGACTTTTATAAATATTCATAAGGTCCAAGGAATAATGTTTTAGTGCATTTTATAAGGTTCTTAGTTTATTATGATAAAAAAAAATTATATACACTCATACCTCGCTATACGGCCGCTCTTTATACGGCATTTCGCTATACCGGCCTTCATCATTTATGGCACGTTTTCGATTTACGGCCTAAAATGTTTCGCTATAACGGCCAAAAAAAAACACTTTTGTACAGAAGTGAAAAAATATTGCTAATTTTTGATAATACACCAGGGCATCCTACTTAATTTATCCGAACTATCTGAAGATTTCATGATTGAGTACCTGCCGAAAAATACAACAGCACTAATCCAATCAATGGATAAGGGTGCAATAGGCACTTTTAAGGCACATTACCTACACCGAACTTTCCGACAACTCAGCATAAGGGAAACCAATGGTGAATCTTCAATTAAAACATTTTGGAAAAACTATAACATTAAGGATACTGTTGACATTATCAGTGAATGATGGAAGGAATTAAAATTGACAACAATGAACCATATATGGAAAAAAATATGGCCAGAATGTGTAAAAAAAATACTCATGCAGACAGAAGCGTGCCTAGGGAGGGGGTCCAAATTTATTAGTCCCCCCGGCCTTAGCTTGTGGGGCCCCCAAATATTTTTTTACATTAAATATAAAGTACATTATCTCATGTCATGTTGTCGAATGTCAAAATGCAGGGACCTCCAATGAGGGGTCCTATAATCCCTAGGTTCGGCACTGGATACAGAAATTAATTTTCTTCCTGAAATTAGGCAAAATATTTTGGATCTAGTAGAAGATTTCGGCTTGGAAAGTTTGAACGAACGTGATGTGCTGGCTCTACTTGAAGTTGATAGGGAACCTCCTCCTTGAAAACGATTCTGACGTCAGACGTAGTGCTCAATTTCTCAAGGAATTAACTCAGCCACTAGCAGTTATAACTCAATGAAGAATGAACTAGACAAGAAGGCAAGCCAAACAACGTTGGACAATTGCTGTAAGCCAGGCCCATCCTTACCAGCAAAAAATGATGACGTCATTGATCTACAGGTTACCATTTTCTTCATTGTCTTCATTTAAAAAAAAATTATACACATTCATATTTTATGTAACATGAAATTGTTTTATTTCTGTTTATAGACTATTGTTGATTGTTGGAGTTTGTTAATATTTTTTGTACAAATGTATATAGCTTTAATTTAAATGAAATAAAAAGAGAAAATACATTTTGAATGATAAACCATGTTACATATTTAAACAACTTGGAACCGATCTCATTGAATTTGTATGGATTTGTACTAGAACAATTGATTCCCTATACGGCTTTTCACTTAGCGGCCAAATTTCGTGGAACGTATCTAGGCCGTAAAGCGAGGTATGGGTGTATGCCATATTCCTAATACCCTAATATAATGGTTTTGGCTGGTGCCGGAGCCACTGCGTAAAAAAAAATTACTTTTAGTGGGACTAACTAACTAAATTTGTTATGAGCTTTATTTGTCCTATGCTTAAATCTTGTTTTATATTTTATAAATAAAATACACACATTTGTGGAATTATGAATGACTTACATTAAACTAAACGATTTTATCCTCTTTCAGAATAATGTAAACAATAAAACCTATTTTCGAATCTGTGGATAGGGCGCCGCCATATTGTGATAACGGACAAAATTCTATTGAGCTGTATCCGTACTCTTAGCTTTTACTGTTTTTGTCATTAAGAATATAATTTAAATAAAATTATATACATTATATATGATTAATAGTTTCTACGAACAACAACTTAAAAAGTATGTTGAGTGGATTTAAAGTAGTAAAGTGTCAAAATAGTACCTGTAACGTATAACACTTTAAGTATTTTTACAGCGTAATTTACGGTGACAGCCCTTATACTTGTCTCAGAATTTAAGTTACAGTTAATAAATTAATTTAAAACATTACAAACAAATATTTATAATTATTTTTAAATTAGTTTGAATTAATAATATAGTGTGTTTTCTTCGTTTCCTTTTTTCTAATTAATAACTTTACTTATGAAAAACATGAGTACAGCGGTGAATTCCATAACAACAACCCTATACTTCAAAATGTCTCACGATCGTGTAAAACTCCGAAGTGATGAAGCTAATAATTATTTGAAAAGACATCGTATCATGGAACTTTTTAATAATCTGACGGCTCAATTAATATATACCAGACCAGGTTGTAGGATAAGTTTATAAAGTCTTATGATAATAATGAAAGTGCATATAGCACATTAACTATTGACAGTCATAGTCATAGACTGAATTTTTAACTTAACGCACTCGACCCACTAGTGACCATTATATTAGGGTATAAGGAACATGACATATATAAATTTTTTTTTTTCAGGATTAGGGTTAGGGATAGGGTTAGGGATAGAGATAGATATCAATTTGCGCGTAAATCCCCGGAAAAAAATTAACGGGTCGACCGTACATATGCTAGTAGTCGACCCTCTAGTGGGTCGAGTAACAAGTGCCAATTTTTAAACTAATACGACTTTGCCTTACTCTTAGAATCTAAGTTAGATAGATACTCATCATACACTGATACAGTCTCATGCTGATAATACAATTAATGATATATAATATAATTATATATATATATAATTGTTTTATTTAATTATTAAATAATTATATTGTACTAATTTAGTATTAATAATAAACGCACTTGTTACGGGACCATACGTGACCATTATATTAGGGTATAAGGAACATGACATATATAAATTTTATATTTTTTTTCAGAATTTTTTTTTTCAGGATAGGGTTAGGGTTAGGGTGTGGAGCAATATTATCTATGGCTGGCACCCGGGTAAAAAAAAAACGGAGACCATACATATGGTCCCGTAACAAGTGCCTAATATAAAATATTTAATACTTAGACTTAGTCGTTAGTCAGTATTAGTGCTAGTAGGTAGCACCATCTCATATGTGATGGTAGAAATCAAAACAGAAAATCATTGTCAGCAACACTTAAAAATGGCATGCTGAATAATAATGCTATTATAAGTATAAATTATCTATAGAATTATTTATAGCTGTGTAATCAGTACAGAACTGACTTTTCTTATAAGATTAGGCAAACTTGGCTTCCAATTTCTATGAAATCAGATTTATTGGGACCCCAACAAACAGGCCTTTACTAGCCATCCAAATATATATATCTAAGAACTTGCATGTCTATGCCTAAGGTATAGGACCATTGAAATCAGACAGAAGAAGTCTTTGTGTGAAATTATGGGCATTACTTAGACATGACAAATTAACTATTGAGTCAGTTGTGAGTTAAGATGTCGATATTTAATTATTACCAGTATTGTGAAATTTGATTTAAATTTTCAAAATTGAATGAATGTTTCATGTTGCTAAAATTTATAAGCATAATTACTATTATTGCCATAATGTGATTCATATTCTAATTCACATAATAAAATTGGAAGAAAAACAATCATCAATAGAATGAGGCTTAACAATATGCATGGATGATTAAAGATAAAGTTCTTGAGCTGTGACAAAACTGGGCTAATCAATGATAGTTTATAAGGCTGATAATTACTTTGAAACAATCTATTTTTATTTAATGTTGAAGATTTAAAAAAACTACTTAATGAAAAGTAGATTATATATGGATGGAGTGGCTAAGATGCAAAGCACACAACTATTGACTTGATATTTTTTTCAGGGTTGGAACAATTTGGGTACCATGCATTCAAGTTAAATTATGCAATTTAGAAATTTAATATTGTGTTACTATTAAATCCATTATACTTCAACTTCGCATCATCACTGTTGGTCCTCTGAGCTCTGAAGAGATCTTTATTTTTTACAAAAATAATACTGATTCATAAATTTTATGGCAATTATTATTTCCTTTTATTTTCACAGATAAACCCAAATCATTTTTGATTGAAACACTAGAAAAGCTTCAGTTGTCAAGATCTACAAAATCCAATTATCCATGTCTTTTTGATGAGTCAAACATCAAGTCTGTGTTTGGAATGTTAGATCCAACAGGAAGAGGATATATTACATTAAAACAATATGAAGAAGGTTAAACATATTATCATAATTTTATTCTGATTACTAAAATTTTCATTTCTGATTTAGTCTTATAGATATTTTATTCAAAATGAAAATGAGATAAAAAAAAAACTTATTAATTTTTCAATGCTTGGGATTTCTCATTCACTGTCCATTATTCTATATTTATACCTGTATCTTTTGAAAAAATGTGGTTTTTCTTTTAATTTGAACATAAAACATAGGCATAATTATTTCATTAAGATAAATACCCTTTTGCAATGTAAAGTGTTTTTTGAAGTTTAAAAAAAAGCCAAATACTAAAAAAAATAGTTGCTATTAATTTAGGTTAGATGTTTTAAAAATCCTTCAATAAAAAATGATTAAAATCATTCTTTAGAACTGGCGTGAAGAATATTTTTAAAATTAAGGGAAAAAAATCTTTACTGACTGCGGTGAAAGAATAATAATTTTCAAAAACTGCGCACCTATGTGAGCTACAAAATCTGATGACGATTATTCATTAGGACATTTATTATTTTCCTTCTTCAAAGTGATTATAGAATGAATCAAATTAGTGCAAACTTGGAGTTTTTTTTACATACAAATAATGAGGATAAATAAAAAAATCAAGACTATTTTTATCTGTAATAAACAAATACTGTTATGTCTATTGTTTTGCAAATTGTGTAAAGTTTTTCTATATCTAATCTTCAATTAAAGGGGGTCGGTTATACCTCATCCATTTAAAGATTCCGTAACATCTTTTATATTTAAAATAAATAAATTGAATTACATTTATATTTATTTGATGTAGCAATGATTACCCTTGGTGCCAAAGATTATAATTTACTTCCCCTTGGAGCTATGGAGGACAAAATCAACATAGATACATTTAAAATGGAAGCGTAAGTTGATGGATTTGTTATTTATTTTACAACTATTGTTCGTATTATTGTTTACATGGAAATAATGGTATTTTTTTTTTAAAGTATAACATTTTGAAAGAAGCCATAGAACAAAACAAATTTAGCTACAACTTTAAAGAAGCAGCCTTTTATAAGGAATTAAGAAAATAGCACCAAAATGTAAATAACTCCTTTTTTTTAAATTAAAGACGTAAGATATCAATATTATTTGGTCTCTTAAATTTAGAGATGTCATGAAATTTACCAAAGGAGAAACAAACCTAATATTAATTAGCTTGTTTACTATGACTATTTTACCTTTTATCTGAGCCCAAATAATAAAATAAGTTTAGATTTTCAGTGACATATCATATCTATCTTTATGAATGGATATAATTTTATATATATATATATATATATATATATATATATGCATCTATTTATATATATACATGTATATATATTTAAATAAGTGCATTGGTGAATTAAATAGTTTAAGCCTAAACTACTTCTTTCAAGCAAACTCTCATTATTTGCTGGACTATTTTCATTTCTGTAAGAGCGAGAATCTCTAAATGAATGTATTATGTTCAGAGCTGGATCTGTATGCTGTAGCCAAATATACGTGCTTAGTCTGGAGTTTCTTGGTTCCTCCATACCCATCGCACTATCAGCTATGTTGGGGATAAAAGAAGGACACTCAAAAGTGGTTTATAGGATTTAAGAGATAAACATCTCATTCTTCTAGGGACTTTAAAAAAATGAAAATAAATACTGTATGGTAAAATGTTATGTGCCTTTTAAATTAAATTAGGAATGTAGTAAGGACACAATATAATTGGAAATAACTCTTTCCTGTCATCCTTTTTAACTAGAGCGTTAGTTATCATTCAATCAAAATGACAAGTTTTTTTATTTTATTTTCAGAACTGCGGGCCTTAAAAGTGCATCAGCAACATTTAGAGAATAAGTTCATTAGTTCTTTTTTTTATGGAAAATTATTGTGTTCAAATGTTTTTTTAAATTTTAATAAATTCAGACCTATTTGATTTAGTTTAAAAAGATCAAAAGGAAAAGAGAAAGTCCAATCTATCAAGTATATAAATTTACATTTCTTAAATTTCTTAAGTTTTATAAATATGTACAATATTAGAATATTCGAAACTCTTGTTATGTTATATTTATAACACACATTTAAATTTCAAAGATGGTGAAATTTATTTTTCTGACATTGTATATATAAATATATATTTATTAAAGGTTCATCACTGAATACTTAAAAACACTTGTATTGTTAACTTTCAATTTTAAAATAAGCATGTTTGTGTGCAGGAACAGATGATGCAGACCTTATCAGTTTTCAGTTGCCAAACTAGGGGGTTCACTTAGTTATCTTCTGTAATATAGAGGACTTACAAGCAGTTATTTTTAATAAAAATATTAAGTTAAATGATTTACACATACAATAAAAATTAACAAGCCCATACCCTTGAGCAATTATTGATCATCATCAAAGAATAGAAACCATAGAACAGTTAAGGTAAAAAAAAACAGGTGTTTTAAATAAATAGATATTTATTATATTAAATGATATAATCCAAAAAATCATGAAGTATGACAACTATAGACATAGCATATAATACATCCACTGTGTAATTATTACTTAGTTAGATAAACATTCAAAATACTTTTTTTAAGTATGTCTTATGAAAGACAATATCTAAAAGAAATATGAAGAGGATACATTTTTGAAACAGTTCAAAATTAAAAGTACCAAATTTTCAGAATCTAAGATGCAATATTTTCCTAAAAAGTTTTGGCAAAAATGAGGGTGGGTCACGGTGTCCAGCTAAGATGATAAAAAAACATTTTCTTGATTTCCTACTTTAAAATCCAGGTGCATATTATAGTTATGTGCATGCGTCTTATAGTCCATAAAATATGGTAAATATTTCTTAAATATGATCAATTTTTTTTTTTCAAGTTATGAATAAAGGTAATATGTGTCATGTAATAGGGCATTTAATGTAATTTATCTGCTAAAATTACTTAGCACAGAACATTCTACATGTTATTACATAATGTTTCAATTAATGTTCCTTTACTACATAATAAAATGTTTAATTTAACATAATAAGTGACATAATATGAAATAAAATAAAAAAGAACAAGTGCTTTAGTACTTTTACTTAATATTATTTATGATTAAAACTTTTAAATTCAAAATGTTTTGGTAAAAAAAATTAACACCATAAAAATATATATTATAAATAAATGTATAAACTGGTTTGTACATAAATATCTCTTTACATTTTTTTTTGTCAAATTCTCTGTTGACTGAGTAGGAAATTTAAAAACTGTTATATCTTACATATAAAAATAATGTTTAATATATAATGATAATTTTAAATAAAATATAAATTTAAAGCTATTTTTAAACAGTCTCTAATCATAGGTAGTAGGTCTTAATTGTTATAAATATCAAGTAAAAATATCAGGACTGCTAATACAAAATTGTCAATTGAAAATGAAGGTATGCATATATGTATATATATATATATATGGTTTACATATGTGTAGACCTATAAATGGAATATATTGTGTACAGGGACAAAACGTGGGTGATACCAGTCATAACTCTTAGAGAAAAATCATTGATGTTTTTATGATATATACAAAGCACAAAATGTACAACTAGAAATACATTACAATTTAAAAAAAAAAACTTAAACATTGAAACAACTAATTAGCATCATAGCAAGATTGATTTTCACTTTGACAACGTCAAAACAAAAAAAAATCATTTGTTTCCCTTCAATAACCTAATTAACAAAATTTTTCAAAAAATTGAAATACATTTACTATGAATTTTTCATGTATTTTTGTAGCCCTATTTGCCTTGTCATGTGCCGATGAACAGAACCAACAAAATCTGAGAGCATCACTGATTTCAGCCTAGGAAGTGCACATAATTGGATTACATTTCAAACAGCTTAAATTCTCAGACTAAGTACAAAGTTTTGCAATAGCTCCCAATTAAAAATAACTGATTTTTCATCTTCTAGAGCTTTGAGGACATCCACTAATTTTCCTATTGTTACATTTTTAAGTAAATTTATAATCTGAGGTCTTCTGTCTTGATTTCTCACATACTCCTGTTCTATCTGGCAGCTGGTAAAACGTAGTTTCATGAATATAATTGGCCAGTCATCATAAAAACAATGAGCTAATTTGCAGGCATCAGATGGGGTTAAGGGATAATTCCTAATTGCTGTACTTAAATTATTTTCTGAAAACCAGGAATCTGAAAAAAGGAGGTTTAATACATTTAAGTTCTAAAAAGAATTTTTAAAGTAAGAATTGTTACAATATATGTGACAAATGAGTTTTTTCTTACTAGGGTCTCATTAATAATATAGTTTTATCATTGGTCTTACTAACAAATTGAGGCCACACTCCTGTAAATTATTTGAGAGGATACTTCATAAACAATTATTTCTTCTATCAAGGACCCCTCTCCCACCCACTTTATTATTCCATGGAGTTTTATACCCAGTACTTTGTCCCCCTGTTCATGGTCATATTTTTATATGGCCACAGTGGGCCTAGGTATTGTGTCTGGGGCCATAAGAGCTTAAATTATTATAAGGAGCTATGCAATTTTAAAATAATATCAATTCATTTATCTTAATTGTAGTCAATGGTACAGATATTTAATATTCATAACAATCTGTGACGTAACTGGAGTTAGTGGCACCCAATGTGGACTCTGATAGCGCCACCCCATTAACTTGCCATATAGGCCCTATTAGTGTAATTTATTGATTCCACGTGTCATCAGTGTTGTATTGGAAGGGGAACGCGGTGGAACGACGTTCCCTTACCTTTTTTAGAACCGGAACGCATTCCAGTACTTTTTCATGTCCCGACAACTCCCACTTTTTTTTTTGCTCCCACTATGCGTTCCCCTTACTTGTTATTTGACCAATACATCACTGTGTGTCATTCTTATATATAAAGTTACAACAATATACTTTTAAAAAAACATGCTTTAAGTAAAATGTACTAGATCTTATGGAGTTAAAAAATATTTATAGAAATTTGGATGACTACAAAAATTAAAGCGTGCGCAAATGTAACATGGCAGAAGCATTCATTTATTTTTAGTTATTGAATATTTTGAAAAATAAATTTTGTCATGATGTAGATTACTATTCCCAAATGGCACCCCACGTTTCAAGTTCCTCAAAAGAAAAAGATACCAGAAATAAGGTGGAAAAATTCTGAGCAAGATCACACCTGTGTCTAAGCTAATCAGGAGATTTCCTCGCAGAAAATAAAATAGTATTAGAAAGATGGACAGTGAATGAGAAATCCCAAGCATTACAGATGACCAAGGCACAGAGATTGAGGAGACAAATAAAGTAGAAATTAAAAATGCAATAAAAAATGACTAAAGACAACAAAGCACCAGGAGAAGATATCACCAATGATGAGTGACTCAAATATGGAGGACACACCAGCCCCGTAGCCAAGGGGGGCACTGGGGGGCCGTGCCCCCGCCAGGTGTGGCGTGCCCCCCCTCCAGCTTAAAAAAGAAGAAAAAGAGGAAAAAATAAAGAAAAAGTAATTAAAATGAGAAGGTCACCCCCTTGCTGGGTATTGGTGCCCCTCTGCTTACTTTGACCTGGCTACGGGCCTGGGACACACACCGCACTGCACATAATAATACCTAAGATAATCAATAAAACATGGGAGGGAGAGGTAATGCCAAAAGATTGACCAACAGTCATGATAGTACCTATCCACTAATAGGCAAGGTGTTAAATAGCTAAAGGAGCAACCAGTGCCGAACCTAGGGGCTTGGGGCCCCCTTGGCCTCTTTGGGAGCCCCTGCATTTTGACATTCGACACAATGACATGCGATAA
Source organism: Bulinus truncatus (assembly GCA_021962125.1). Classification (NCBI taxonomy): domain Eukaryota; kingdom Metazoa; phylum Mollusca; class Gastropoda; family Planorbidae; genus Bulinus; species Bulinus truncatus. Next base: position 1,644,052 of record JAGDYQ010000166.1, on the reverse strand, counting down.
TGTACTTAATATTTAATGTAAATAAAATTTGGGGGGTCCCCTCAAGCTGGGGCCCGGGGGACTTTCGAATTTGGATCCCCCTCCCGCCCTCACCCTAGGTACTACTCTGAGAGCAAGGAGAAAGCTCAAAAGAATTTCAAATCAAGGTCTATGATAAGGAAACTCCCTATCTTGCATACTTTTTTTTTTAATTTAACCTTAGAAACAGTCTTTAAAAAGGAAGAATTATTGAGTTGTACAACAATCAAGCAAATTTCAAAATTTGTACGTAAAACACATTTAATATTTACATGAATGAAAATTTAATTTCATGAACAAATTAAGACCTAGGCTTTAATTCTACAATGAAACTATTGTTTACGTCAATTTTATCTTCATAGTGTCTCTCTCCACCACCACCACCCCCAAATATATATATATATATATAAGCCTATATTGTCAGATATTTTCAGACCCCTTCCCACTTATTTTGTCGGCAGTATAAATAGACCCCCGGGGACAGTTATTTACGTTTAGAGCATAGTTCAGAAACGAACAAAATATCCATGTCAACATCCACGTGACTTTTAAATTAGCATTAAAGGCGGTATCATTTGAAGTAGACGAGCAGATACACATACATTGATCGACGTGTAACATGGCCCCCATGAGCACAGTCACAGATTGTAACACACACACACACACACCCCAATCCCCGATCTTGAACTAGAGCAAGTTTAGTCTAGCTCAATACTGTATTGAAAAAATGTTGAGAGTCACCAAGTAGTGACTAGGTTTCTAAATAAGTATGAATGAATTGCTTTTATTTTTACGGGGTACATACGATTCTCCTACTATACTGTCTCCACTTAGCGCTGCGCAGGCCCGTAGCCAGGTCAAAGTATAAGCGGGGGGGGGGGCACCAATACCCAGCAAGGGGGCAGTTTTTCTCATTTTAGTTACTTTTTCTTAATTTTTTCCTCTTTTTCTTTTTTAAGTGGTGGGGGGGAGGGCACTCCACAGCTGGGGGGGGGCACAATCTGACATAAATCTAATTTAAAAACGGCTTCCCTTTCAGTCTCGTACATTAGAACTTTTCTTTTTTCTTTATAAACATTCCGACATTACAAAACATGCAGTTATTGCAGTTCAGGGTTGTTAACAATACTAAAAAAAAATATTGGCAATACCAATACAATTTTAAAGCCAGTATTGCAATACCAATACCAATACAATTTTAAAACCAGTATTGCAATACCAATACCAATATTTATTTATTATTGCCAATACCAATACCAATATTTGGGTCATTCGATGAATACAACGCAAATACGTAATTCATTGCTCTATATCACTTACATCGATACACGATAACAACATTTTTGGCTAATTTAGATGATGTATTTTTAACCAAATTTTATTAAATAGTTAACACTTGCTTCATCAGTTTCCCTCAAAGATTCCAAACGTCTTTGACAACATAATAAACTACTATTAAATAAGTCGGCATACCTTAACGTCCTTTAGCAACAAGATTTTTAATATGTATGATGTACACATATTGTGAATGAATGAATGAATCAATGGATGGATGGATGAAGCAAATGACTGTCATAGAAAAGCAAATGATACTTAAACAGTTAAACATCACACTATAGTAAAAGCAGTCAGACCGAGTCAGTGGATTGCATTACATCTGGAAAACTAACGATGAATTCCAGTAGAGTTCACAGGGTAACGCCACCTAACTTGCAGTTACCACTTAGCCAGGCAAAGAAAAGTAGGCCTAACCATTTCAAAATGCGCACTGCTCAGTCGTGAACGAAGAGGGGAAAATATTCGTCCTCCTAATGCAGCGGTCGGGGAACTTTTTTAATCATTACCCCAAAATATTGATTGTAAGTTGATATTACCCCACAGCAAATTAAAAATATATACTGTTTACTCACAAAAGTTTCATTTTTACTCCCAAAAATTTCATTTTTACCCCATTCGGGGTAATTTACCCCTGTTCCCCGACCGCTGTCCTAATGAAAACAGCCTTTCAAGCTCAACAGCAGCACTTGAAGGAAGTCCTGTATTCAGGTATATTTACGGATATGTGGATAGGCATCCAATGATGCAATACTGTCTGAAGTGTCTGCCAAGTAATTATTAATTTCTTGATTCACATTAGTGATTGTGAAACGCGTCTCTTCAGTACTTCAATAAGATGCGAACGCTGCAAATCATCATACATCCAGTCCAACTTGAATTTGGGATGTACAACGAATGCCAGTCGAGCATCAATGCTGTCAAACATGTTTGCAAATCTTCTATCGATGGCATGCAAAAGACACGAAGCTAATGGAGAACAAACTACGAGCCGATCATTCTTTCCTTGATCAGGAAACACTTTTAACTGAGCCTTCATCACGACAAGTGTTGGTAAAAGGAAACCAAGTCCAATGTCTTTTATAGTTTCACCCTGCAAAATATATAGTGCACAGCAAACTGGCTTCATAACAGCAACATACTCTTTAACAAATGTTTTCTGTACAGGCTGTAGTCTTTTGATATCAAGTTCGTCACAAAGTTTGTCAAGAACTTCCATGTCACTTACACAGAGAATGTTGTAAACTCTGGTGACAGCATCATACATTGAATTCCACCGGGTTTCACCAGGTGTTACCAAAAGCATATCAAGTGATCTGCCTGACGATACTTTGCAAATAACAATAAACACTCAAGAAAATTATTTAATGCAACCGGAAAAAAGCTTGGAAAGAATAGCAAATTCCATAGAAATCAATTTTACTTAGAGTACTCACTGGTCAATACTCATTGCCACATATATCATATATGATTTCTATTATCATTCATTGCTCAGTCTCATTCAAAAATTGCTTGGCAATGTCACTCGAAAGATGGCGACACCAAAGAAAAATTTATTATATTCAACTTTATTCACAACCAATGTTGTAGAGAACTTATTGAATATTGCTTTAAGTATTGGTTAAAAATCAATACCAATATCAAAAATAAGTATTGGCAATACCAATACCAATATCGAATTTCAAGAAGTATTGCAATATCGTACCAATACTTAAAAAAGTATTGGCAATACTGCCAATACCAATACAATATTGCAATATTAACAACCCTGTTGCAGTTTGACTTTTTTTTTCTTGTTTTCATATATAAAGCTATATTTAAAAAAAAGAAATCTTGAAAAATATATATTCGAATATTTGAAAAACTTACAGTAAGGTCCAGTGTTGTCAATTGTAGTCTGTTCAAACTCATTCGCAACAGTTCCATATTTTTGTCTCAAAACTTCAATGAAACAGTTATATGCATCACCTGGTCCAGAAAACAAAAGCCTGCATAAGAATTCATCGGCACGCTCCTCTCTAGTTCTAGAATTTAAATCAGAAATAGCCAACTTTTCATCAAGAGTCATAATACCATTTTGATAAAATGTATCCACAAAATCTTTACCATCTATGTTCTCCTTTAAATACTTAAACTTGAGGCGAACTCTCTTTTCATCATTTGCCTTTAAACGTCCTCTCTCTGACATTTTAAAAACTTTGTATGTGTTACTGTTCAGTTCTTATACTTCCACACAGAGATCGAAGATTCAATTTGCTCTAAAACTGAAGGCTATGTCGTAGATTACATTTAGTAATATTCTGTCGAGAACAAGTGTCTTGACATGTTTTATAAATATATACACCGTGTATTGTTTAATTTAACGAGGCTAACAACATCCAAAGGAAAACTAACTTAACTGCCTTTTTCGACAGTGTTGTATTTTGTTACTAGTAATAGCGGGATTCCCCACAACGGTTTCTCAGAAAACTATTAATAGATAACTTTCCAGTTCAGTTAGGCAATCTTTACAGGTGTTTTTTGCAAGAATGATTTTGATTATGTTATCAAATCATAGTTTCTTTCCTATTTGATGGAATAGAATAGTTAAAAGAAACCATCTTGTAGCTTAAGACTTTCAACTTTTTTTTTAAATATCAATATATTACCAATGTTACATTTTAGTTAAGTTATGGTTATTCTAATCTAAAGTAAAAGTATAAAATATATATCTATATCTATCTATATATATATATATATATATATATATATACACATACACAAAGACAATTTAATCAGTATTCTTTTACATAATATCTACAATGGCCTACATTTTTAAGTCAAATAATAATAGCACTATACATTTCAAGTAGTAAACTACTAAAAATAAGTCATTCATTTTTTTTAGGACTGCCCCCCCCCCATAAGGACTTTTAGGTCCTATAGTATAAACCACTAATGGGGCGGTTTCTCCCCATCATAACCGACAGTATAATGCCCCTAGCCAGGTCAAAGTAAGCAGGGGGCACCAATACCCAGCAAGTGGGCGCCTTCTCATTTTAGTTACTTTTTCTTTATTTTTTCCTCTTTTTTAAGCAGGGGGGAGGGGGCACTCCACGCCTAGCGGGGGGGAGGGCACGGTCCCCCCAGTGCCCCCTCGGCTACGGGGCTGCATGGAGGCACCACATTTAGCACCTATGCTGGACATTGTATTGGAATCAGAACAAAAACATTTGTTTTTGGAAAAAAATAGAGTTTAAAAACAATTTTAACAAATAAGCAAGGCAATGTATTTTTTTTTTTGCAGAAAATCACTTCTTTTGTATTACCAACACTTGTCTTAAACTGATCGGGCCCTACGTATGGTACCTCGTGTGCAATCAAGCGCTTAACCACACGACCATCAGTCCCCTCAGGTCGACAGTCCAGCGCTTTACCACACAACCACCCGTCCCCCTCAGGTCGACAGTCGAGCCCTATACACCGATCGGCCACACCCTTGCCTCTACCAGGGCTGACTCAACCATTTGTTTTGAGAGACAGCTAGATGTAGCCAAATACTCCAGCACTTGTTAGTAGTTGAAAACTACCAAAGACCATCAAGTCAACAAATCATTAAATATTATAACAATAAATATTATTTGAGATACAAACACATTTGACACTACTGCTTCAAAATTATGTGGTATGGTTACCTTCCTATGCGTACACATGAGAAAGAGAGGTAGTGTCTTATTTTTGTTTTATAGGAAAGGGAAATGTATTTCATACTAAATAAAACTCTAAATTGTCACCAATAAAGCAATAAAGGTGGAGAAACCCTGTGCTACATAATTAGAGTTGGGGGGGGGGGGACTCAATTTTATCATATAATTAATGTGATATTTTTTAAAATGATTTTTGTGTTATATATGTGAAGTCCCGTATATATATACAAATACCCACTGATGGAGGATTTTGTGAAGTATAAAAATGGTAATTAAAAAAAACTAAACAAATGATTCAATGGAAGTAAAGTTAAATACTACAAAGAGCTCGATGCAGATCTAAGATCCCTACTCAGGCCACACCTTGACATTTTGTGTTTTCTGAAGTGCAGTTATACGCTTGTATTCAGTGATTTAAATCTTGGCCCATCTAAAAATAAAAGAAATTACTGTACAAAAAAAAATTAATTTCAGAATATCAACTGTATCTAGAAGCCCTCTACACATACTGAATGGTGAGTGGCCAGCTGCCCTTACTCTCCAAATGACTGTTGAGTTCACTGTACAAAGTAGTAGAGCTTGGTCACTTCAGGGACATCACCCAGACTGAACTAATAAAACTCTTTGCCCTCATCACAATTGCTAAGAAGGAATCTCACATAGGCAGTCAATAACAAGGCCTTTCAATACAAAAAAAATGTAAGAACACACACTTTCTAGTGACAGAAATGAATGAAAATCATACATAAAACAGTTACGAACCTGCATTTTCTATTGACAGAAATGATAGGAGAACACACAAGCAGTTACCATATTACATTTTAATATTCTCTCAAGTTATTAAAAAAAACAGGCAGTTATAAATTGATAAATGGCTATACATATAAAAATATATGTCATTGTAAAGATTCATCCTTATGATCACAAAGTTATCCAGATTTTTAGAAAAAAAAAGTGAAATAAAAAAAAAATGTTTCTAACAGGGTAAAAGTAATTAATAAGATATCTTCTGTATTAAAGACAATCTTTCATACATTTTATATCCAGAATTATTTAACAATCTATTTAGTTCATTTTCTGAGTTTGATATTCTTATAACATTTCTATTTCTCGATGAGTATGGAAGGGCTAATATCTTGTAAGATATTATCTTGTAAAACACTAAACATAACAAGACACGCTTTTTATCAAGTTAAAAAAAATGAACAAAACAATACAAAACAAAAAAGAGATAAAAAGTGAAAAAGATAGAAAATGTTTCTCATAGCAACACGCTGAAAGAATGAACTCAGAAAAGAGTTAGATACATAATGAGCCCCTAAAACCTATAAATCAGAATTTCTAGGTTAACGTGGAAATATGTACAAGATATCTGTAACATCAAAATCCTTCTCATTTTGTAGTTTACCCAATGCTTCTATTTCAAATTTAGATGAAAAAAATCATCAGTCTTGATTATTAGAACAATTACTGCATTCCCTTATTTCATTTTTGTATCAACAATTATAACAATTTTTATGAATGTCATAATTTTATCTAGTAGCAATCGAAGAATATTTATTATGATAATAATTCACAGATAATTCATTATAACTGTCTATAATAATTTGCCAGTTTTAATAATAAAAAATAATGTAATTTGTAATCATTAAATAGCAGTTTATTATCTCTGTGACTCAAGGTTAAATGGTTATAAATGTTATTTTAATTAAAATAAGGGGATTCAGTGGAAAGAATTTAATTGACCTAAAAAACTATCAATAATAAGGGCATGAGTATACTGAGTCAACTTTTCTCAAAGAGATCTCTAAAATATTTATTATCATCGCAAATAAAAAAATATAAATAGTTAATCATATTCAAATTTTCAACAATATTATCAACCTAAGGTATTTGTTTTATTGAAAAAAACTCATTGTTCAAAGGATGTGGATATTAAATTTGTTACCATATCCTTAAAAAAAATATGGACTTGTAAAAAGTCTTATTTTTTTTATTTTTTGAAACACCTTTAAAAGTCATGTTTAAAGATGTCAATATACACATAGAACTATAAAACAGAGATGCTTCAAACTAATCTAACTATTATTGCTATAAATTAAGAGTACACAATTTTTTTTGGCCTCAAACATGACATTTTGTAAAGTATAGTCAATGAAGACTAAAAATGTTGACAATGACACTGTTTAGAAATTTGCTTAAGATTAATTGAATCACTTACAGAAATAATATTGATATCATTTTGAAGCATATATAATTCTTTATCATCATTTTAACCCCTTACAACTAAGCCATATCTCTGAATAGATTTATTATCTATTAAAGAATATATGTGCATTAAAACACTGCTATTTTCTATTAAACAGTTTATATTAACAATCTAATCATATTGTTCTGATAAATACACTTACAGCATGTACAGCACTAAGCTTTTCCAACAGATTCCAATTTAATATTACACAGCTTTGCATAAAATCTAAGTTGAGACATGTTACTGTAATAGGCAGGGAGGGGAGATAGCTATTCAGTAACCTTTTTCAATTCTAATTTTCATGATATTTTTAAAATATTTTTTTTAATTGACTAAAATAAGTTTACAATAGTTTTAATATATGAATAGTATACAAATGATGAATGCAACAGGCTAAGTGAACAAAAATGAGTGAACTTAGTTTAAAAATTAGCTATTGAGCAGAGAAAGCATTCCAGAAACAAACACTTTATTTTAGTAAAAAAAAAATTATTTTTAGGTAAAGGAAAATATTTTGTTTTTAAAAACATAAAACTGACAGACAAATAGAAAATGTACATGAAAATCACATAAAAATTTCATAACACTTTTTAAAACAATACTTATAGCAATATAAAATATAGCAAAGTTCCCTTATTAGCCCAAACGGGTCATCAGGGCAGATGAAGTGTACAACTCATCTGTTTCTATAACCTGGACATATGAAGGGATTGTGTGGTTAGCACAGTGCTCAGCTGCCTTTACTTCCCCAACTTAAGTTAGGTACCCACTTAAAGCTGGGTGGACATGGTTCTCACTGAGTATTGAACTCAGGTCGACAGTCGAGTATCTACACCGCTCGGCTATCCCCATCCCACAAAACAATACTTTAGGATCACAGTAAATATTTTCTAAAAAAGGATTATTACATAAATTAATAAACGATTTTCAAAAACTTCAACAACTAAAAGATATACAGCACTCTGGAGTGAAAAAATGACTCTCAAACTTAATTCCTTGCCCCAAAGAAGTTGTTTGCTTTTGTCTAAGACTAACTGAGCTTAAGGCACAGATTAACAGATATTGCACACTTAAAGTACCATACTAGCTTATTTTTTTTGACGTAGTTGTAACACTAACCTGCACTGAAAATTCCAACATGTTTAAAATTTCATTAAAACAGTTAAAATTATTAGCCATGAACATCAAGAATACATGTATATTATTAGTCACGTCTTAGTTATCAAATATATGGCACTATAAGCTCATCCCCTGTACATAACCCCTACCTTTTAAAATGTATCTGACAGGGTTTCAAAATTTAGAAGTACATGTATATCAGGCTGCGATCTGCATCAACTCTGTTGAAATTAATTAGATTTTTTTTAAATCTAAAATCACACAATTAAATAAAAAAAAATTTTTTTAAATATTCAATTCAATCACAAAAATATGTTGGGTTTTTTTAAACATATTTAACCTAAACGTAGAGTTAATACAAACATAAGTCTTTAATATGTCAAAATGATTTAAATTTTTAAAAGCTATATTTTAAACATGTCATTTCCATATTACCGTATGATATAAATTATGATGCACATTTTTTTTCACTCATTAATGACTGGGCATAATATTAATTGAAAAAAACTGTTACCTAATAGCAATATCATTGTAAAATCAACTACAAAACATAACAAAATAAAAATATTTAATTTGGCCTTGTTTCTTGTTTTGGAAGTGTTTCATAGGGATCATCGGTTTGCATGGTATTATTCAGCTTACTGTTTTCTTCTAGCAATATTTTTTCTATTTCCTCAAATTCTATTGTAACATTACCCCCTTCATTTACACTTTCAAGACAAGCTATAAGTTTTTCATAGGTGGCATTTCTAGGCTGCCTCTGGCGCCACTTGATAAGAAGAGAAGTAATGGTGAGAAGCACATTGTTATTACTATTCTGTTTTTCTCTTTCAATTGCGGACATAGTGTGCTCTAATTCCATCATTATACTCTCCCAGTTGTTGCCAAAGCAGTTGGCTAGTCTGCTGGCAATAGCATCAGTGAATGTACTTTTTTTGAACTCTTCAGTTAGCTGTTCAAACCAAGCACCTTGAGAAAAAATAGAACAAGTTTTAATTTCTAACAAAACCAATACATGTACTAACAAACCAAATACTGCATTTAAAGGCAAAATGATTTACATATGATTGCAAAATATTTTTGATGTGATACTCTTAAGAAAATTTAAATTTACAAATAATACTTCCTAAAATTACGATACTGGACTGGGGTACAATCTTAAAATTCTTACATTGTCTACTCTCTGGATTGGCAGTTGGAGCTGTTCTTAGCCGTTGAGCAACATGTTTATATTCCTGGTCCAGTGCTTTCAGAAATTCATTGAAAGCATTACCTGGTCCTGCATGAAGAAGCTTATCAATGAGAGCATCATTTCTTTTTGATCGAGCTGCATTGGCTAGTATATCCTCCTTGTCATCTAATGAAATAATATCTTTCATGTAGAGGTAATCAACTAGGTGCCTTGCATCTATTTCATCTTTAAGAAATATAATGTTCTGTCTAATTGCTGCCTCATCTTTAGGTTTCAACTTCCCTCGCATAGGCATCTTCTACTGAAAAATAAAATAATATAGTTACTGAAATTTTTTTTTATTAACTGCAAGATTTAAAGTCCAGGCTTAGTCTTTGCTGTTGGCCGTGAATTTGCCTATACATAAGAATAGATTTGATTAAACATACTTTTTTACTATTTATCTTAATTTTTCTATTTACTGATGCACAAGCTGGGATAAGCTGGAACAGAACAAGTGACAAACATTTGTCATGGGCTTTTTGAGTGGAAAATTAATTAATAAAATAAGTTTAATAAATAAAGTTTAAACTATGAAAAAAGCTATAAAATGCAATTTATATGTGAGAAATGATAACTGAAAGAACCTTTGCTTAATATGTGTCAGTACGCATAATCTGTCAATGATTCCTGTCGACAGAACACACATTCAGCAATCTTAAGCTGGTAAAATATCTTCAAGGATTTATAACTTCACAACCGTTTATTGTGGACTTGTCAAGTCTGACATGATCTAGCTAAACAATTCATTTTGATCAAAAATATTTAGTGTTTTGCTGACCCAGGAAAACAAATTTCTTGTATCCATTTTTATTGCATTTTTTTTTAATCCCTTAACTGACGTGGTTGTTGGGGGCAAAATGACACATCAACAGATGTGCTTTCTGTGGGATTATAGATATGGAGCCGCCCATCTCCTCTTTAAATCAGCGGCGAATATTATTGGCTTTACCAGGATTGAACTCTGTACCCTTAGCATTCGAGTCATGTTCACTAATGAATTCGCTATCCAGCAGCATTTTTAGCTGTAATAAATTTCTAAAGCTAACAATATAATATTTTATTTCAACCATCCTGCCTAATTTTGCACAATGGCATTTTGAGAATAAAGCCAGCTACATCAAATATAATATTATTATATATAACATAACTTCATAAGCATCATAATAACATCGATGAGAGCAGCATTATATATATATATTTGATAATAATCAGGGACGAGGCTCGAGTGCTGCCGGTCATACCTCTTAGAAAAAAATTTATTGATTATTTAGCTATATGATTATGATGGTACTGTGTTTATTGAATATAGTTAGCATAATCATTTTCATAAAATGACTACAAGTTTAAATAGATATAACATTCAGTTATATATAAATCATATATTGTTAGTCCAATACTTATACAAATAAATAGATTTTGGTTCGTTTGTACTTTGTATATAGCATAAAAACATCAATCAATTTTTCTCTAAGAGTTATGACCGGTAACACTCACACCTCGTCCCTGATAATAATATATGTAATGTGATAAAACATTCTTAAAGAGTCATACAAAAGTCAGTTTATCAAAATTTAGTTAATAAAAGTATTAATGATAATATGCTTAATCATAATCCTAAAAGTTCTGACAAGTACCCAAGGACCAAGGTGCAAATTATGAGTTCAATTACCCAGGGTCAGGCCAAGGACTTCTTAATTACTTAAAAGTAAAATTCAGTTATTCACTGAGTTCAGGACACTGAATCAGGTACATGGTACTTGGTAAATCAAGTACACACATTAATCATCATATAAATTACGAAAAATAAAGACACTATGTCTTAAATAAAATGAATTAACCAGAACTATACTCTACAAAATACATTGAACAAACAATACATGCCTAGTCTATTGCAAAAATATTGGTATTATATTATATGACAGTAATGATGAGTAATGACACGATAACAGCACACTTCAAATGACTTCATAGACATAGTCCACAATTAAATATATAATATACCATCAATTAAATAATAAGGTCAGAATTATTTAATATCAAGGGGAAAGTTTTAACAAGTGTACGAATATATATGTTTATTGCAGCTAAAGTACGTAGTTTTAAAAAAAAAAATGACTAACCAAGCAAAATTAGTTTTATTTATTTTTAGTCTAGTAACAGTCAACTTAGTATTACACCGAGTCGACTTCCTAGAAAGGGGGCGTTGAGTGAAAGGTGTCAACTAGAAAATTACTTATCCATTCAATGAAGAAAGATTATTTTTAATGATTTAAAATGGTTATAATAAAACAACACGGTACCACATGCGAGATTTAAAAAATGTAATCTCAGTGATAAAAACATATGAGACACTGCAACAAAAAAAAAAACATTCATGGGTGCTTAGAAAAATACTGAGCCCAGATATGCGTGGTTGTAAAGATTATGATTGCAAGGAGGAACCTAAGGCTAAGCCAGTGGTCGGCAAACTTATCAGCCAAAGAGCCAAATATGAAGATTACAACAATTAAAAAAAAACTGGGAGCCAAATCTGCTTTTATTACACTAAAAAAGTAGTAAACTAAATAAGTTGTATACTATATAAAACTAAATGCCAGAGCCGCACTTAAGGAGCCAAGGAGCCACATGCGGCTCCAGAGCCGCACTTTGCCGACCACTGGGCTAAGCAAACCATGAATTATTCTGCTCTTGAAACCCGGCCGAGTTAACATTTTTTCGCAACAGAATCGCTTGAATAAGTATCTATTGAGGTTGTTTGTTTTTTTTTAACAATAATAAGCAGTAACATAAATTAGCGGCGCCCGATCTTGCTATAAAAATGCTGCCGCTTTCCGTGCCATAAATTACTACATTTCTAAAATTGCTGCACCTTTCTGATGAAAAAAAGTCATTCCTATCGGGGAACAAGTCATAGCTACTCCTCGATCCCTACTTCAACCACTGATAAAATTGCACTAGACGCGTTTGTGATATTTTGAATCTATAAAATATCAGCCTTAGCTTGCTAATAGGGCGCTCTGCCAACATGAATAGTAAGTAGAATACGCAGAGTGGCAATCATATTAGAAAGTGGCTCTTACAGCTTGTATTCCTCCCCTCCCCCTTTTTTCCAAGCTATTCAGTTGCTCTGATTGGGTTGGGGGGGGGGTAATGAAGAATAAAAAAAAGTGAACATACCAATGACCCATGTGTTCAATTCACACACTCCAAAATATGATAGATAGATAGCTGGGAAATACCTCAGCTACATTGTTAATATTGCAATATTGTATTGGTATTGGCAGTATTGCCAATACTTTTTAAGTATTGGTACGATACTGCAATACTTCTTGAAATTTGATATTGGTACTGGTATTGCCAATAATTATTTTTGATATTGGTATTGATTTTTAACCAATACTAAAAGCAATATTCAATAAGTTCTCTACAACTCTGGTTGTGAGTAAAGCTGAATATAATACATTTTTCTTTGGTGTCGCCATCTTGCGAGTGACATTGCCAAACAATTTTTGAATGAGACTGAGCAATGAATGATAATAGAAATCATATAGCATTGACCAGTGAGTACTCTAAGTAAATTGATTTCTATGGAATTTGCTATTCTTTCCAAGCTTTTTTCCGGTTGCATTAAATAATTTTCTTGAGTGTTTATTGTTATTTGCAAAGTATCGTCAGGCAGATCACTTGGTATGCTTTTGGTAACACCTGGTGAAACCCGGTGGAATTCAATGTATGATGCTGTCACCAGAGTTTACAACATTCTCTGTGTAAGTGAAATGGAAGTTGTTGACAAACTTTGTGATGAACTTGATATCAAAAGACTACAGCCTGTATAGAAAACATTTGTTAAAGAGTATGTTGCTGTTATGAAGCCTGTTTGCTGTGGATTAGATATTTTGCAGGGTAAAACTAAAAAAGACAATGGACTTGGTTTCCTTTTACCAACACTTGTCGTGATGAAGGCTCAGTTAAAAGTGTTTCTTGATCAAGGAAAGAATGATCGGCTCGTAGTTTGTTCTCCATTAGCTTCATGTCTTTTGAATGCCATCGATAGAAGATTTGCAAACATGTTTGACAGCGTTGATGCTCAGCTGGCATCCGTTGTACATCCCAAATTCAAGTTGGACTGGATGGATGATGATTTGCAGCGTTCGCATCTTATTGAAGTACTGAAGAGACGCGTTTCACAATCACTGATGTGAAACAAGAAATCAATAATTACTTGGCAGACACTTCAGACAGTATTGCATCATTGGATGCCTATCCACATATCCGTAAAATATAAATATACCTGAATACAGGACTTCCTTCAAGCGATGCTGTTGAAAGGCTGTTTTCATTAGGACAGCGGTCGGGGAACCGGGGTAAATTACCCCAAATGGGGTAAAAATAAAATTTTTGGGGGTAAAAATGAAACTTTTGTGAGTAAAAAGTATATATTTTTAATTTGCTGTGGGGTAATATCAACTTACAAAAAATATTTTGGGGTAATGATTAAAAAAGTTCCTCGACCGCTGCATTAGGAAAACGAATATTTTCCCCTCTTCGTTCACGACTGAGCAGTGCGCATTTTGAAATGGTTACTTTTCTTCGCCTGGCTAAGTGGTAACTGCAAGTTAGGTGGCGTTATCCTGTGAACTCTACTGGAATTCATCGTTAGTTTTCCAGATGTAATGCAATCCACTGATTCGGTCTGACTGCTTTTACTATAGTGTGATGTTTAACTGTTTAAGTATCATTTGCTTTTCTATGACAGCCATTTGCTTCATCCATCCATCCATTGATTCATTCATTCATTCACAATATGTGTACATCATACATATTAAAAATCTTGTTGCTAAAGGACGTTAAGGTATGCCGACTTATTTAATAGTAGTTTATTATGTTGTCAACGACTTTTGGATGCTTTGAGTGAAACTGATGAAGCAAGTGTTAACTATTGAATAAAATTTGGTTAAAAATACATCATCTAAATTAGCCAAAAATGTTGTTATCGTTTATCGATGTAAGTGATATAGAGCAATGAATTACGTATTTGCGTTTTATTCATCGAATGACCCAAATATTGGTATTGGCAATAATAAATAAATATTGGTATTGGTATTGCAATACTGGTTTTAAAATTGTATTGGTATTGGTATTGCAATACCGGTTTTTAAAATTGTATTGGTATTGGTATTGCCAATATTTTTTTTAGTATTGTTAACAACCCTGGCAATATTCATTTGAGCAAATTAAGTAGCGTAAAGATGGATTAGGGTGGGGTAGCATTTATTTCATAGTCAAATTTTTATTCCGCCTTCCCTTGTATAAGCATATAATCTAGCTAGCGGCAATCGCTACTTTTGAATCAGCTCTGCATATAATTAATAGGCTGCTGAAGTACAGTAATACTTCTGACCCCTGAGCTTAATCCGTTGTAGGCAATCACTTGGATTTTAAATTTGTCAAGTTTTAATTCGTGGTTTTATGGGTCGAAATTCTTTTTTTTTTTTTTTTGATTTTGATGTATTACTGAAGAAAATATGTCGTTATAGCCCATTGGCAGTGGCGCAACCAGACCAATCAATACATATTTTACTATATAAAGTTACTAAAAAGACTGTCAAACTGTCTTTTTTCAATATGTGAGCCACCCCCCCCCCCCAGCATTTTTTGCTGGTTGCGCCACTGTCATGTGCCATTCTGCCAAGGTAATTCGAGGTGCAACCCATCTGCGTGGTGCCAGCATCAATATCTTGCCTCCAGGTGCTTCTCTTCCTTTTACCTTGGGGATTTCTCTTCAGCGCCTGCCTGGTGACACTAGTTACTGGTTTACGTATGGTGTGCCATATCCAGCCACGTGCTGCCCCGTAGCGTGAAAATTCTACAGCGGGGGGAGGGGGGCAGGAAATAAATGTTACTAAGTAGAGCAAACAAGCAGAGGGGCCAGGCAAAACGCAGGACCCCCTGCCCCCTTCCCGCACGATACGGCCTGGCCCCATGTCATATTTATTTTTTCTTCGGCTGAAAGGAGACATGTCCTTTTCAAAAGCCTGGCATTGCTGATGATATCAAGCCGTCAGAGCTGGAGAATTCTTCCGAGGCAGCTATTGGCAAATATTTACTCTTCTTGATTGCAGTATTAGTTATCTCCTCATCTCTGCTCAATAATTGTACAAATCGTATAGTCAGACAGCGGTGCAAATTAATATTACTACTGCTGGCAACTGTGCTGGTAACTGGCTGCTCTTGTTAAATAAAGTCGATAAATTAAAAACATATTTTTTGAAAATACTATTCTATCTTCAAATAAAAAGATGTATTTAATGTATTTCATGCACTATTAACGATATACAAAACTTAAACAATTTGTTAAATTTCTATATCAATAATACTATAAACAAAAAAAAAATCACTGGTTTAAAAATAAAAAAAGTTAAGTCAGTACAAAGTATCCATAAGAAGGATAAGACAATGTTAAATATGACCGACCTACCACTACAGTGCCTGTGCCTTGCCTGAAAGAGTAAAAAATAAAAGTAATTTTTTTTTGACTTGGTATAACACTCAGTTTTTAAATAGTAAATGTACATTAGCAGTTATTTTTTTTTCAAGTAATCACTTAATGTTGTTGGTTTCTATTTTGTTTCTAGCTATACTCGGATATACTTACACTAGGCTATAAGTTTAAGTATATAGTAGCCTATACTGTGTATACTGCTATAGTCTATAGACTAGAGTATAGTCCTAGTATAGTTAAGACGAGTTAATGATTAATGTTATCAAAGGAATACTCTATTTGCAAGATTTGCACAAATTTAATATTTCGAGAAAATAAACTAAGTTTATCAGTGATATATTTAGCTTTGTGACAAAAACTGTTTTACATAATCTGTAAATTATTTATTACATACTATAAAATAATGTTCAAAGTAATTTTTGTGATGAATAAATTATTAATAAAATCCTATATATTTTTTTTCAGTTTACAGTTTTGATCTCTGTTATTTACTAAAAATGCTGATTACAAAAAAGTTGAATCACAGTGTCTGTAGATGTTTTTATTATACTAATTTGAATCAGCTTGCTGATAAAAAAGCACATTATTTTGTGGTAAGAATTTCAAACCCCAAAAGATGTCTTTCATCACAGTCAAAAGACATTTCTTCAAAAGAAGACTCAGCACCACAATCAGCACATTCAGCTGGAAAATATGTTAAAAAACAAAGTTTCCCTAAGCTGAAAGAGCCAATAGTGAAGAATTTTTTCTTGGGTAAACTAGAGCCCGTAAGTTTTTAAAATATCCTGTATGTGGTAAATATTTTATTATTTTCAAGGAATTTTTTTTTTTAATGTTAAAAAAAAAAGTCCCAATTTTTTAAATATTTATATAAGACTTAACCTAATTATGAACATTCAGAAAGTATAATTAACAAAAAATTGTTTATTATATATTTTACAGAACTTTATGGTTTTTCCAGAGCTAAGTAAAGATGAATTAGATCAAGTTAATGCCCTTACAGAACCTATAGAAAAATATTTTAATACCAGTAAGTTCTCAATCAGTGTTCTGTTTCTATTTTTTAATCTATTGGTAAAACTGATAGAGATCTCTTATGCTAAAAATGTTATTATTTATGCAGGCACATCTTATGTTAACTTATTAATATAGATTCAAAGACTGGGATAACATTTGCATTTTGAGTATATTTTACTAAATCATTATAGGGCATTATATTTTCAAAGTATTTTATCAGATGCAGAATTGATTCATCTTGCCCTTTCTGTAATTTCTTAATAAGTCAGAAGATCTGAGAAAACAAGGTAGTAGTATTAAGATATAAGGTAGGTTAGTCTTAGCAAAGTTTTTGAATGTTTTTCATGCTAGTCCTAACCGAATTTTCAAATTTATTACCCACTCAATATATATATTTTTTACTGACAAAATTTGTTGTTCTAAGAATGTGGTTACCAAATGTATCAGTGACTTACTTGACTTAATGCTTTGAACTCCTTGGGGAGCAACCACTCTCCAGCGCACTCTGTTTTTGGGAGACCTTTTTCAATTCTCCACATGTCTGTTAGCAGATTTTCATTTCCTGCTTGCAAGACCTTCTCCAAGTGGTGATCGGTGCCTGGCTTTTGCTAAGTAAGGCGATGACTTCTGTTTTGTCTGTATTTATGTGTAGCCCAGTTTTAGCAGCCTCTTGTGCTAATTTATTCGTTTTTAGCTGCATATGCTGATGTGTCTGATCTAATAGACACAAGTCATCAGCAAAGTCTAGGTCTTCTAAGCATTGAGTCATAGACCACTGTATCCCAGTCTTTGTGCCTTGAGTTGTCTGCCTCATGACCCAGTCTATGACTATAAGGAAGATCATGGGGTAAAATAAGCATCCCTGGCATGTTTCAGTATATCTTGAAAAAAAAAAAGTTGACTTTTTAAAAAGTACAATTTTTTTTTACTGTTTGAACATTGACAAAAGTTTTCTTGTCAGATGTCATTATCCATAAAATTATAAAACACAGTTCCTTCAAACGTATGCAACATTCTTTAAATAACTCATTGACAAAACTGCTTTAAATTAATAGTAACATATGTTTTTGCGTCAAACATGGCATTTTAGGAAATTTGTCAAGGGAGATTAAAACATTAAAATTAACATTATTTAAAGTTTTTTTTTAAAACTAACTGAATCACTTTCATACATATTAAAGATATCATTTTGACCACTTACAATCCTGTCTAATCTCTAAATAGATTTATTATCTATTTATCCAACATAGGGTTAAGAAAATTATAATTTTTATTAATTTTCAACAAAATATAGACTTTATAGTCTGTATGTTTTTTATAACAACTATTCTATTCTATTAAACAATTTTTATTTTATACCTAATCATAATATTGCTGATTAGACAATTTCATCAAGAGGGGTACAGCACTACGTTTTTTTTCAACCAGCAAAATTTTATGAGAAAAAGAATCGTTTCATAAGATTTTATGTTCTATACATGTTACTGTAACAGTCTGCAGAAAATTTCCTGTGAATATAATTTTTTTCCATTTTCACAGTTTTATGGAAAATTAGACGAGCTATTCTATTGTGACATTTTGCTTAATGAATTCAGTTCATTATATTCAAGAATATTGAGAAATATGATCTATTCCCAATATTTGATTATGTTATCTATTGCCTATTGGTATCAACTTAAAGGTTATTTTTTTCTGCATAATCTAAAATGATTTTGAACCCGATTGGTTTTGAGGAAAAATATTGCCAGCCAGTTGGAAAGAGAGGTGTAAATAGTAAGAAAAATTTTCTAAAATTTCAACTTGGTGACCCTTTTCAATTATAATTTACAAATTTAAAAAAAAAAATCACCAAATATAATTATATTATCATTTAAGTATTTGAATAATTTTTAAAATGGTATCATTTATGAATGTGACAGGGTAAGTAAATGATAATTTTGAGTGAATGTAGTCCAAAAAAGAGATATTGAGTGCATTAAGCAGATTTTCTACACTGGTTTTGACTACCTACTTTTTTCACTGCTCCTAATTGTACTGCCCCAGCAGACAATATCATTCATATGAATCTTAAAAAAAAAAAAACTTGTTAGTGACACTGTTTTGACATAGTTAAGTTAGAATGGCTTCAATTTGATTGTCAGAGGAAATTTATGATGACAAGAAGCCAAATTATCTATAAGTTTGCTTCACTGTAATAATGATTGAATTAAAAAAAAATGTTAAATTTAATAAGGAATTTAGTTTTCATAACAGATTAGAGGTACTTACAATGACTTACTATCTTACAAACTAGTTTTTGAAAACAGATAAAAGTAACCTTTTTTTGAATTCAAGCGTTATGTACAGTAATAAGTATACATTTTTTGTATGATACTTTAAGTTTATCAGTTGCTAGTATATTTGTCTGATTGATTATTTTTTTTTTATCCTTGTTTTCTTATAGTCAACTCTAAATCTATTGATGTGAATGCAAAGATACCAGATGATGTTCTGCAGCAACTTAAAGACTTAGGATTGTTTGGTCTTCAAATACCAGAAAAGTTTGGTAAGTTTTACAGTTAAGATTATGGGTTAGAAATTTAGTTACACTAGTTATCTTTCACCTCCAGGATACATTCACTACCTATGGAAAGAAATTTATAGAAAGTAGTAAAACACTTTTTCAAAAAAATATTTAAGATGTTTTTGTTAATTTTTTTTCCTTTTGATGAGAAAACAATACAAGTGAAATTCGAAGCTGATCTAGTTACATTTAGTGATGATTACCATATTACATGTATATCAACTTGTGTAAAAATAAACAATTTAATAAGATTCAGTGAATTAAGTTTTGCAATATTTTAGAAATCTAAACAGGATCTGCATTTGATCCTAAAAAACTTCATTTATTTGTCTACCTGTGTTTTAAAAGATCACAGTTCTGCATTGCTTTTTTTTTTGTCAGGCAAAAGCAGTTAATGATTAACTGTAGCAGATCTTTACATTGTGTTTAACTTTAGTTGAAAGCATTGGCTATAGAATTCCATGAAAGCTGCAATGTTCACAGATTTTAGTCAATGAAACTTGATTTGGGGTAAGGTGAATCTTCTGCTCATGAAGATTCTTTTCCTTATGAAATCACGAGTCTATCGGAAGTAATCATAATAAAAAATGTAATGAGGTCTTATATAAATGTTCCAGTGTCTTCTTTTCACAAAAATTCTCAGGATTGAGAGTTAGTGCTTTTTTTGTATGAGACTCTAGCTCAGACATGGGCAAACTACAGTCAGTCTGTCATGTATGGCATGTCAGAATGTTTGATCTGGCCATGGTCTGCATCTCCCTGTTTACATTAACTTTTGATTATCATACATAAAGGTGTCCGTTCATGTACCAAAAAACCAAGATGTCGCTGCATTGCACGGAGACCTGTTAAAACTTTACCTGTTATGAGGCCGTGCTAAGCAAAGTTTATTTAGCCTAATGTTTCACACAAATTTATTTTTGAACCAAAGAAATCTATGATATATGATATATGAAATGACACATCTATCTTTGCTGTTTTCAGTCATTAACTGCTTGAGCCTGACTCCATACATTTATAAATATATGCTGCAACAGGATACTTCATCGCCTGTGAGGCAGCTTATTTGAGCCAATATTTTACATAAATCTTTCTATAACCAAAAGGAATAATAATTTTATTCTTTATTACTGTATTATGTAAAATACCCTACTATCCACTCATAATGGGCTAAATATAGGGTTATGAAATGGCATCTGGTAATTGTACTATATCTTTTGTAGTTTACAAACTAAAATGTTCTTAAAAATTAAAATGAAAATATTGAAATCTATTTTTTTTTTTAAATATTTTTTATTGGTATTTTTTTTTTAATATTTAGGTGGATTGAATTTAAGCTCTACAGCTTATGCAAGGGTCAGTGAAGTCACTAGTACAGATGGTTCCATAGCTGTTACATTAGCAGCTCATCAATCTATAGGTCTTAAGGTAAAAGTAAACAAGGAGTTATTATTCTAATTAAAAAAATATTCTATGCTTATATATATTGTAAACCCAGCATCCCATTTTACAGTATTTGCGCACAAGTTTGGTCCAAATTTGTGATTGTCTACCTTGTGGTTACCAAGAAAACTTTGCAGATTCGCTATCTCTTTCTCTGAGTAGCTAAAGAAATTCTACATATTCCATCACCTTCTTTTTCTATTAGGACGGATAAAAATGTCAGCTTTGATCTTGGCCTCAGATAACTCTGGAATGTTGTATTGAAGGTATGTGAAAGCTGGAAACTCATCACCTAGATCAGTGACAGTCTGTTTCATCAGACATTATTTGATATGGAGAGGTGGCATTAGCACCTTGTGGGTTTCCACCAGAGGCTCCCATTTTAAATTGCTCTTCCTAAAGAAAACCTCAATATGTCGTGGACGGTTCCTCTGATGGTAAAGCCTATTGCAGCCTTACTGTCCCATAGGCAAAGGTAGCAGGGATTGTTTGTGTTTCCACCCTGCAAAGCCATTAAGAATGTTAACATTTTAAAATCTCTAATAACATCCCAACTACGAGTAAAATATTTCAGTATCTCCTACAAAGTCTGGGCATTGTTCTGGTCCTCCTTTAAATGTACAGAGTGACCCAAACGAATAGACTGATACTAGTTCTCATTATGTAGCAGCACAACCTTCAAACTCCTAGATGATCTATCTATTAAAAGTCGTCAAAGTAGTTAAAGACTAAAAAAACTTGTGACGTGGCAGTAGCAGAGACAGTCTTGATTGCGAAAGGAGCTAGCTAATGTCTGATGCCTTTTCCACTGATCCTAAACTTGAACACTTTTGTCCAGAAGGTTTCTCTGCTTCAATCTAGATATGAGGAGGTCAGAATAGGTTATATTAGTCCAGTATCTCTTATTAAGTCATTGAAATCCTTTCAATTCGGGTAGTGTTATGGGTTCTTCTTTAAATAATACTACTTGTAGCAGCTGTAAGAATTCAGTCAACACGAATAACGAAGTTGACTCCAGTTGAAGTAATAAAATAAAGGTCTTTAATTCTGGATCATGAACTGACATGAAGGTTAATTCAGGAGGAGAACAATACAAAGCTATGAACATGCATCTGCATATCTCGTTGCCGAAAGCTAGACTGATCATAAAACAAAGCATGTGCTCCCAACTATCGGTTGAGTATACGTCATTTCTACCAAATGATGTATACACTAGAACTCTCAATAATCTACAACTCAAGATGGCGGAATGACACCATGGATACTGTGGTGGGCGGAGCCTACCAGATTGCGTCATCAAACTTAGACTATACTATTTCTCCACAGGTAGTATCTCTCCATTTGTCCCCTAATGACACTAAATAATGGACCTGATACATGTTCTTGTTCTAAATCTGATATGCCAATGTCTTCTGGTGATTACCACTTTATTTCAGGAGGTGTGGGTATTGGGAGCTCAGTTCAGTGTGGTACTGGAACAATTGATTATGGGATGTCACAATAAGCCAATGGAGTCACATTCTTGCCACTTTGACCTTTGGAGGGGTCAACCATGTAGAAATTGCAATATTTGTAGTTAGTAGGCTCTCACCAAATACTTAGAATAGCACATTTCATAGCTCTTTTTTTCACCTAGAAACCATCCCTTAAGTGTCCAGTATTTGTCCTGAACCCAACCTGTATTCCAATATATGCGTTACAGGCTTCACACATCCTGACTGATGTTCCCATTGAATTTTTCTAGGCTCGCGTCTTGATGGATTTGCCACATATGTAGCAAAATGAATCTGCAGAATGGTTACAGCCTCTTGAAGCCATCTCTGCATCTAACCCCACAGTAGACAATATATATGTTTACCATATAAGCAGAAGTGTTTATATAGTAAACAGGCAGATGTCTCAAATATTCAGCTATAATATGCTTGTTAATTAAAATTTATGATTTCAAAATATTGATGTCCTGGTATCAAAAGCAAAGTTTATGTGTTTAAATTTGTTTTGAGATCTAAATAATCAGAAACTAACATAGTTACATAAACAAGGCAAATTAAAATTTGTAACACAGTATAATTTAAAAACATTAAAAAACACCATTGCTGTAAAATGTAATGAGTGTAATGATTATCCTATGTATAAATAGATACAACTTTGAGATCAGTTTTATTAAAATACTTGATTACATAATTTTAGACTAAGCAAGTATTTTTTATTTAAACCTGTTATTTTTTATTGTCAGGGTATTTTAATAGCTGGTACAGAAGAACAAAAAGAAAAATATTTACCTAAATTGGCTACAGGAGAATATGTTGCTGCCTTTTGTCTCACAGAACCTTCAAGGTATTATTTTTTATAATTATCTGTTCCTGCAATTTTAAGGCATGTTACATATCATTAAAAAAAAAAAGTTAAGTTTAACATAACACTTAGTCATGCTTCCTGTGAGTGAAGCCCAATATAGGTAGTAAATGAACATTTTTGGATTTAGTGGAAGTGATGCTGCTTCCATACAAACAAGAGCAACCCTGTCAGAGGATGGAAAAAGCTGGATACTAAATGGTGGAAAGATCTGGATTTCCAATGGTGGCATAGCTGATATATTTACAGTGTTTGCGAAAACAGAAGTTAAAACTCCAGAGGTAGGTTGAAATTGTAAAATAATTTTAAAAGAACTATTTTGACTTTTTTTTTTTTAATCTGATCATCAGCATCATCTGTTAATTAAACTTTTAGATTATCGCTTCTAGTGATTAGGCGCAAATGTTTTGTAGCATGAATATTATTATAAACTAACATTTGATTTAGCACAAAAATGGCTGAACAAAGAAAAGCGAAATAAAGCTTTCCAGTAATCTCCATTTATGTTTGAGCGTTCTAAAAGTATTAATAATTTTTGCAGGGTTTCTGCTTCACAATTATCTGGACTCTGTACTATCTGGCATAAGTATTAACCTTTGTTCCCTTCTGTTTGTCTATTTGATACAGTGTTTTATTTCCCAGGGAGAGACACAAGACAAAATCACAGCATTCATTGTGGAGCGAGCATTTGGTGGCATTACCAGTGGCAAGCCTGAAGATAAACTGGGTATTCGTGGATCAAACAGTAAATATTTATAGCTCATTTTTTTTTATCATTCTCACTTTTTTTAAAAACGAATGCATTTTTAACCAATAGAAAAAATTAACCACATGGTACTTTTGCTTTAGATGCACATTGGAAACCCCATGATACAAACTCCACAGGTCACAAAGAATTTAGATTATAAACAATAACTTGGAAAACTAGTTCATTGCATTTGACCAGTTTAATGACTTGATGCTAATAGAAAAGAGTGATTCTTTCATGGCACGTTTCTCCTGGAATCTGCACTCTGGAAATCTGTTGTTAGTGGCTGATACCTAAGCAAGGGTGGAAGGCAATAATGAGGATGATTTTGCATTGATTTTATTTTGCGTCACTTAACTATAGGATTTAACTTGTTTTATTTTCTAATTTTCATTTAATTGTAAAAATGTGGTAAAATATAGATGATTACGATATATTTTTGCATACTGTTTGAATTATTTAGCTTGTGAAGTTCATTTTGACAATACACCAGTTCCGGTAGAGAATGTTCTCGGTGAAGTAGGAAATGGTTTTAAGGTAAATATGACTAAAAGTTTATAAGTATTAATCTTCATCTTCTTCCTTTGGCTCTGCCATGCTACTCTTCTCCACTTTTCCCTATCCATGGTCTTCTTCCTCCACTCTCTCACTACAATGGCTTTAAGGTCTTTCTCCACTACCTCTAACCATCTGCTTCTTGGTCTGCCTTAATGCCTTTTCTCATTGGGTTTTCCATTCTTTCTATGTGCCCTACCCACCTCAATCTATTCATTTTAATCAATAGGTAGTCCAAACCGATTTTTCAAACTTATTCCCCATCATATTTTTTTGTTTTGTTGAAAAGAACGTTCTAAGAATGTAATTACCAAATTTATTAGTAGATCTTTAAAGTAAAAAAGTTATGAACTTTTTAAATTCTAATTTTTTACTTCTTGAAAAACCTCTAAAAGTCTTTCATATGCTATTTGCTATTAGATGTATCTGTAAAACTACTGCATACAAGTGCTTCTAGCATATACAACATTTACATTGAATTTTATTAAAGACTAATTTTAATAAAAGTAACATACTTTTGTTTTAAACATTGCATTTCGTCAGATTTGTCATCATAGGGTTAATAAAAAATTGCACATTTTCAAACATCAACTTTTGTGGAAACTTACTATTGGTTGAAAGTGAACTAGAATCACTTGTTGATGATTGAAATAATTTGTTAATTAGAAAAAGTTGCATAACAGACATTTTAGAAATATTCCTGTATTTGAGAGAAAAACAATGCCAAAATGACAATTAATCACGCTTTTTTGTCAAGTATGAAAATAGTACTTAAACTTTCACAATCTAAATGTATTCCATCTATTAAACTGTCCATATATTAATTGCAAGTTTCAACAAAATAATACACCAAAAACTTTTTTTGTGAACACAGAATAAGGTTAAAAAAGGTAACATTACAATATGGTAACTTTAATTTTTAAAAAAAAAAGCATAATTTATAGATATGTAATATTCTTGCTACAAAGACAGACACATGTATATTATTTATTTTTCTTGGTCTCATGTATATATAATGAAGAAAGTTGTGTCTTCTATGGTTGAGGAGGTTGTAGATTTAAAAACTTCAGCTGGTTTAATCTTTTTTATGCTGGCTCTTTCAGTCTTGATATGTCTGAACACAATTAAGGTGCCTCATTACATTGTCCTCGTACTAATTTAATCAGTGAAAGTGTTTGGGGGACATTGACTACAACTGTAATAAACATATAGACATTGTTACACAGATGATTTATAAATAATTATATAATAAAAGAAATAATATGGCCACGTTTTAAAATCTGTTCTTTATCTAAGCTATACCTCATTAATCATTAATGAAATGAAGATAAAATAAGAAAAAAGATTGACAAATCAGTTTTTAATACTAGGTAGACCAAACCGACGTAATAATACAGCTTATTTTGCCCTAAAGCCCATTTTCACGCTACATTCACTCTTAAGTTTTAGGTCATATTTTAAACAGTATAATTTAAAAATTTTTTTTCTGTGCAGCTATCGTATCCCACTTGTGCTCTAATTAAATCAGACGACACAACTCCTTGTATTGTAAAAGAATTAACTGAACTTTTTAATGCGTGATATTTACAGATGAGAATATGATAATACAATATAATCACTTGAGAAGATGAATCGATAAATCACATGTATAATTCTATAATTTAACACAAACGATAAATACTAAGATCAATATTAGATGAGAGATGTGGCAATAAATCACAAGTAACTGCTATCACTATAAACCAGTACACGAGTCTATAACTATTATAACTCTCGACTGCACTGTCCACTTAGTCCACGTGTTATATCTAGTATCCCCTTCATGGGTCTCTAGTCTCTCTCTCTCTCTTGTGTGTGTGTGTCTCCGTCCCCCTAACAACCGTGGTAACTTCCCTATTTATAGGATATATCACCCCCCGCATATTGCATCACTGGGGTGATTGCATCATTGATTGCATCATTGATTGCATCATTGGGTGATTGCGTCACTGGGGTGATTGCATCACTGATTGCATCATTGGGGTGATTGCATCATTGGGGTGATTGCATCACTGGGGTGATTGCATCACTGATTGCATCATTGGGGTGACTGCATCATCGGGTTGATTGCATCATTGATTGCATCATTGGGGTGATTGCATCATGCATGCCTGACCCTGCAAGCACTTACAAGGGATAGGACACCCCCATTATCCCATTAGATAATGAAATTTTGGCAATATCAACAATTTTAAATAAAATCATCTAACATTACCTCCTTGCCATTGTTTATAGCATTACATGCTTATGATATATCATTATTAATTATTCTATTATTTCTCAATCTTTTCAATAAAACAGAATGTAATACATGTCAAACTTCAAAAAATATAAATACAATTACATCTCTAGACAGATGTCAATAATAAACAAATGTGTAACAAACTTTGAGAAAAAGAAAAAAAAAAATATATGTATATATATGGTTCTCCTTGAGTAGATGTGTAGTCCATCTTCTCATCAGCATCAGGACGACGACGGATATGCGTAACATGTTTCTTACTACACTCTGTCTTGCTTCAATGACGTCACGTCAAAGTTTAAGCACAAAAAAAATCAATAATTGTCTCTTCACAAAATAGTCTCTACACAAAATAGCCTCTACACAAAATAAATGTCCATGACAAAATTAATTTCAGAGTGTTCACGTTTAAAAATGTCAGGATGACAATATGAGTAACGACTGCTCACAGTAACGATGAAAAATTTAGCAAAGTGTGCTCAACGATAACTTGCGATGATAAAAACAGTCTTGTGACATCAGCTCAAAGAACAATAACTTAATCAACGTACATTTGTGTGTGACAAAATCGTTGACATCTCAATGTCGATGACGACAGTATAACACTTCTCCATTTGAGTAGTAATCCACATTCATCAATTGTCTGTAGATGTCCCAATTATCATTCTCGACAATAGATCTGGTATATGATTGTTTGTACCCTTTATGTATTTAATCTGGAATTTGTAGTCAGTTAGTAACAAATGCCATCGCATGATTCTTGCATTATTTATTACTTTTTGAGACGTTAATGGTATATGATCCACAAGTATGGTAAATTCATTACCTAGTAAATATTTCTGTAGTTTTTGTACTGACCAGACTATGGCCAATGCTTCTAATTCGATAACAGAATAGTTTTTCTCTGCACAAGTCAGTTTTCTACTGATAAATTTCACAGGTCTGTTCTGTCCATCAATTTCAATCATTATACAAGCACCCAATCCTTTCCTTGAAGCATCTGTGGCAAGTATTATTGGTCTGTTTAAATCAAAAGGTACCAGTATCTGGTCACCTTTGAATTTGTCTATAATATCATTAAGTGCCTTCTGACACTGTTCTGACCAAATAATTTTGTTAGGTTGACTTTTCTTTGTTAACACTATCAAGGGTTCCAGTAGCTGAGAAAAGTTGTGAAAAAATCCTCGGTCCTAAGATGGCTCTCACTTCTTTCTTTGTGGTAGGTACTTTGATGTTTAAGACCTTTTCTTTTATCTCTTCTTGCATGCTGCAACCACCTTGTCCTATCTTAAAACCCAAAAAATTTATTTCTTGTTGACCTATTTTGCATTTCTCTGGTGCTACAGTTAATCCATTCTCTCGCAACTTGCCTAATACCGTCTCTAGTACAGTTAAATGATCTTCCCAGTTTTCAGTGAAAATACATATATCGTCCACGTAGTGAACAATATTCTTCACACCTCTGAATATCTGCCTCATCATTTTACTAAATGTAGCCGTGCTGTTAACAAGGCCAAAGGGCATTCTTGTCCATTGATAGAGGCCATCTTTTGTTTGAAATGCAGTATACTGCTTCGAATTCTGTTCTAGTGGAATCTGCCAAAACCCTCTCGTCATGTCGAGGTGAGTAAATATCTTTCCTTTTGCAATTTCATTGATTAAATCTTCCGCTATGGGTAGTGGTTCTCTATCGATTAGAGTCAGTTGATTGATCTTACGATAATCACAACAAATTCTCGGTTCTCCGTTTTTCTTCTTCACAATAACGATAGGTGAAGCATAGCTAGAGTATGATCGCTCAATTAGTCCTTTATTTAACATGGCTTGCAATTCTTGTTCTACTTGCTCTTGATATTTCAGGGGTATATTGTATGGTTTCACTTTGATTGGTTTGATATCTGTTAAATTTATAGTATGCTCTATACACTTTGTACTTCCAGGTTCATTGTCTATAATATCTTTATATTTCATTAATAAATTGTTTACTCGAGTTCTGACAATTTCTGGTACATTGTGAGGTAAAATGATACTTAGTTTCTTTGATTGTTGTCTCATGTCTAACACTGGCATATCTTTTAATTCTTCGTCTTCTTGACTAATAGTTAAAGCACATAACTTTTCTTCCTCATGTTTTGAATGTATCTGAAGTACCTGCTCTGTCAAATGCTCAGGTAAGCTGTCTAGTTTTCTAAGGCGATTTATATGGAATGTTCTGTGATTACCTTTGATGTTCACTATAAAATCAACGTCATTAATCTTGTCTATTATCTCATAGGGACCTTGCCACTCCTGCTTAAAACCTTTTTTTTGTAGGTAGCAATACTAGCACCTCATCACCTGTTTGCAAGCATCTCAAATGTCTGTGAATGTTGATTGGCAATCTATCTTGTTCATGTCTGTCCTTCAAATTTTCTGTGGCAATTTGATTTGCATAAACAATTTTTTCTCTCGTTTGTGTAACTAAGTCATAAGGTGTTAACTTTTGTCTGTTTGGCATAATGTTTTCAACAAATAAACTAATAGGTCCTCTAGCGTTAGCTCCGAACACAAGCTCAAAGGGACTGTATCCTGTTGCTGCATGAGGTATTTCTCTATATGCAAACAACACCATAGGGAGAAATAAATCCCAATCTGCCTTTTTGTCCTGTACAACTTTCTTCAGCATAACTTTCAGTGTTTGATTTGCACGTTCTACAGAACCATTGGATTGCGGATGGTATCTTGCTGAAAATGTTTGAGTAATATCTAAAAGATTTGTAAATGTTGCCGTTTTTTGTGACTGAAACTGAGTTCCGTTGTCTGAATGTACAACTTCAGGAAAGCCAAATCTAGTGAACACAGACATCATGGCACTACACACACTCTCAGCAGTAATTTGTGTGAGTGGAATCGCTTCTAACCACCGTGTAGCCATGCAGATTATGGTTAATACATAGCGATGTTTTCTTGAAGACATTATAGGCATAGGCCCGATGATATCGACTGCAATTCTTTGAAAAGGTTTCTGAAAAAAGTCCATGGGTTGAATTGAAGCCAGATGTATAGGACCAATGTGATTATGTGTTTTGCATTCTTGACAAGCATCAATATAACTATGTATATCTTTTTTGAATCCCGGCCAAAAGCAATGTCTTGCAATCCTTTGCAATGTCTTTGTTTTTCCCATGTGTCCTGCCACTGGGTTTGAGTGAGCACTCTGCAGCAACAGTAGCCTCATTGTTTTTGGAATAACCAATTGTGTGATGTTTTCATTTTTTGATTGTACTTTTCTTACTAGTACACCAGCGGTCAATTCATATTGCGTATCATATTTCTTTCCTTTCTTTAAATTCTCAACAATTTGCCTCAACTGTACATCATTTTTTTGTTCTTTAACAAAATGTTTCTTGTCTATGTTCATCAGTACCAATTTATTTGTATCTTTGATAATTTGTTCTGCATTTGTATTATTTTCCTGCATCATATCTTTCTGTTCTGTTTGTTGTCTAGTCATCACAGCTAAAAATTGTTCTTTGTGATCTTCTAAATGTTCGATTTTATTGCAAAGCTTTTGAATAAGATTTGCCTTCATATTATTATAACAGTCTTAGTACTTAGTAGCTATTGCATTTGCTTTCTTATGTACTGTTATTTTATTTTTAAGAAGCATAATCTTCTCTTCTTCCGTGGTTAATCTGTCTATATTGTCTTCCATGCGTTGTATGAAGCAACATATTTCATCTGTTCCATTCCATTTTTGTTCTAATAACAATCTTTGTTGTTTATCATGTATACAGTTGTCATTAATGAAAGTTCTCTTTTCATCGATGCAGACACAACAAATTTCTATATCTTCATTTCTTTTTCTTTGTATCCAGTTAGTTACAAGAGTTTCTGTGTTATCTTTCGATACTCCTGGCACATTACCAATAATCAAATCACATACAGGATTATGTAGTATAATAGCTTCACATATACCAGCTAACCATGGTGAGTCTATTTTAATGGTCGCTACGTCACACGACTTTATAGTACCATCTCCTAGCTTGATGTGTGTTTTCTTTGACATGTGCTGATCTTTGCTAACCAGACTTCTTTTAACAACTACAGTAGTACAACCTGAATCTCTAAGACATTTTATTTGTTGACCTTTAACGATAGCAGGATGAAATATTATTTGACCTTTTGTATTTATAATATTTGCACAGTATTGTTCTGTTTCACCATTATCTTGAACTTTCTGTTTTGGATATTTTCTATCAGCATACTTTTGCGTAGAATTAAGTTCTGGTCTGTTTCTGTTTTGATGTAAGTGAAGTTTTTCTGGTCTATGTTGTTCTAGTTCTTTCTTTCTCAAGTAGCAGTACTTCAAAATGTGACCTTTTTTCTTACAATAATGACAAATTCTTCTTTCAAAATAAACAGTATTATCTTTAGGTTGACTCATGTATCTTGGTTTGTATCTATCATTCTTTAATTTGTATGTTTCATTCCGTGTTTTGAATTATGTTTCATTCCATGTTTTGAATTTATCGATAGATGCACAAATGTCTGATATACTTATTTCATCATTGGGATAGCAATCTTTATAGTCACTTAGAACTTTTATGAGACCTTTGACAGTTTTTACATTCCTTTGTTTAATGAAGGAAAACACTTCTCTAGTGCACATGTTAAGAATCTTGTCGACTACCATCATTTCTAAAATCTCAGTTGGTTTATTTATGTCAACTTCTGCCATCATAAGCCATGATTTTAAATCACTCATAACTCTTTAATTGCCATTTTTAGTTCATGAAATCGGTGACGATAATGTTCTTCTGTTTTATTAAAATATTTCAGAAGTTTCATCTTTATATCTTCATAACTCAACTCAGCATAGTTATGTATTGTCATGATTGCTTTTCTTGCATCATCTTTTACAAGCTTGAAAAGTTCTGACTTCCATTCACTGATTGGAATTTTTTGTAGCTGACATTGTTGTTCAAAGAATTGTAAACATGTGTCAATATCTTCAGTTTTACCATTAAAAGGTTGCATTTTTAATTGAGTCGAGTAATTTCCTTTTGACTCTTCTATTACAGTTGTTTTATTATCTTTAGTTGCAGCTATTCTTGCTAGTTCTAATTCATGATTTCTTTTTCTTTCTAATTCTTTTTCTTCATAGTTTCTTTTTCTTTCTAATTCTCTTTCTTCATAGTTTCTTTTTAATTCTCTTTCTTTTATCCTCTCATCTCTTTCTCTATCCTCATTTTCTTTTTTGTCTATATATTCCAACAATTTATCACCTTTGAGACCTAATTATTCTCCTATAATTTTGTATTGTCTCCATTTTTCTTCTTCTGGGGTACTAGCCATTGTTATGTTCAGAAGTATAAACAAAAATGAAACAAAGTTTCTTCAGAATGATGGACTTGAATACTGTTGCAGTGTAATACAACAAATTGTAGGCTTACTTGTGCTTACAGCTCATGGCCACAAATGAAAACGTTGGAATGTCACGTGGTAATATAACGAATCCAAAATATGACGACAAATATATCAAGAATAAAATGTTATTCTTACCGTTAAGTTTTAAAATTCTTCTTTTGTAGCGTATGAAGGAATGCACAAATAACGAAGTCCTTTAACACTGCAGTAACGTACAACTGGATTTACTTTCGCTTTTAGTTGCCACCAAATAATACATAGATTGTACTTTCCATGAGACCATGTGGCAATATCAATCACAACTGTTCCATCGTTGTATAATACTATATACACTACACACAGATAAAATGCTAAAAATCAATATTCTATGAGAATACCAGGATTATACTGTTGATGATTCAGATAAAATCCAGTCTCTTCGAAATATACTATTTTATCAACACAAGTGTTACTCACCACTGGGGTGTTTTTACCGCTGCCACCAGATAATACATAGGTTTATGTCGTATCCCACTTGTGCTCTAATTAAATCAGATGACACAACTCCTTGTATTGTAAAAGAATTAACTGAACTTTTTAATGCGTGATATTTACAGATGAGAATATGATAATACAATATAAACACTTGAGAAGATGAATCGATAAATCACATGTATAATTCTATAATTTAACACACACGATAAATACTAAGATCAATATTAGATGAGAGATGTGGCAATAAATCACAAGTAACTGCTATCACTATAAACTAGTACACGAGTCTATAACTATTATAACTCTCGACTGCACTGTCCACTTAGTCCACGTGTT
This sequence comes from Bulinus truncatus, assembly GCA_021962125.1. Classification (NCBI taxonomy): domain Eukaryota; kingdom Metazoa; phylum Mollusca; class Gastropoda; family Planorbidae; genus Bulinus; species Bulinus truncatus. Next base: position 1,610,726 of record JAGDYQ010000166.1, on the reverse strand, counting down.
ATATCTAGTATCCCCTTCATGGGTCTCTAGTCTCTCTCTCTCTTGTGTGTGTGTCTCCGTCCCCCTAACAACCGTGGTAACTTCCCCCCGCATATTGCATCATTGGTGTGATTGCATCATTGATTGCATCATTGATTGCATCATTGGGGTGAATGCGTCATTGGGGTGATTGCATCACTGATTGCATCATTGGGGTGATTGCATCACTGGGGTGATTGCATCACTGATTGCATCATTGGCGTGATTGCATCACTGGGGTGATTGCATCATTGATTGCATCATTGATTGCATCATTGGGGTGAATGCGTCACTGGGGTGATTGCATCACTGATTGCATCATTGGGGTGATTGCATCACTGGGGTGATTGCATCACTGATTGCATCATTGGGGTGATTGCATCACTGGGGTGATTGCATCACTGATTGCATCATTGGGGTGATTGCATCACTGATTGCATCTTTGGGTTGATTGCATCATTGATTCCATCATTGGGGTGATTGCATCATGCATGCCTGACCCTGCAAGCACTTACAAGGGATAGGACAGTAGCACAAATGAAGATTGAAACAGGTCACGGGTATTAATTATGATAGTTTGTGTACTATTGCCTGTCAAATACTTGTCAAAAAAATGTTCTCTATTTTTGGAGTAATTCAAATCAATGATGCAATCAACCCGATGATGCAGTCACCCCAATGATGCAATCAGTGATGCAATCACCCCAGTGATGCAATCACCCCAATGATGCAATCACCCCAATGATGCAATCAGTGATGCATCACTGGGGTGATTGCATCATTGATTGCATCATTGATTGCATCATTGGGGTGAATGCGTCATTGGGGTGATTGCATCACTGATTGCATCATTGGGGTGATTGCATCACTGGGGTGATTGCATCACTGATTGCATCATTGGCGTGATTGCATCACTGGGGTGATTGCATCATTGATTGCATCATTGATTGCATCATTGGGGTGAATGCGTCACTGGGGTGATTGCATCACTGATTGCATCATTGGGGTGATTGCATCACTGGGGTGATTGCATCACTGATTGCATCATTGGGGTGATTGCATCACTGGGGTGATTGCATCACTGATTGCATCATTGGGGTGATTGCATCACTGATTGCATCTTTGGGTTGATTGCATCATTGATTCCATCATTGGGGTGATTGCATCATGCATGCCTGACCCTGCAAGCACTTACAAGGGATAGGACAGTAGCACAAATGAAGATTGAAACAGGTCACGGGTATTAATTATGATAGTTTGTGTACTATTGCCTGTCAAATACTTGTCAAAAAAATGTTCTCTATTTTTGGAGTAATTCAAATCATTTGTTTTAAAAAGCGTGATTAGATTAATTGTGTATTTTTTTTTCTATTTTGATTTTACATTTCAGCTTGCCATGCTCATCCTTAACAGTGGTAGATTCACAATGGGCAGTGGTGGAGCTGGTGTTCTCAAGAAACTTATCAGTCAGTTGCTATTTGATTATTAAAAAAAAATGATGAAAACTACTTTAGATTTATAATTAAACTGTCTTGAAATGATCTTTTGAACTAATTATTAATGTGCAGAATAAATTCAACAAATTATTTTACAAAAACATATAAAACTATTGCTTTTCAGATATAACTACCAAGCATGCTATGACAAGGTCTCAGTTTGGTGAAAAGCTGAGTTCATTTGGATTAATTAAGGTGATCATTTTTTTTGTTAGTATTTTTATGCTATTAAGTTTATCCAGTGAAATGCCATTACTACGAACTCCATTGTAGAGAATGATACAGTATTGTGAATTTTTTTTGGTCCCTATCCCTTTGCTTATATAATATTTATTTAAAAAATCGCTGTTAAGAATTTCTTACATTCATTATTGTGGGGAAAAAAAACAAGCCTTTTGCTGTATTTTTTTTCCCCAAATTCAAAATGTTTTTACAAGTCAGCTTAAGTTTAGCGTGCTAAAAACAGATTTCATGTTTATAATGAACAAATTGCACAACTAAACAAAAAATCTATCGTCCCCTCCCTCCCACCACCAGCCACCTTTCCCCTACAACCACTACCCATTTCATTGTAACATATTTTCATTATAATGAATAAATAGTTCCCTGTCAATTTCGTTCTCACATTTATACATACATGCATATAGATCTTTTATAATTAGAACAAGATTCCATTGGGATTATTAATTAAATAAGTTCCAGTATTTGTACACGAAGTGATTAAAATATTTATTGTTAGTTTTGTAAAAAAAGAATAACTTACTTATGGATATATTATTTCATTTAGACAGTTCTTCATCATGAATCACCCATTATGAATCCATTTTTTTTTTTCGAAGGTTGTCAAGAACTAAAAACATTTTCTACCAATTAATTGAATTTTTTTTACATTTTAAGATATTTTTAGAAATAAATTGGATTATAATAAAGAAGTTGTAAGATAGGTTTTTAGCATCAACTTAAATTTAGAAGTTGTAAGATAATTTTTAGAAATAAATTAGATATTGAAGTTCTCTTGGTTGGTGGCTCAGGACAGGTTGATTTTTTTCTCTATAGGATGGTTACTTAAAAATATTTTTTTTTTCAAGTTGAATTGAAATTAACCTTGAATTTTTGTTCTAAATGATAAAAATGTTAATTATACAATTAAAAAAAAAGTGTGTTCTCTTTAAGTTTCATCTATGACTATTTTGAGAAACATTTCTTTTGTCATCCAACAGATGCCCATAATCTATGTATATATGTCTGCCAAAACTAAACAGAATACTAGTAATAATTAAAGAAAGTTTTCTCTTAAGCCCTGAAGACAATCAAGTAGATAAATATAATATTCAACAATAATTTCCAATATATAATATTTCCTTTTGGCACAGAGTATAAATCTAATTTGTGCTAGAAAGCATTGAGTTAAACACTTTTGTTTTGTGACTGTCTTCAAAGCTCACAAAATACATTTTATAGAATACATCTAAAATCAAGCTATTTTAAAAAAAAATTATTAAAAGTTAAAGAGTAAGTTACATTTATTGTTTAATGATGAAAGAAACAAAATGGATTCTTCCTAATAAAATCCTATAGCATAAGGATTTTTATTTAAACATTTGAGCTTCAAGTAAGATTTTTTTTTCATTTTCTTGTAGAATTTTTGTAAATTTAGGAAAATCTTCTTTATTTTTTTTCTTTAATTTACTTAGTGATGTTATTTAGCCTTTAAATCCTAACAGAAATAGCAACACATTTAGTACCTTTGCATATCCATTAAAAAAAGATATATTCTAGCCTTATCACCTTGACCAATTAGAAGGAAAAACTGTAAATGACAGTGTAAAATTATTTTTGTTATAGCAACATGTTGAAAGAGCCATCTAAATCAACTTCGACTTTATTGACTGCCATTTAACAAATTTTGTACATGTATTCTTTTTTATTTTGGAGATTTTAAAATAATTTATTTATAATTTCAGGAAAAGTTTGCCAAAATGGCGATTTCTGTATATGCGATGGAAAGTATGTCTTATTTGACATCACATATTTTGGATGACTATGATAATCCAGACATGTCTGTTGAATCAGCTATTATTAAAGTAAGATTCCTTCTATTCTGATATTTTTGACAGGAAGTGTTGGATAAATAATATTAAAGAAAGGACAAAGCAAAATATAAGGGGAGCCTGCTGGCAGAGACATGATTTTCATTTAGTCTCTTTCTCCACACCCCCCCCCCAATCAATCCCAAACATCTAAACAAATTAATGAATTAATAAGTACATGAAATATCATTTTAAGCCAAGAAAAATCAGAATGATTGGTTTTCTATTTTAACAATGAGGTTAATAGAAATAGTCTTTTAATTTTTTCAGATATTTAGCTCTGAAAGTTGTTGGAATTGTGTCTCAGAATGTCTGCAAATTATGGGAGGTATTGGATACATGAAAGATTATCCTCATGAAAGATATCTCAGGGATTCCAGGATTATGCTAATTTTTGAAGTCAGTCTTTATTTACTTAGTATCTTATTTTTAATTTTTTTTTATAAATATAAGAGCTACAATACATTTTAGAAATGTAATAATATATACAAAAAAAAAAACTATTATTCATGAACAATTATTTTTGGGAACACATTTTTTAGGGAACTAATGAAATTTTACGGTTGTTTGTGGCCCTTCAAGGATTGCAATTTGCTGGTAGAAGTATGAAAGAACTCTTTTTGTAAGTCAATTACATCAATTCTATTTATTAATTTAAGCTCAAGTTCTAAATATAAAAATAATTTTAAGCAAATTTCATCCCCAGGAAATTGAGGGATATTCATAATAATCCATTATTTCTATTCAAGAAAATTTTTGGTAAATCAGTTATTATGAAAAAAGAACTGAGCCTACATGAGGAAGTTCACCCTGAACTGGAGGTCAGTAGAGTATTCTATCTATGAAGACATTAAGTAGTAATCGTAATTGCTTTCAGATGGCCTAACATATGCACAACAGAGAGATATGTGAATAATCTGCACTGTTAGTCATTATTAATATACCGTATGTTTCAGACCATAAGACGCACATTTTTTCCTCCAGAAATGAGGGGAAAAAGTCCCTGCGCTTTATGGTCCAAATGTAGAAAAAAAAGGTTAGGGTAAGGCTGATAACCATAATGTGTCAAAGTCTAAATGCTGCTGTTTACTTTACAGTATTGATTACATTTGTTTATGACTGTGCTGTTAGTTTTTAATGCACATAAAATATTTTAGGACACTATTTGTTTCAAAATCTTAATAAAAATCTTTCAAAATACTTTTTTCTGCATTTCTCTTCTCTATAAACTGGTGCGCCTTATGGTCCGAAAAATACAGTAATTAGTCATGCTGTTATCATTTAAGATCTAATTTATGTTCAAGTTAATTAAATACATGTGGATTTTATAAGATTATTTATATTTTTATCTCTTTCTTTAGAAAGAAGCTAGAATTCTTGCATCAGGCCTTTTCAGCTTAGGACTTGCTGTTGAAAAAATTTTACCCTTGTATGGAAATGTAAGAATTTTTAGGTTTGTTTTATTTTTTTAGAACTGTAAAATATTTAACCAAGTACGTTAAGTTTTTTTATTTTTTTTCGTCCATTTTTATAACTTAACAGTGGCATAAAAAAAAGTTGTTTCCTTTTTTTTTTTTATCTTAAGAGTAAGAAATATAAAATAGTGAATCAGGCAGATTATAGTTGATTGCATTTTAAATTACCCTGTATTTTTCAATCAGGCAGCTTATAATTGATTGCATTTTAATTTATCCTGTATTTTTCAATCAGACAGCTTATAATTGATTGCATTTTAATTTATCCTGTATTTTTCAATCAGGCAGCTTATAATTGATTGCATTTTAATTTACCCTGTATTTTTCAATCAGGCAGCTTATAATTGATTGCATTTTAATTTATCCTGTATTTTTCAATCAGGCAGCTTATAATTGATTGCATTTTAATTTATCCTGTATTTTTCAATCAGACAGCTTATAATTGATTGCATTTTAATTTATCCTGTATTTTTCAATCAGGCAGCTTATAATTGATTGCATTTTAATTTACCCTGTATTTTTCAATCAGGCAGCTTATAATTGATTGCATTTTAATTTATCCTGTATTTTTCAATCAGACAGCTTATAATTGATTGCATTTTAATTTATCCTGTATTTTTCAATCAGGCAGCTTATAATTGATTGCATTTTAATTTACCCTGTATTTTTCAATCAGGCAGCTTATAATTGATTGCATTTTAATTTATCCTGTATTTTTCAATCAGGCAGCTTATAATTGATTGCATTTTAATTTATCCTGTATTTTTCAATCAGACAGCTTATAATTGATTGCATTTTAATTTATCCTGTATTTTTCAATCAGGCAGCTTATAATTGATTGCATTTTAATTTACCCTGTATTTTTCAATCAGGCAGCTTATAATTGATTGCATTTTAATTTATCCTGTATTTTTCAATCAGACAGCTTATAATTGATTGCATTTTAATTTATCCTGTATTTTTCAATCAGACAGCTTATAATTGATTGCATTTTAATTTATCCTGTATTTTTCAATCAGGCAGCTTATAATTGATTGCATTTTAATTTACCCTGTATTTTTCAATCAGGCAGCTTATAATTGATTGCATTTTAATTTATCCTGTATTTTTCAATCATAAGGAAAGAAGATAATCAACTAGACTAAAACAGCCTTTGAAGACTTTTTTCTAATGTAAACTAGCACTGGGATGTGGGACGGGGGGAAGGGCGCTTTGGTAGTGAGTCTGATCTGCATGATTTGGGTTTGCAGGTCGTGTCCATTAGGGATTGTCGGTTTTTACAAACCGGCTGCGAAAAACTGGTTTTTTGATGAAAGTCGAAGCATTCGACAACCGTTTTTTTTTAGGCTTTAAAAGCTGGTTTTAGCTTAGAACAACAAATAGGATAAAATGCTGATACATTCCTCGATATTACAGAGAAATTAGGGAAACTGTGACTTCTCAACTCCCTCCTCAGTCCGACCTGTGTACATTGGCATTGATAGAAAGTAACTGTTGAGCGATACAATAGAGAAGGCGTGACCAAGTTGTTCAGGGGTAACTTGAGGAGTGCATGGATGGGGAGGGGACGGTAGATACACATAGAGAGATTTATTGCATCCGTTGTTTCCTCGACCTTGAAAGAGGGCTAAATTCAAGTCATTTACTAATTCCACAAAACAACCGATGTTTTTTTTTTAGCGCACGAATTTAATATTGACTTGCGGGTAGTATACAACTTTAAACGGGGGGAGGGGGGGGGTAAATAATCGGTGCCTCCCTAGCTCATCACTAAGCAATAGACAGAACGAGGCTATTTTTTTCCAAGTTGACTAAATTGATCATCGCCATCCAACAACTCCACCACCACTAACCCGTCTAACCTAAACAAGGCATTCACATGGCAGGACCGTCGTACAGCCGTTGTAATGAATAGTGTAACTAATACATCTCATGGATGAGAGGGGGTAGGTGAGGAGACAATTGTATGAAGGGAGGTGCGAGGAGTTCAACAGTGGAGGAATGTCTTAAAACGGGCACTCAATGTGGGTCCACGGAGGTGTTTGTGCACTGTGTCACATATATAGATGATAACGTTAGAAAGTTAGAGAATCAGAGAGAGGGGGGGAGACAGAAAGTGAATACCATGAGTAGAAAGAGAACCCTAATATCTATAGACTAAATATATATATATATATATATATATATATATATATATACATATATATAAATAAGCTCTATACTGAGGTCTACATCACAACGGCTGATTTCAGAACTGGTCTGTGTGCGACAAACCAAACTTCATGTCTTTGACAATATAATATAAATGAAACATGAGAAACAATTAATTCTTTTTTGTGGCTGCCAAATAAAGGGGAACAATTCAAAGGTCATGATAAAAATGTGTATAGTTATAAAACATTTTAAATGAATATATAGGTACCCAGTAGACAGTAGTAGTTTTTTACTGTTATATTGATAATTTTTTTCTTGTATTTATTGTTTTATGTAAAAATTGGTTGACATAATTACATTATCCTTCATTCTTTCTCATACACGTTAATTAAATACTACATACATTTTAAATAATTATTGCTAGAATCCTTAAAATATCCGTTTTTTCACTTATTTTATAGTAAATCCGAAAACCGGTTTTCGCCGGTTTTTTGAGAAATTGACCTTCGACAACCTTTTTTTTAAAAGTCGGTTTTTGTAAATACCCTAGTGTCCATTCACTATGTCTCTCGTGGTACCTCCATGGCAAATGCACTTGATTTTGATGGGCTCTACAAAATATGACCCATTGGTGGTGTAACGTTATAGATTTTTGTATAACGCTACGTAGTTAAATGTTATGTATTTTGTTGATATTAGGTTATGTAGTAGCCGATGTTCTCTCTGGTTTTACTTCAAAGATGGTAGCGTTCAGTCTCGTGGCACTCACACACACAACACACCATTAATAAAGCCAAGTTCCACGATTCAATAACATTTATTTAAATAATAGTAAAACACACATAAATGCACTCAAGTGCCGAAATATTCACAAATATGCTTTAGCAGAATAAACGTTGACTGTGTACTGTTAAACTTCAACTTATCTCTGAATGTATACTGTCTTCTCGTATGAGTAAGAGTATGTATATTTAATAACTTGATTTCTCTCTGAACATCTGTATACTGTCTTATCGTATGAGAGTACGTATACTTAATAACTTGATTTCTCTCTGAACACCTGTATACTGTCTTATCGTATAAAAGTATGTATACTTAATAACTTGTCAATATATGTATACTGTCTTGCGGTAAGAGTACGTATATCTAACATGTATACTGTCTTACAGGCAAGAGTACGTATATCTAATATGGTGTCCTGATGTTTCTATCTCTATAGTCGTTCTGTCGATCGGTAGGTCTTGATGTCTTTCGTCGGTCCCCCCGAAATTTCACTTACATCTCTTATTTATCTGATGGTGAATTATCACGTGCCCCAAAGCCCCAGAACTTTTGATTGGCCCCCTAATATCCTTTCTAACTCATCTACATATTAATGAATCTTATTCCAGCCTAGGGATTGGTGCGGCTAAAAACTCACTATGGGCTAGTATTTCTTTGTCTCCCTAATTACGTCTTATCACGTATATCCGGTGTCATCGACGCTCATTGACAGATTTATTCCACCCAAAACAAAGATAACACGGTGGAATTCTAATTATCAAAATCTCTGCCTGTGTCCTTGGCCCATGAACTTTCAATGTTGACCACCCAACTAAACCAGTGGTTCTAAAATTGTATGAATCTATCTAAAGCTATTGTTACAGGTGGTTTACATGATTTAAGAGATAAAATTCTCTTTTGAGAGATATGTAAATAAAATTTAAAACTAACTAGGGTAATAACATGACTCATTGTAAGTGGTTTACCCACTACCTAAGCATTACTGTCACTCTATTTTTTTAACAAATAATTCTCATTTTATCCAGAAATAAACCTACCGCTAGAAATGATAAAGAAAAGAAATATTTTTTTTTTAAGATCATTTTATTTATAATTTCAGAAAATTGTTGATGAACAAATGAAGCTTCGTCGACTGGCAGATATAGCAATTGACTTGTATGCCATGATGGCTTGCATAGGAAGAGCTTCAAGATCTTTTTGCATAGGGCTTAGAAATTGTGACCATGAGGTATTAGTTTTGATGATAGGCCTTTAGTTTTCCCCCAATACATTCCAGGATCCATACATAAAACTATTTTCTAGCCTTAAGGCATTAACATAGATGATTAATTATGTTATGGTGTAATGGCTTGAAATTTTTTTTTTATATGCTATTAAATATTACTTATAGATTTATATAAAAAAAAACAACAATAACTTAGTGCAGTATCATCATTAAAAGATTAGTTGACAAAGATCAATACATGGTGTTGGTACTTTGTTATTTTATTGTGTAATAACATAGGTTGAGATATCAAATAATAAACATCCATTTCATACACTCTGTATGGGGGGAAATGATGCACATGTTCAAAAGAGAATATGCATATGGAGACATTTTTTGTCATACATGTATACTGGTGGTAACTTATTATTTAAACACCTAAAAAAAATGTTACAATTGAATTAAGATTTGTTTTTTTTAGTAATATTTCTCCTTTTTTAATTTAACAACAAAAAAAAATTACATTAATTGATGTAAGTTTATTTTAAATGTGTTTTGTTAATTACAGGTCTTGCTGACAAGATCATTTTGTTATGAAGCAGATCAAAGAATTAAGAGAAACATATATGAACTCACACCTTGTAAGGCTAATTATTATTTTTTTTTTTTACTTTTTTTTTTTTGTGGAGTGATACTTGATAAAAGATGACATAGGTTGGTTGCTAGTCCTGTTAAAATAAATGAGGTGTGAATTCATTCCACCTTTATATCTACATGTGTACAGGTACAAGTTTCTATGTAGTGTAAATAAATGTGCAGCACAAAAATGCATATAAAAAATGTTGCTGTAGCACACTATTCTTTAAACCAGTGCTTCTCAAAGTGGTGGGCCGCGGCCCCCTAGGGAGCTGTGGAATTTTGAAAAATTATAAATTTAAGCAATCTAAACCAAAAAAGAAAAATAGGGGGGGGGGGCCGCGACATATTGATTGGCGTTCCAAGGGGCAGTGACTTCAAAAAGTTTGAGAAGCACTGCGTTAAACAGTTCAACTATGTACATCTTGCCTTTTGTGGTTTTGGGAGAGAAAACTAAAAGTTATATTTGCGGTAAATTTTTCTAATTAAAAGTGAAAATTTATACATATTTAAAGACTATCAATTTCAAGCCTTTTAAATTGATGATTTTTAAGTAAATTCCATAGTTTTATATGTTAACAGATGATGTATGTTTAAAACCTAAATAGAAATGAAAAAAAAAAATTTCTAAAATTTACTTGCATATAGCATTTTTTGGATCAATATACAAACATAATTTGGGAATGTTTTAAACTCGTCTGTAAGGGCTGTGGCCTGAATGAAATTTTTCTTAAAAAGAAGCAAAAAATATTTTATTTGAATGAAAACTGATTTTAAATATAGTTTTATCTCAGGTTATGAACTTTATTTGTTCCTGAACTCGCTTTGTAGCCCAAAATCTGAAACATTGAAATCAGTTAAATAGAGTCCATTTGTTTCAAGATGAAAGAATTGTTCTTTATTGTTAACACCCAGTCATTTAACTGACAAAATGCAAAGAATACATGTACTGTACATGTTAAATCAAGTGAAAGAGAACAACATAATAAATTAAATGATAAATAAAAAAGATTCAGTTTCTCTTACCAAGAAAATGTTTATGGAGAATTAGTCACTTTCTTTGCTATTCTGAATAATGAGTTTAAAGAGTTTCATGGTCGCTTTTTTAGCTTGAGAATCTTTCTGAAGTTTGCCACTGCTTTAACATTTATAAGGTTTATTGCCCTATTAGTAATCTGTTTGGATGATGGTTCTCAAGGAGGTCTTTAATATCTCCCTACTTGCTGTAAATTTCTTAAATCCTGGTAGTCAAAGCTGTTATTGGCTCATCATCATATGATTGCTTATTCTTTTATGTCTTTAGCCGTTTATTCTAAAGGCCACCAGCTCACCATTTGTGAGCTCTCCATTGTATTCCTCAAAGCCATTGACTCCCAGGCAAATATTATTACATGTATTAGTACGGCGTAGCTTTCATTTTTACTGCCCGGTATACTTTTGTTGTCTTCACTGTTAAAACCTTGTCCCATCATTCACATCTTCGTTCACTATTTGAATATTTTTTTTTGTCTTGGGAGACAAAAGTCGTTGTCTATAACCTTAATTGTTTGTTACCTGAGGTATTACTGCATATGAATGATTTAATATTCAGTATTTAAGAGTTATTTCATGCTGATCTTTCTTTGTTTTTTTTTTTTAGCCAAGGAATCTAAAATAGAAATTGATGATGTGAACAGATCAATAGCTGATATAATGTTTAAGTTTAATGGATATGCTGCTGAACATCCTTTGAATAGAAACTGGTAATTGATTTGATATTAAATTATAACTTAATTGTTCATGTATATTGTAGTTTTTATTTTCTGATTTTATCTCTTGAATGAAATATTTTGTATTATAACATGCAAATTTATATCAAATAATAAAACAATTTTTAAAATGTGAAAGTTTTTTGTTCTTTTAAGCTTGAATATAAGCATGTGTAATGTTAAGAAATGCATCTGAGAAAACATCAAAAATATTTCAGACTTTCCTTTGCATTACTAATAATAGATAATCTTGAATTTGCCGTCAATTTAGTTAGCTACGTAAAATATATTTCTTTTCATCATCAATATTTACATTAATATTACTCTACTCTAAATAAGGTGTAGATTAAATAATTTTGTCTTGTCTAAGGGTTGTCAGCCTATGTATTAAGTTCAGTAGTTGGCAAAAATAAAAAAACTCAGGATAAAACTTTTAAATGATACCCAGTTTATAATGGAAATGTTACCAAAGACTTAGTGAAAGTAGTGCTCCCAAGTCAAAGCTCAAGAAGCCATTTTTAAAGCGGTTTTTATACTGGTAGTGCATTTGCATGGTTCTTTCAGTAATAGTATATGACAGATTTTCAAAAAAAATTAAGTACTAGTACCTACTGCATAAGTGCTCGATATTTTCTTATAACAGGATATAAATCTCAGGCTTAAACGAGTACTTGTGATTCTTTAATATAATAATCAGTAGCCAGGATGGTTTAATTTATGCCATTTTTCATGATTCCCACCAGAGCAAAGCACAGATATCTAATCTATGGAGGTAAATGCGCAAAGGAATATCTTAGAACCTGTAGCCTCCAGCATGTAGATAGGGTTTACAAATGATCAACCAGATTTTCATATAGAAAAAACCTTTATTGTCACTGATCAAGAAGTATTTAAAAAATAAACATTCCTTAGAATTTAGACTACCAGTACAAGTAACAATAATAGTCTAAAAGCATGGATTACTGCACTTAAAATTCTTTATCTGGCAATTAATCAATGAAAAATTACTTCTAATTTACCAGAGTACCTTCAATATTCCAGGATACTATGTTTTTCTATACCTTGTTCATTTTTAACTTATCAGTGTCAAAAGTATTTAACTTCGTTTATACAAGTCAAAATAATTGCAGTTTAAAAATGAAAGACTGGGGAAAAAAAAGTTTTTTCATGACCGTTCATTTTGTAACCAGCTGAAGAAATTGACTCTTGATGAAGTATTTAAATTATTAAAAAAAAACATTTCATTTTAGATATTTTCACCTATTATAAACATAACCAAACAAGCACTGGTGGTGCATTGCTATCATTACATATTTAGTTTTTTTTGTGATATTTTATTTCAAGAAGAAATTTGAAAAATACAATTTATAATTTGACTGGATAGTTTTGTATTGCAGAAATGGTCTTCCCACCATGAAAAAGTCCCCCATTACAGATTATAATAATTACGAGTACCTATTGATGGTTAACTCAAAACACGAGTGTTCAGCAGGCTCAGATTGAAGCAATAATATACATGTTGAAAATTGGTCTTATCAGCCATATTTCTGAAAGGAATGCAATTATGTAAGGGTGTGTGGTGCAAATTGGCAATACCTAGGAATTATCATAAACCAGACAATGCTTTATTACTTTAGCTCCTATTGTTCAACAGTTTTCCGCACCAGAAGATATCAAATTCCCTACTTTACCAGAGTGTATGTTTAATTAGTAATAATTTAAAATTAAAGCATTACCTTTTCCCGTGTTTAAATGTAAAATCATAAGCACACGACATCTTTTCAATTTTTAATTAAATATAGCAAGAAAAACAAACCACAATAAATACTCTTCAAACCAGAACAGTTTATTAGATGAAGACAATTAAAAAGTAGTGTGAGGTCTGCTTGCTGTGAAGCGAGGGGCGTGAAGCTTCCTGTGTACTCTATGAGTTAATGGAAACTTGATCTTGTTATCCTGAAAAGTAAAAAATGTTTAGGGTATTATGCAGAAGATTACATTTAAAAAATTATGTATATATGCTTGTTTAAAAACTCAAACTTACATGAAACTGTTTTGTGTTGGGTCTTCTACATTTGCTTGCAGCAATTTCTTCAACCTTGATAATGTGGATTGAGTGAGCTCTGGCCCTGTGGCGCGCACCCATGTCACGATCTGCAATTAACAAATGGACAATGTAGAAGTAATAAATGACAAACCTTCAAAGCTTACAGAAAGTATAATATTAAATTGTGTAACAACTAGATTCACTTCATGCTCAAGAATGAGATAGAAGGCGACTAGCCGCTTATTTGATTTTGCACAGGTAATGAACATATGTTGAAATTCAAAACAACAATGCTTCAGTTCTGTGCAAAAAGGCTTGTTTATATTCACTGCAATTAATCCATAGGAAATTTATCATGCTGTGATGAATTCTAAGTTTGTTTAACAAAATAATTAACAAGCCACTTAAAACAATTCACACATTGCATAAATAGGCCACAATAGGGTAAATGTTTTTTTTAAAAACTGAAACAAGAATGAAATTAATAGCCAATATTGTGTAGTTGGCTTTAAAAATTTAACTTACAGCACTGCGTTACAGCTTTGCCAGATGTCAAGTCCCGGTACTCTCGGTACATGTTGTGAGTGCCACTTCGGGAATTGTAACGCAGCCAGATTCCAAAATTCTTGATCTTCAAAGGTTTTTTCTCCATAACCTGCATAAATAGGAAACATCTTTTAAGTAACTCAATAATGGACTTGTCAAATCATAGCTTCAATGGGGATCAGAACTCAAAATCATAATGACCATCTCTTTTTCTTATAATTATTCTCAATTCTTTTTAAAATCTTTAAGTACTCTTTACTAATTAAGCTTACAGGTATAATAACTACAATGTAAAATTTTTGGCATAATAATATTAACTATCAATATTTATGTATAGATTAATTTGTCTATGCAGATGTGATTTTTTATATAAATTTCATGTTTAGATCCAAGTTGTTCATAAAAATAAATAATAAAGCCATTATTATAGCTCAGTGGCTACGGTTAGGTCTGACAGAACCTGTATTTTTTTTTACTTCGGGTACCAGCCATAGATATTGCTCCACACCCTTACCCTATCCCTAATCCTGAAAAAAAAAAATGTATATATGCCACGTTCCTTATATCCTAATATAATGGTTTTGGCTGGTGCCGGAGCCACTGTGTTATTATAATAACTAGCAGCCACAGTAGCAGACATGTAATATGCAAAATAAGCTGTAAGAAAAAAATTAACTTCATTAAAATTGTCTTTAAAAAAAGATTTCATTGCAAACATACAACATAAATTGAATTATAGAATTAACTACCATTAAATATACATTGTAAAAATGGTAAAATTTATTACCCTGCTGCAACCAACTATTTCGCCAGTTGCTTTTTTCAACTTTCTCAACTGACTAAGAAAATACCAAAATCGACTTTTAGCTACAGCTTTATCTGGGGCGAAAATGCGCATCTGATAAAGAGCAGGAGTTCTGTTCTTATCAGATGGCAGGCCTCTGCCAATTACTTTGTATTCTTGTAACTGTAAAAAAAAAAGTATTACATGCGATAAAAGTACCATTTAACACATTTTTTTTTAGGCTGATGCCGCAACGTGGTTTAAACTATTAGGTAAATAAAAGATTTTTTGTGAGTCAACAAAAGCAAATAACTCACAAAATATTACATAAAAAGTGACAAAATAACTTCTGACATTAATTTTAATATATATTTCAAGAAATATAATTGGCATAACACTTTATTTTCATATTTTTATAACGCTTACCTCGCCCTTAGCCTTCATCGTGCCGAATCTAGACCGGAAAGACCGAGCATGTCAATGTAAGATTGCCAGATATTTTTTCTAGATGAGCAAAATATGTAATTGTTTTTTAGTTAAGTTTCTCAAAAATTTCTTTTACAACCCTCCAACATAGAGTTTTGTATAAAATTTGAATTATATTAAATATCTATCTAACAAATTAAGTCTGTTAAATTATAAGCATCAGATTACATGAAATTGAAAAATTATTATTTTACATCAAGACCATCTGGCCAAATAAGATCACGTGACATCGCTCGTAAATTTATTTCACGTTATTTTTTATGCTGCTAAATAAAATGGCTTTTCGCGTTTTTAATTTCAATACGTTTGTGTTAGTAAAAACCATTTCATTTGCCAATCTAAAAAACTTTAATAAATATAAAATTATATTATATAGCTCTCTTGTGAAGTTTTCCCAATCTAATTTAATACCTTTTTTTCCCCATACATCTAGCCGCTAGGCCTTTTTTTTTTTTTGAAGTATGCAAATTGAAATGCAAGTAAACAAACATGAAAGACCGTTCAGAATTTTTTTCCTATACTGTTTACAAGCAGTTTGTATTCATTCTAAATATTTTTTAAAATAGTCTATTGGTGTAAAACAAGTAAAATTCAAACAAGGGATAAAGTTAATTGTCAAACTTTTGAAGTGATTATTTACATGACACTCCGATGATGACAGATTCGGACAGTAGGCCTACGTTTCGTGGGGTGGGGCGGGGGGGGGGCAGTGGAGGCAGTGCCGTAGCGAGCTTAACTCGCACCCGGGGCACAATACCTTTTTAGCTCCCCACCCCCATTCGAAAACCATATAATATTATCCTTAAATACATAATCGTCTAACCCGTGTGTCTCCCTCAGGTAGTTTTCATATCGTGCCGTGTATGCGTTGTAACTTACTCGTAACACTGTCTCCCCCGCAGGTAGTTTTCATATAGTGCGGTGTATGCGGTGTATTTCATACATTTCTTTGTTATTTCTGTTCATATCGTATTCTGTTCACGGCAATAAAGGCCACATGTTCTTTTCTATTGCAGTACATATATTTCGTATATTTCTTTGATATCCCTTCTGTCGGATTCCGTTAAGGGACTTTATTATTTTATTGTTATGTGGCTATTTAAAAAAAGTAAACAACCGTAATGCTGTTCTCATTCACCCCATTCTGGCCATTCATGTCACCCATAGTTTATTTTGGTCTTTTTGGTCGTAAAAAAAGAAGGGGGAACATTAAGAGAATTAACTCTTAAAATACTAAAATGAGAAAATATAAATACGATTACTTCCCTTTAAAAAGGAATCTTACGTAACATGACTTGGCTAAAAAAAGATAAGAGAGTGACAGAGATAGAAAGAGGGTATTTGCCTGGTTCGCCATGTTATTATGTATTTACGGTAGAGTATAAAAAATGAAACAATTAGCAAATAAGCAATGAACGTTTTACAGTGAATGCCTTGGTGGGTGGTGACTGGGTCGACCGCATTTAGGGGCTGTCCATTATTTATGTCAACAAATTTTTGGCGATTTTTACCTCCCCCCCTCCCCCTTGTCAACAACTTCCAGAGACCCACCCCCCTATAAAATTACGTCAACATTTGATTACCCCCCCCCCCCCTAAAAAAGGTGGCTTCCAAAATGTTTATGTGGCAAAATTAGTAGGAATATAGTTAGTTTAATTAAAATACTGAATGTTAAGCGAGTGTGTATAACACAGGACTACAAACGCTGCTTAATTTTCCTTTATTAAGTAATTATATTAAATTAAAAAAAAAGTAACATTGTTGACGTCAACTTTTCTTGACCTCCCTTCCTCCCCCTTGTCAACAATTGTCAAAAATTTTCTGACCCCCCCTCCCCCCATATTTTGTTGACGTAATTTATGGACAGCCCCTTAGTTCCGTAGAGAAATACGATGAGCAACTGGCAGTGAGCAAAATTCATTTTTTTTTCAGTGGCGTCGATATCAAGGCCCTCCCGCAGTCGGTTTTCAGGGAGGGGGGACCCTTTAAAACACCTACCCCCCCCCCCCGCCAAACATGTCAAGCCCCTCTTTCGCTGGAACTCGCTCCACCCCCTTAAGCAGCGCGTGACTATTAGTCTAACGCACGTGTAGTGTGTACAGACAGGTCGCCGACCAAAGATAATTCTAGTTGCAGAAAATAATTAAAGGAATGCGACTACTGTACTCCTCTTGGTAATTGAAGAAGTTGTTGACCCAGATGGACTTCAGCCAACTAGATATCTTCATGTGTCTTCACACACGTCAGCGCACTGCTGATACATACAAATATATATATATATATATATATATATATATATATATATATATATATATATATACATACAAACAAAACACACACACACACGTACACACACTCACAACGTCTGCTTATGTCTACTGGAAGACAACTCTGTATCGTCTTGAATGTTTTATCCAATGGAATGCGAACGACTTTAAAAATAAAGCAACCACCATAGCCTGGTTTAAAAATCTCTGTAAAATGATGATAGATATTTCAAATCTGCATAAACAGTTGGATCAAGACTGAAGTAAGGCAACTGTAGGTCAAAGGCCTGGTACATGTTAGGGCCAGATTTTTGCTAGCAAACTGACCAAAAGTACCACCTGTGAAATATTATACATCATTCCACATTTCACGTGATATGCCTTTTCCTGGAATTTGTAAAGACACTAAAGAGTCAAATTTCATCACGTTTTCTTGTTTGGAGTTGTCGATGAATAATTCTGTTAAACGTGGGCCGATATTCTTTTCCAGACCCTCAAAGGTTAATGGCTCATCCGACCTTGAATATAATAGTTATGAACACGCATGGCTGTCAATGTTATAAAATAAATCTTTCTCTTTTATTTTTGACTGTCACAGTACACCCCGAGCCATAAGAATACATCACAGCTAATGGAAATTAATTTTATAATGCAACGTAACCAGTTGTTTTTTTTTTTATTGAGGTTGAGCCTGCCTTGGTGTAGAAACCACAAATGTCACATGTCACAAAGGAGGAGCACATTGACATGGGCCTGGAATAAATTAGGCCAGCTCGGATGTTGTGGATTGAACAAAAGGAAAAAACAACAACAATTTAACCATTATGCAAGAAAATACTCTTCTCTCTTCTTCTTCTTCTTCTTCTTCTTCTCTCTCTCTCTCTCTCTCTCTCTCACATACACACACATCACACTTACACATACCTGTATATATATATATATATATATATATATATATATATATATATATATATATATGTATAGCGAGAGAGGGAGAGAGAGAGTGAGAAAGAGAGAGAGAGAGTGAAAGGGAATGTTTGGCTGGTATAAACTCTCTGGTAAATGTCGTTGGGTAGGTGCTGTATGTGTATGAGTGTGTGTGTGTGTGTGTGTGTGGGGTGGCGGGTGGAGGCTAAAACAGTCTGGACTGGAATATTAAGTGAAGGAATCGCATTACTGACACCAGGTGGCGGGACCACTTGAGTGTTGTCAGGTCGTAGGTAAGGTCATGCCGACATTAGACGTCTTCGGTTCAAGGTGACGAGCACAGACATTCAAATGAAATGGGTAACTTGTGGAGCCTACACGAATCTTGGTCGAGGGAGAAAATTTACAGGAGATTGTTAGAGAAGTTGAAGCGGGAAAACATGGAGGAGACATGGACAAGTGTTTGTTTTTTGAAAATATAAATCTCTATATGCACATCATTCTTTTATTGGATGGGCTACGTGGACATGTCTTTATAGTGAGTGTCTTGTTGTGTAGGTCAATCGGGTCTTAGTGAGTGTCTTGTTGTGTAGTTATATAGGTCGATCAGGTCTTAGTGAGTGTCTTGTTGTATAATTATATAGGTCATTCGGGTGTTCTAAAGATTAGAGAAGGATGGATTCAGAGCTCGTTCAAAATTATCGCCATTTATTAGACTTTGTTGATTTTTACAACAACATAATACGATAAACTGGAATAAAAGTGGCTGTAACGATACCCCATCCCCCCACCCCACCCTGGCCTGTCCCTCCTCCCCCCCCCGCCCCGGCCCGACTACCCCCACACCCCCACAGGCCTGAGCTCAACCCGTAGCATGTGTTCAGAAATATGACATAATTACAGATAAATAGCAGACGATTACTGAGTCGTCGTCGTCGTCGTCGTCTGAGTACTGTTTGATGTATTTAGCAGCACAGCCCCTTTCCCTAAGCTCAGTTCACGAGATTTCAATGTCTAATCTCTAAGTGGACAGATTCAAATGTTCAGATCAATCAAGATTAATCCAACAACAACAAAAACAACAATAACTTAAGGCTTAGCAATCAAACATTTGATCAAAACTTTGTGACATATCGAACTGTGTATATGTCGACCTATGTTGACCTTTTATGTCTGTATGTGTGTGTTGTGTGTGTATGTGGTGTGTGTGTCTGTGTGTGTGTAGGATAGACGGTGAGATAAATATATCTGCAGAGTGCAGCGTGTGTGCAATTTGATTGACGGATTTAGGGCCGTTATTGTGGGAAGGCTTCCAATCGTACTAGAACCGATGCCTATAGAACCTGATGCTTTATGGACCCCTACAAGGTTCTCAAAAAACCTAGGCAAAAATTTGGAAATGTTAGGGATTAAAAATAGAGACATACACACACATGTGCAACCGCGCAGCTTCACACACACGCACATACAAACACCACACACACATACACAAACACACATAGAGAGAAAGTGACATAAATTATCTAGCTAACGAAAAAAAAAAAGAAAAAAAAATATTGCGATAAAATCCAATAAAGGACAGATAAAAAATCAGATGTTAGCTCAAACAATGGAAGTGTAGCAACACAGACGGTAGTGTATTGAGATAATTAAACATGCATGAAATAATCTGTGGGAACTAAATAATATGTTAAATGAGTTTTGACACTTTGTGTCACTGTTATCATTTCTTAATATCACCATGTAACTCCAGTCAACAATCAAGCATCAGTGGATATGTAAACAAACAGGAAATACAACAATAACACTCACTTCAACACCTTCTTATATATATATACATATATATATATATATATATATATATATATATTTATATATTTATATATATATATATATAATTTTAGATATGAAGTTGGAAAAGACATGGTGTATTTACGTTTTTTTTTCTGTTTATATTGGAGCCAGAATGATGCTAATATTCATTCAATGTGTTTGTTACTCCAAGAATCTGTTTGAAACGTATTTTAACAATGGTCTTCTTCCTCAAGCGATAAGCAAGGATGTTGTTTTGATTTTGAATTGATATCTTATCCATTCAATATTTTTGTATATATATCAGGAAAATAGATGGTCATAACATCTCGTAAATTCTCAAAATGCTGTGTTATACATGTCAGAGTATCAGCACCAATTTTACCTGCTTAACTTGTTATAATCCACATAATTTATATATAGTATAGATGAGGCATCGCTATTAAAATAAAATCCTCTTTTAATGGCTTTAAATAATGCCGCCATTTGAGTTATTTTCCTTTTTTAATAGTGTACGTAATAGCACAAATATGGCGGCTTTAAAATGACGATGTACATTCTGTATGATTTATCGTAATTTATATTCTGCGTTATAAACTCACGAAGAAAGGGAATTGATTCTTCTCCATCACAAACTCTCTCTTGCCAAAAAAATAAAATTTTGTCACTGAAGAGTTCACTTTACTTTGAATGCCATTTCCTGTCACTTCATCGATAATATAAATTGAGACAGTTTAAGACAGAGAGTATATCTGCTAAGAGTGTCTAACAGAACCATCTACTATCATGTAAACAGTTTATCAGCTCAAATGTGTCGTTTAGAAATACTTGGAAGTTCTTGTCCTGGCTCAAAGAAATCGGTTTAGAATTCTCCCTAAATATCGCCAACGAACATCGGTATGAAGGAGAAGCTTGTATGACTACTTCTCATTTCACACATTTGCTAAAACTGCTGTACATTTATAGGTTTCCATTTAATACAGTTAAAGATTTTGATTCGAACGGAAATCACCTTACGTGTTGCCTGATCTTCTCTCTGTGTGCATCATTGCATGGATAGACATTTTGGTCAACATTCCAAATTCTTGCAACGCTTCTATTATTTCTTGTTGTTTTTCCTGGTCATGGTTTCTTTCCCCTGATTAACCCCCCCCCCCCCTGTTTTCGCCGTACACGTTTACCTCCAACAAACTCTTGCGCCCCTCCCGTTCCCCCCCCCCATTGGTACCCGCACGACACTTAGGAAAACACAGAATAACACAGTAGGCAGAGTAGGTAAACCCCCTAGCCCTAGTACAACGACAACCAAAGAGCCCCATTTTCATCTGGTGCTACGAGAGCCCCTGTATGTGATTTTGAAAACGCCTTAGAAATCCCCTCCCCAGCCCCACCCTCAGAGACCTAAGTACGGTTAAGAATGCCCTCAACTTTTTCAACTCATTCTGTTTCTCTTCTAATAAAAACATTTGTATTTGTGTGTGTGTGTATGTGTGTGTGTGTGTGTGTGTGTGTGTGTGTAAGATGGTCTGTTCCGTGTTTCATCCTCTAACGAAGTAATGTGAGTGATTTAAGAGGGTGGGAGTTGTCGATTGGGGTAGAGGGGGGGGGGGCGTGGTTTCATCAGCCCGGCAGATGACTGACCTTGACCATCAGATTGCCTAGGTCCAAGTCCGGCTCATTTCAATGTCAGTGAAACCTTTTGTGTTTTCCTCGTCTTTCTAAACGCGTGTCGTTTACTTCTGTTTTGTTTGTTTGTTTTCTTGTTCCATCATTTGAAGATATAAAATGAAACACTAGAACAACAAAAACAAACAAATTCTGGAGAAGAACAAGTTACTGGGCCAGTTCAACGGGACTGTATATTAACTTAGACTTTTTTTTTTTTAAAGTTTGTGAAATGTTGTAGGTGGTTGTGTAGCACTGCCTTCTGTCTATGTCTCCTACAATAGTGGAGCGGATATCCCACTTGTATTTATATTTCATTTAGCCTGAAACAAGTAAAATATTTCTTATGATCTGCAAACTATGCGGTTGTCTAAGGCAGCCATCACTAGGTTGGCACCCTAAGAAGTTGGGTGTGCCTTCCCTTTACTCAGCCCCCTTGCTTTTCTAGATTTTATTTCAATAGTCCCATTGGAAAATGTATAAATTAATGTGTAACTATTTAAAAGTTCTTTTAAATATAAACTTACTTCTCATCAGTGGATCTATAAAATTTTGTTATTGGCCAGTTTGGCCAGTTTGGCTTTATTTCAGACCAAACATTGCTGTAAGTAAGGCCCACCAAAAAGACTGAGAACTTTTAAGGGATATCGGATCAAAATGACTTAACAGTTTAGGAAAAGAGAGCCCAAGAATTGCAAGAGGCTGCGACTAAGTGTTTACGTCTTGGGCTGTCAAATGTACCAATGTCAGAGGGCCCATACTATGTAATAACGGTTGTGGGTGCAGGTAATGAAAGCAAATAATTTCTATGACCCATTTTAAGTCTATCTATCTATCTATCTATCTATCTATCTATCTATCTATCTATCTATCTATCTATCTATCTATCTATCTATCTATCTATCTATCTATCTATCTATCTATCTATCTATCTATCTATCTATCTATCTATCTATCTATCTATCTATCTATCTATCTATCTATATATCTATCTATCTATCTATCTATCTATCTATCTATCTATCTATCTATCTATCTATCTATCTATCTATCTATCTATCTATCTATCTATCTATCTATCTATCTATCTATCTATCTATCTATCTATCTATCTATCTATCTATCTATCTATCTATCTATCTATCTATCCATTCACACATCCATCTATCCATCCTAAAATACATACATGCATCTGCCCGACCGCTCCCCCTTCCTTCCTTCCATCCCTACACACATCCTTCTGTCTGTATTTCTATGTCCGTCTGTCTGTCTATTGTTAAGCATTTATTTATCCTCCTTCCCGCATAGTTCCCCGCCATGTTACGCCCATTTGATAAGCCAATCAAGATAAACTGCCTTTTGAAAGAGTTACTGTTTAGAAGAAGTTACTAAATAAACACACAAGTTGTCTGCCGCTGGATCGATGCTGAAGTTGAAACAGAGACTGGGTAATTTTTTTTTTCGAATAGGTCCCTGACATCGATTCCAAAAAGTAAATTGCTGGTGAATGACCGTGGGATGCCAACCATCTCGTGCATAATCACTTGTCACGTGATCTTGTTGAATGGCCAATCAATAAATAGGTTTGCGTATTTTTATATAATGTGTTGACTCTTAGCGCGTTCTCTCATACACACATTCAAACAAGCGTTAGTTGATATACATGTATATAAAGGGAGTCACACATTCAGACAAGCGTTAGTTGATATACAGCTATATAACGGTAGACGTGGTAGTCAGACATACAGACAAGCTTCAATCTAGGCCTGCCAACTTTTTTTTCTCCAATTTTTGTGTAGAAATGAAGGAAAAAATAACTTGGTACATAGGCCTATAAAAAATAAAGAAAAGTATCAACATTTTATATCTATGTGATATCAACAATATCTAAATATATTAAAATAGAGTTAGGATATATATATATATATATATATATATATATATAATACATACATACATAAACAAATTATAAATAGATAAAAATACCTAGATTTGGTAATAAATTATCAAAGTTGACAGCCCTGCTTTGATCTAACAAACACAAGTTGAGACAGAAAAAATATAGGAAGCACGCGCGCTCTCACACACACACACACATACAAACATACACACACAGCACATACACACACACTAAAAAGAGATAAGTGCAGTGTACACACTGACTAGCACGTGCTTCGTAAATGCAAACACAGGAAGAGAAAAATCTATCAAAGAATCACGCGGGGTGTTGCACGAGCATACACAGACACTCATTGGCCATCACACGCACACACACATACAAGGACTACACACTCTCATAGACAGATAGACACACAGACACAGTTTCGTTAAGTTTATTATTTGTTTTGTTACTTCTTATAATCACCAGCGCGAACTTTGTTGCGCAAATCCTCATTATCGACATTTTCCCTCAATTCCTTTGTATCCATCCACTCAGAAGACGTAAGAAAACCTCGCTGATGGCACGGAATAAATATTTGAAGAGAAATTAACTAGACCAGAAAATGTCACTAAATCCATAGCAAGATTCAGTTTGTTTCATTTTAAATACGTGATTGAACCCAGACACGTTGGCATTAATTAAAATCGGTTCACATAAACAGAAGCCTACGAACGGTGATCAGATTTTCAAATCTTCGAAATTGTGTTGCTGACGAAATGCAGATCTGTTCTCTTAGATAGGTAACTAGGCTCCTCACACTGCTAAAGCCCCCCCCCCACACCCCCTGTATCTTATCCCCCACCTCCACTACAAACGCTCCTCCCCCTGTCGGGTCATTTACTTTGTCATAACCCATTATATTTCCAGATACAAATTTAAAGTTTAATACGTCACTATGCAAACAAAATGCCAACTGGAGTGGCTATATTAGAACATCTTGGGCCCTGGCCTAAAACAGAGGGACCCCCCCATCCAGTTGTCAGATTATTAGAGTTTGTCCTGAGCTAAGAATGTATATCTACCTTCATAAGAGGATTAAGTTTGGGCCCAGAAGAAAATATTTGGGGGCCTTATCAGAGAAATAAATTTAAAAAATGAGGTTTTGTTGGGCCCTTTAAAAGCTGGGGCCAAGGGCGCGCGCTCAATGCGTTCTCTGTTAGATCTGACCCCTGTTTGTCTAGGATCGCCCCCCTCCCCAAATCAACAACAACAACAAACGACAAAAAACAAAAACAAGCAATCTAAGCCTGTTCCATACTGGACACAGGACGTGTTAGCGCATTTTCGTGTATGTATCAGTACGTATGCTACATTTCAGTAAATATTTCTAAATTTTGGAAATGTTTATAAATTCAATTGTGTAATGCATATATCTGAAAAAAGATATTAAAAAGACGTTTCTTTATATTTGAAAAAAAATTTTTTCTCTTAAATCTAACTACAAGTGGTTTGTGGTCACTGAAATAGGACTCATAATTGAAACATTCTAAATTGTAGTTATTTAATCGTCCGAAAACTCCGTCAATTGTTGTTTGATAAATTGTTGTTGCCAATCTTGGTGAAAGTAGTTGAATGTTGAAGTTTGTTTCGAAGAAGTTTTCAATTTCTGCCCCGGGCTCTTTGAAATCTTGATTGAAGTCCCAACAAATGATGACTTTTGGTTGATTGAGCTGTGCTGCAAAGTTGTCATTGATTATGGGTTTTATAAAAAGTAAGGGAAGTAAGTCATGTTGAATAACTGTTACAAAAATAAATAATGATTTCGCCCCTTTGTTTAGCTTATAATCTATATATAATATATAAGCCCCTTAGGAGCCCTGAAGCCCGACCCTGATAGGTCCTATCGCGAAATGAACTTTTGAAGTACACATGGCAGACCAAGACCTACAAAATGATATATACATAATGGGTCTAGGACTTATGGTTGCTGAGATCTAGGGCGCTCCTTTGTTAATATAGCTTATATATTAAAAAACGGTACTTTAAAAGCCCCCTTTTACGGCCCTCAGAGGTCAGATCTCGAAATGGACTTTTGCTGCACACATGGCAGGCCAAGACCTACAAAACGATATATACATCATGGGTCTAGGACTTGTGGCTGTTGAGATCTAGGGTGATGACGGACAGACAGACAGACAGACAAAACGGGGACAAAAAACAGCGTAAGATTTGCTCTGTGAAATGGAACTATCTCAGAAGATAAGAATACACCATAATTCCCAGAAGATCACGCCCAAAGAGGAGGAAATGGGTAAATTGGATGTGAAATAGTTAGGGGTACTTCGGTAGAAGATTGGGGTCACTATTCCCAGCGATCCCAGTTTCCCATGTGTTTTTATTTAATTAGCGTCTTCTGAAGAAGGTGAAGATGTAAAAAAAAGAGACTGTAAAAACTGTCCCATCGTCCACCTGAGCTACACTAGCGCCACTTACGGACACAGATATAAATAAACTCACTGAACCTTTTTTCCAGTTCTCACAGATTTCTTCGTGCATGTGTACGGTGCTTTTTTTTCTGGCGGAATGCACCAGAATGGCGTTCCGGCACCTTTTTTCATGTAGGCCTGCTGCACTATTTTCAGTGTTATTTATTTATGACACGACGGACATAGATAGGAGTTCCGGTACCTTTTTTTTGTAGGAAAAAAAATCACTGCATGTGTATATCGTCTGCAGATGTCTTGAAATACAGGGATGCTTGCTGGGATATTTCCATGTGTCTTTGCTAAAAGTTTCTGGCAATGATTTAGTTTTCCGTTCACGAATGATTAAGTTACGCTCTGTGAAGTCCCTATAAGGAAACGAATTTTTTTTTACCAGTTAGATATTATAATCATGTGGGACGAAGTTGGCAGTGCCCTTCTTTTATCCCCATCCTAGGCGACAGTGCAATGACCTTCGTGGCACCACGAAAACAGGGAGGAAACTTTAACCATGACTTGAAATATTACCGTTTGTTCTCATCGAAAATCGCACCCGAGACTTACTTTAAGGTCAAAAGTCGAGCGCTCTATCGGGACCTTAATACATTCGATGATATTCAGGTTTTTTTTAGAATCACAACCGAGAGTGTAATGGCCATGGAGGCACCACGGGAGACACGGATTACACATGCTGTGCCGTAGCGAGCTTAACTCGCGCCCGGGGCACAATAACTTTTTAATACCTTTTTATTGCCCCCCCCATTTGAAAACCATATAATATTATATGTAAAATATATCATTTGGGCGCCTTTGTGAGTAGCGCCCGGGGCATTATGCCTCGCCCACCCCTCACGATAACAATGTTTGTTATTTTACGTCTTCAGACTTAACAACTGTCTTATACTTCCGTCTATTCCATAAGGGTGAGACTTGAGCATGTTCTTACTCCCCCCCTTCCTCTGTCCATCAATGGCCAGGAGATGTGAAAGGCATGAAGAGGTCACTCTAATCAGGTGTCACCAAATCTTTCACTCTGTGAAATCACTGGTCATCAAGAGTCCAACAGAGGGTCGCGTGGAAGAAATATTCCCAGACAAACAAGGCCTGGGTTAGTCTCTGTAGATTGCTTCATTTCTACGTCTCCAAAAAATATTTATCGATACAGATAAAATTACCGACTTTCTTCTAAATTGAATTTCCGGATTCGATTCGTGGTTCCGACATACATATTTAGCAGACGTCAAGGAATGCTTGAATTAGGTTACATCGGAGTTCATTGAGTCGTTTGAGAAATTTGATATTTACTTAAAATTATCCCATTTCAGAATTCCAAAAAAAAAAAGTTCAGACGATTAACCGCGAATTAGTGAATCGGTCAATTACTGGTCTACATAAAAACAGTTTTCACTGAAAGCATAAAACCGGTGTCGACTGAAGGTGACTGCGACCAAAGTCTGTATTAGTATACATGTATTTCAATTTGATTTGGAACTTACATTGCATGACCAAATGGCGGCATTTGATGATTTCAATTTTTTTATATACGCATACGGTAGCCGTTCACGTAATACGTAACGGTTTTGTTTTACCCCCCCTCCCCTTCCTCCTACAGCAGGAACGCTTTTTCACTATTCCTTGTCACACATCGTCACACTTGGGACAACCCATCTTCTACTTTGAAGCGTTACGTGAATGGCGCAACACGACACACGCACTTAGACATAAACACAGACACATGAACTTAAGAAATAAACAAATAAATAAACGAATACAGTTGACCTATATACATATAAACAAACGCTAAGATAAACACACACAGACAAACGATCTCATAAACAAGCAAGAATATATCACGAAAGAGTAACTGTTAGTGAAACATTGACATTTTATTATGGGTACCAATTTACTTTAAACACAGACACAGATCTGCCATGACCTACAATCCAAGTGATTATCAGTACTACTAATCAATGGTGTCACAAAGGAACAAAGAACCGTGTGCCATTGTTTCAATAACCAGTATTCAGTTGATATCTTCCGAGAGGAAAAAGTTGCATTAATAGAGAGATTGTTTTATTTTTTTTTACCTAAGAATTATGTGTGTTGTTATTATACTAGATATTAAGCCCGGCGTTGCCCGGGAAATCTAGGTGTAATGTGAAACCCGTTCCTAATCAATTTAACTAATGAATTTTTAAATACGATTAATTAGGTTAATTAGGTGCTTATTTATGCCACCTTCCTAATGTGCAGAAATGACCTACATTTCATTTGTCAAAAATTACGTTTTACCCGTCAACGCTAACCAACCAAACCAAACCAAACGACCAACCAACCAAACCAACTGAGCCAAACCCGTCACAAATTATGTTTTACTCGTCAACGCTAACCAACCAAACCAACCGATCAATCAACCAAACCAACAACCAAACAAACCAAACCCACCAAATCAACAAAAGCAAACCAAACCAACCAAATCAACAAAAGCAAACCAACCAACCAACCAAACCAAACCACCAAGGATTTATGATCTATTGCAAGTTTTAAAAAAAGTAGGAAGTTTTGTTTTAAAGATTGCTTGTGCTTAGCAATGTAATATTTACAATTAGTACACATTTAAATTAATAAAAAATTGTACAATCGGATACGTAAACCTCCAATCTAAAGGATTTTCGATCTTATGAGTTTAAAAAAAAGTAGGAAGTTTTGTTTTCACAAACGTAGATAGTTATTATGGAAAAAATGCTTGTGCTTAAACACCGCCATTTTGTTCGTCAAATGCGCAGCCGATTTCCGTGAAATCAAGTGCAGAATTATTTTTTTTATTTATAGATTAATTGTACCTTCGGGAAATGACGTCATAGAGGATTTTTATTTATAGCCACTGCGTTCCCATTCTGCAAAAAAAAAATGTACCATCTGGAAATGACGTCATATATTATTTATAGCGACGGCATTCCCATTCTGCACACACGGCGCCGGACGGACGGACTACAAGATAGCTGCTTTATTAGTGTAACAATAGCTTTAGATAGGTCTATACAATATTAGAACCACTGTCAAACTCATGGGTCCATGATACAGTCATATGTTTTGATAACTAGAATTCCAGCGGTTGATCTTTGTTTAGGGTAAAATTGGTTGTCACCACAGGTTATGACCCCCAGAGGTAGGTGACGATAGATGTAATTAGGCAGACAAAGGAATACTAGCCCATAGTGAGTTTTTAGCCACACCAATCCCTGGGCTGGAATAAGAGTCATTAATATGTAGATGAGTTAGAAAGGGTGTTAGGGAACCAATAAAAAGTCCTGGGCGTTTGGGGCACGTGATAATTCACCATCACATAAATAACAGAGGTAACGGAAATTTGTACAGACCGACAGATCGACAGACTGACGATAGAGACATCAGGACACCAGTTGTAGAGATAGTCAGAGGAGAAGTTAGTGGAGAAATAATATAGGCACAAGCTATCAAGTTATTGAGTTTTACAGTACACAGTCAAAGTCTATTTTATTGAAGTATCTCTGAATAATCCTTTCGGGGACACAGGATACTAAGTGTCAAAGTATGTCTGTATAATCCTTTCGGGGACACAGAATACTACGTGTTATATTGTGTACGAAGCATTTTTGTGAATACTGCTGCAACAAGTTCAGATTACATATGTTTTCTTATTGTTGAATAAAATAATTGAATCGTGGAACTTTGCCTCATTGATTGGTGTGTTGTTTGAGAGTGCAACGAGACTGAACGCTACTTAAGATTATAAACCAGTTATGATATCGGCAGCTACATAAAACTAGTATAGTTATCTGAAGCAGCAGTGAGGAACACACAGTGTTACCTTGGAGAAGCATTACATCAACAAGTACATAACATTATATACAAAAATATAGTGTTACAATTAGTAATATATAATAAAGTCGGTCACCACAAATTCAGAACCGCTGGAAAAAAAAACCCAACTTCAATTCCATAGGGAAAAATGAGAGATAGAGCGAGTGAGACAGACAACGAGGGAGATAGAGATAGAGAGAGAGAGAGAGAGAGAGAGAGAGAGAAAGAAAGAAAGAGAGAGAGGAACTGCAATCAAACCAACAGTCGAAGGCCCGCTAATTTGCCGGGTGTGAAGAGTAAATAAATCGTTAATTTTCCCAGGTCGGGTCTGACACGAACTGTTTATGGGGGACCGCTGGCTCCGTCACTGGCGGGAGGGAGGGGGGGAGAGAGACTAGTTCTTCATATCGCTCGCTAATCGCTTTACTGTCTCGCGTCTTCATTTGACCAGACTTACATGGGACAATCATGCATCGACCTAACAACGGCCTAACCACTGGTTGAACTGTATCTTGATATTCAAACGTAAACAAAGCAGCTCAAACTTGTGATCTCTTTTCAAGGACGAATTTATATCATTTTTTTTTTTGTTTTATTTCAAAGTTTATTTATTAAGTTACTATTATTATTTATTTTTTTGTGTGCGAGTGCTGTTTTCTAATCAGGAATTGTTGTTATAATTCTTTTTAGCCGGAATTTGTGAACTTTTTAAAAGAAATTTTTTTTTTAGACATATCAACTATTGGAGTTTTCTTAACCCTGGACATTACGCAATCATTGAATTATAACTTGGATAATCACAATCACTTTGTGTTTCCTTTATTTGATTGATCAATTCTGTGGTTTGTTGCTTATGAATATAAATTAATCTCCCGTCTGATTGTTACAACGTGATCGATGGCCAAGGACAGAGCTGCTCACCTGGTGGTCGTGCTGGCCGTGGACCAGAGTGAGCATAGCGAGTTCACGTTTAAATGTAAGTAGATTGTGAGCAGACACATGTGTCATTGTCAGCATTCGAGTGTGTCATTATGAGTATATATAGTTTCAATGTTTTGATAACACTCTCGCATTTTAATGTTATTTTATACTTACATTGTAGGCACGCACGTGTGTAGTAATTAAATGAATATGCAAATTAGGAGATCGTCTACTGTCTAGACATTCGTACGTCCCCCCCTCTCTCTCCCCCCCCCCCCTTACACACATGGCCAAAAGCTTGCCATTATAGAACTAATTCATATCCATTTATGAAGATTTCGGTGCTCCGACTGTACTTTTTGCACATGACCCTAAATATCTCTAACTCTCTAAACAAGCTCGAGGAAGGGGGTGTGTGTGTGTGGGGGGGGGCAACCCACGAAATAGTCTAACTGTGTAATTGGGGATGTGTGTTCCGCCCTTTACGTGTAATGCATGTAGATAGACATAGATGGTCGACATGGGTAATTGGTCATATTTTTAATGTCAATCAGAGATGGACTAACGTCACGTGATGTACAACATTTTGGGCCCGGTACAAAAAAAATAAATATACCTTATTCAAGTGTAAAATGTTGGTGTTTTGCAGGGCTCGATGCGCGCGCATTTGCCCCCCCCCACCCGCAATTAGTCTTTTGTTTTAAATTACAGTCTTGTTTAAATTACATCTGATACTTACAACGCTAGAAGAAGTGTAATTGTTTATATAGGACTCTAATTTACAATGTATATACACCACTTACATTTAAAATTATGTCAGGGAATCCACACACATTCAGCTGATATGTATGTTTACATTGTTGGCATTTACCATTTATTTAATAGTCACGTTTTAATGTCAGAACATCAATGTAAAATGAACAGTATAAAGATGTGAGAACATCAATGTAAAATGAGCAGACTAGAGATGTAAGAACATCAATGTAAAATGAGCAGACTTGAGTCATTGATGGTATTTGTATATACATTTTATATGCCACTCATATTTCAATGTACGTAGATCCCGCAAACGTGAGCAGCCCTCGAGTAGGCCTATTCCCCGACAGTGAAGTAACAACAATCTGTAGATCGCAACAAAGGCTACTCCAATTGTAGCACTGTTTTTCGAAAGTTGTTTCTTGTAAGAAGAAAGCTCTTAAAAGCGTACGTGAGAACAGCTGGGCTGTAAACAGAGGCGGACCAACTCTCTTGAGTCTCAGGGCGAAGAAGACAAAACCGCACCCCCCCCCCATCAAAAAGAGACTTTAAAAAGTATATAATTAAGTATTGCACTGTCCCTGACATATCTGGCCCCAGTACACGGGCTCAGTGTGTTTGCTGTTAAACCTTCCGTTTTGTCTGTTATGTTTCATTCATCATACTGCGAATGACCGGTGAATGACCAGAGTTTTCTTGCTCTACTTATGCGTGATAACGAGGCTTAATATTTATATTGATAAAAAAAAAATTATGGCTTGCACAGTGTGCTGATTTCGAACAGAGTCAGATGACTTTCGGTTTGTTTATCTAATTGGGTGACTGCAATGTACCGGTTTGTTTTTAATGAGTTTGATTGGTTTATTTCCAGTCACAACTGTGTACATTTATCTTTGAATATCAACACGTTGACCGACTTTGTCGAAAATTCTTTCTCTGCCGCGCTGGTCCCCCCTCCCTCCCCCAATTCAGATTCAACAAAAACATGACACCACATTTCAAACAATTTACGGTGACCAGTTGCATATGAGATCAACGGTCCCCTCAATTTTACACTTCCCAGACACAACCGAACCTCGAAATTCAACTCTGCCTCCTCTCTACCTTTCACCCAGTGCATGCACACGCCATTATGTCTATAAACTGGTTAAATAACATGTAGGTTAAATTTAGAATAAATATTTCGAGGACAGTACAATTATATCATCTTTTGGATCAATCAACAACCGGTTCGGGACCAGGGCTGAACATATTACGATGTTGACAGAAGCGTTCATATGGATAGGCAAACTAGGTCACCACATTGTTCACCACCTTGCTTACCCCTCCCAAACTAGGTCACCGCCTGGTTCACCACCTTGCTCACCCCTCCCAAACTAGGTCACCGCCTGGTTCACCACCTTGCTCACCCTCCCAAACTAGGTCACCGCCTGGTTCACCACCTTGCTCACCCCTCCCCAGTGTGCTAAAGAAACCCTTTCAAGGATTAATTCGTATTAAAT
The DNA here is from genome assembly GCA_021962125.1 of Bulinus truncatus. Classification (NCBI taxonomy): domain Eukaryota; kingdom Metazoa; phylum Mollusca; class Gastropoda; family Planorbidae; genus Bulinus; species Bulinus truncatus. The sequence continues at coordinate 1,577,201 of JAGDYQ010000166.1, read as the reverse complement.
CTGATGATAAGGTACTTTTGCCATTGATTCCCCCCCCCGTCCACCAAAAATCACTGGAAATCTCTACCCAGGGGCCCACAAATACTTAAGAAAGTCTCTGGATACACCCCCGTCCATTACAATCAGACTAGTTTCTAGTTCTGGAAATTTTTTGACTGAATGGGAGACCCATTCATTTTATTGAAACGGTCTGAGAACCTGCGCATATATAGCCCCCGGGGGCGCTACAAATCAAAGAAGAAACACACACACACACACACAAGCAAGCACTGATGTCTGCCAGTGTGCGTGTAGAATTAAGTCAAATTTTATTTGTACACTGCGCGGTACACTAATGTACACAATGTACATCACCTGTTACACGTTGCAGGTCAATAGCGTACACAGAGACCCCATTTGCATGAACTTGTAAAGTTTACAAGCTCCGCATCTTGTTAAAAAAACTTAATCCAAACAGCACAAGCTGTTTACTAAACACTCACAGGTCTAGAATGTTATACACACGTACGTTTTATTATGTCCAGATTCGTCTACCAAATTACGTTTGTTTTTTTTTCGCCAGTGAGTCTAAATCTAGCAAAGGTCCAGGGATAACAGCTTGAGGATACTCCCGAAAAGGGCCCCCTCCTAAATAAATACCCCCCCTTTTAGGAGGCCCCTTACACATTTCTAACTAAGTCACTGTTTAAATCTAAGCTCAATTCCAGATGGTCTTTTGGTGACATATTTTCTCCCCCCCCCCGCCTTTCCCCTTCTGGGCACAACACAAGTTATTCATAGAATTCAATTTCTCTGTGTGGTGGTTTAATTAGCAAACCCCATACTCACAAACTCCTCACCAAACAGCAACATAGTCATACTCACAGATGCCAAAAAAATTATACAGTCTCTGCAGGATCCTCACTACACTCAATTAACCCAGCTCAGAACAGCTCTACATAAATTGACCCAAAACTCAAAGGAAACAGTTCTGCAATGGATACCAGGACACACCAAGGTAGATGGCAATGAGATTGCTGACCAATTGGCAAAATCTGGCAGCAAAGAAATACAGGTGGATGTCCCTCTGGATGCGGAAGAAATGAAGGGCTGTATAGGTGAACGGATCCAGCAGGAATGGATGAGGAATCACCTAGATCATGACAAAAACGACCCCTATTATAATCTTCCCAGACAAGCTCAAAATATTATCTTCAGACTCAGAACTGTGCACAACAGACTAAGACAACACATGTTCCGAAGGCTAGGCATTGGAAACAGTGAGGACTGCCCATGTGGGATGTCTCCAGAGAATGCAGAACATGTTCTCCAAACATGCCCTTTACATGACACAGCTCGCAACAGGTTCTGGCCACAGATGTCCCCCTTCAATCAAAAACTTTATGGGAGCGAGACGGACCTGGATGCCACCGTGCAGTTCATCATAACTATAGGCCTGGTCGTTTGAAATCCTCCATAATCATATATCGAGAACAAAGAAGAAGAAGAAGAAGCAAACTCGATCTTCTGTTTGCATACACGTTACGGGTTCGAAATCGCCAGTTACCTTTGACCTTCATGCGTGGCCGTTCTGTGCCGTCGGCAAGGACTTTGAGATTTTTGGGACCCCCCCCTTCCCAAGCAAATGTAAATGTTGGGGGCTTTTATTTAATAGAATTTTGTATTGGAAGGGGGCGGGATCCTTTTTATTAGGGAGGAGGTGCCTGGGCTGTGACCAGTGCCGCCGAAAAAGGGGGAGGGTAGGGGGGTTGCAAATGCCCAGGAGCCCGGCGAGTTTTAGGGGCCCGGACAGAGCTGGCCAATCAACTTTTGAAAATATTATTATCAGCACGGGAGGGGGCCGTGACAGCCCTGTACAGGGGCCCGAAATTTCAGTCGGTGGGTCTGGGCTGTGACGTAGTTTGCCCTGTTCACAAAGAGCAGCCATACTCATGTACATTACATACATGCTTGATAAAAGTATGGATCTAGAAAGATCAGTAAAAAACTCGCCTCCCCCCACCCACCTCTTCTCGTTCTAACACATAATCAAAACATGCCATCTGTTAGGTATCTCATAGGATCATTTCCTCCCACCACCTCCTCCTCATTACCACCACCTCTTCCCACACCCCAACCCCTCTGAAATCATCACGGGACGCCTCTCATGGGACCGAGACCTTTTGTGTTGTTTTTTCTTGTCTTGTTACATCATCTGATCTTTTAACGACATTATAACTGTGTATCTTGTTTCATAATGTATGGTGTAGGATTGTTGTCTGATTTGTTGGCCTGGTTGGGTACTGTGTCAACTCGAGACACACGCGCACACGGACAGACAGACAGATACACAGACAGGCAGACGCACTCAAGGCACACACACACACGGAGACACACACAGATAGGCAGACACACTGACAGACACACACTCGCATACAAAGGCAGGCAAACACACTGACAGTCACACACGCACACTGACACAGACAGACACACTGACACAGACAGACACAATACACAGACAGACACACTGACATACACACACAGACAGGAAGACATTGACAGGCACACACGCACACACACAAACACAAACGGACAGGCAGTTACTCTGATAGACACACACACACAGAAAAGAAGACACACTGAGACATACCCATACACACACACACACACACAAACGGACAAGCAGACACTCTGACAGACACACACACACAAACAGACAGGCAGATACTGACAGACACACAAGCACACACTCACACAGTGACAGGCAGACACACACACACAGACCGGCAGACACAATAACAATCACACCAACACACGCGCCTCATAAAGGAACACAGTTAACTCATGGAAATCAATTTTAAGTTTCTCTGAGCAATGTGGTTTCACTAGTGACTCTCTCCCCCCTCCCCCGTTCGTGTTTAAAGGAATACATGTAGGTTGTATTCAGTTACTAGTTCAATATTAAGTCTTTTAGATACCATAGTCCCATAAGTTGTTTCCTTCCACAAATGGACACATTTTTTTTTATATGCACATCTAGGTCAGGGGTGGGCAAAAGTTTAGAGGAGCGGGCCACATTGGGTTCGTAAATTAGACCGGCGGTCGGATTACAAAGCAAGTATATGGTGTGTTGACATATGAACTAATATGAATTACATATAAACGTCATAGTTTAAAAAGTTCTCACTCTGAAACGAGTGTCGGGCCAAATCAAGCTAATCGGGGCGGGGGGGGCATATTAGGCCCGCGGGCTGTAGCTGGTCAATGGATGCATGTGCCCTGCACGAAATAACATTTTTTCGAATGCTATGTGCGGCAAAATATATCGCCTTTGCGCGACTTTTAGAGGAATTAACATCTAAGTGCGCAGTGTGACTGTGTGTAGGCCAAGTAAAGAAACTTTTGCGCACGTTGAGTTATGTGCACGCGCAATTTGAGCACACACCGCTCATAGGGAACAGTGGATGAAGAGGAAATATGACGAATGGTATTGTTGTATATAATATGAATGGTATCAGTTTGAAACCACGTACTAGGCAAGAGGTGGTAAAACTTTACAAATCCATGGCCAAAGTGGATTTAAATAAGACGAAAAGGCAGAATTATAGATTCCATCTCGAGAGTGTTTAAATGAACTAACGTAAATGAAATTTTCTCAGAATTCAATGCGCGGATCAATCAGCCAAACAGGCCGCACGTGGCACGCGGGTGGTAGTTTGCTCATGTTTCAACTAGACAAAGTTCACGTGTAGTTTGCTCATGTCTCAACTAGACAAAGTTCACGTGTAGTTTGCTCATGTCTCAACTAGACAAAGTTCACGTGTAGTTTGCTCATGTCTCAACTAGACAAAGTTCACGTTTTTTTTATATAAAGTTGCTTCTAGAAAAGATCATTTAATTCTAGAATAAAATTAAGAAACCAATACGAGCATGTATTGACAAAAGAATTAACCCGGGGGGGGGGGTGAGATACGGCATAGCGACAACTCACCAATTGAGCTCAAATCAATCACCACATTCTATTTCGGGGCCAACAGAGTAAACTCAAAGAACATGATCCGTTGGTAAATGTACACAGTGCAAACTATTATAAAATCCAGAATTTAAATCAAAATGTTAACCGGTTTAATTCTTTTACAGGGATCGAGTTAGGCAAGCCCGACTGTAATTGAGACAGTTTATATGGGACGTATGGCCGATTGGTGTAGATACTAGACTGTCGACCTGAGAGTCCTGGGTTCGATCCTTGGTGAGACCCATGGAATTTGTCCAGGTGTTGTTTGGTGCAAGTCGTCCCACAAGTCCACCCAGCTTTAAATGGGCATCTGACTTTAAGTTGGGGAAGTAAAGGCGGCTGGGTGTTGTACTAACCACACAATCCCTGCATATGCCGAGGTTATAGAGACAGATGAATTCTACACTTCATCTGCCCCGATGGCCCGTTAGGACTAAGGGAACTTTACATTCTATCAGGGCCATCTTCATTGCAACACCCTCCTCCACCCAGTTCCCAGCCCCCAGTTTGTTCTGACACTTACAACCACCAGTTGAAATCATAAAACATAAATTCTCCAGTTTATATTGGGGCTCACGCGGCTCTACGTCCCGGTCATAGCCGTAGTCAGTGGCCATGGAGTCGCCACGGGGGCATATGACTAATTGATAGTCACTGGGGCTAGAATCTGTAACTTTCTACCAGTGTACCACGCCCATGAAGCCTTGTACCAGTGTACCACGCCCCTCATTACTAAAACGCCACCAAGTCGCCCCCTTACTTGATCCAGAGCCGGTCGGACCAGAAAACAAAGTAAAATGTATTCCCCCGGCCTTGAGATATTGGAATTTGAACCTCTTGATTGACCTCTTGCATGCTATAAGAGTCAATGCAAGGGAGGCAACCCGATCACACGAGTGGTCCGATCGGGGATAATAATCTCCTTTTAATATGACTTTGCAATTAGTAGGAATGTAGGTTAGCAAGTTTGTACCTTTACATAACAAGTTGAGATTTGTTTGATTTTTTTTAAATTCTAAAGATGGGGCATTATCGCTAACTTGATATACAAGATGAAATAAAACAAATAGTTGGTAAGCTAATCCTGAACAGTCTGTTCTCCCTGCCTTCACTGCCTCACTTCCTCCCCCCCCCCCTTCCAACCCGTCAAGTAAATAACAAAAATGTTATCAAGGTAACATCATACAAACATTTTGGCTTCAGTAAACACTGGATGAGATGGGATTGTGAAAGGTGGAACCTCCTCTAAATTTAGTCCGTGATTAAAAACTGTTATTTTTAACCTTATTAGAACTAGGTCACCTCAAATATTATTGGACATAAAAGAGGGACGGGTGTGGATATGTTGCGGGGGTTGGGCGGGTCGGGGGGAAAGGAAAGGGGGGGGCACACATACTGAGCTGTCAGGTCCTGTTATGGTTAAATGTGTCAACACATTACTAATAACATCAACACGAAAATAAAAATCGATGAAACAAAACAAAAAACCAAACGACAATCCGAACAATCAGCATAGCCGGCAAGTCAACCTGACAGTCTATTGGAACAATTCATTGGTAAATAATAAATGATAGAATATAGCGTCAATGTTTTCTTTTTAGAGCATTTTCGAAAAAAAAAAATGCTCTATTGTCCCCGTTTTGTCTGTCTGTCTGTCTGTCATCACCCCAGATCTCAACAACCATAAGTCCTAGACCCATGATGTATATATCATTTTGTAGGTCTTGGCCTGCCATGTGTGCAGCAAAAGCTCATTTCGCGATCTGACCTCTGAGGGCCGTAAAAGGGGGCTTATAAAGTACCGTTTTTTACTATATAAGCTATATTAACAAAGGAGCGCCCTAGATCTCAGCAACCATAAGTCCTAGACCCATGATGTATATATCATTTTGTAGGTCTTGGCCTGCCATGTGTACATCAAAAATTCATTTCGCGATAGGACCTCTGAGGGCCGGGCTTCAGGGCTCCGAAGGGGCTTATATATTATATATATATAGCCCCATTCTACACCTTGTAGTTCAATAACCCATTCATTTGGTGCGAAATACTGCAGCACGTAGTTTCACCAAGATTTGTTAAGAAACTCATCAAATGAAATAGTAAGCTTGTGTTCTGAGTTTAATTGAAAGTATCAGAGCAATGCAACAATTGACGGAGTTTTCGGACGATTAAATGACTACAATTTCGAATGTTTTCAATTATGAGTCCTATTTCAGTAACCACAAACCACTTGTAGTTAGATTTAAGAGAAAATAATTTTTTTTCAAATATAAAGAAACGTCTTTATAATATTTTTTTTTTACAGATATATGCATTACACAATTGAATTTATAAACATTTCCAAAATTTACAAATATTTACTGAAAGCTAACAAACGTACTGATACATAACATGAAAATGCGCTAACACGTCCTGTGTCCAGAATGGAACAGGCTTAATTGCTTGTTTTCTTTTTCACACTTTCTCCTTCCTTTCCATAGCTCCATGGCCAGTCTTACGGATGGACATTCTAAGCAACCACCTAGGGGCCACCGACTGAAGTGGGGGCCCCTTTCAGTATTAAGTCTATTAAATCTTATGTATAGAGGGCCCTGACAGGCACTAGTCTAAGGCACCCAAAGAACTAAGAACGGCTCTTCAAAAGCTGATGGGATGAAAATTAAATACTCTACCTTCTCTACCTTTATCCGCTTCCCCACCCCCGGGCCAACCAGTTTCCAGCACCCGTTTTTTGGTACCCCTATCTATCTATCTATCTATCTATCTATCTATCTATCTATCTATCTATCTATCTATCTATCTATCTATCTATCTATCTATCTATCTATCTATCTATCTATCTATCTATCTATCTATCTATCTATCTATCTATCTATCTATCTATCTATCTATCTATCTATCTATCTATCTATCTATCTATCTATCTATCTATCTATCTATCTATCTATCTATCTATCTATCTACCTATCTATCTATCTATCTGTCTGTCTGTCTGTCTGTCTGTCTGTCTGTCTGTCTGTCTGTCTATCTATCTATCTATCTTTTAACCTTCCAACCATTCGTCCGTTTGTCAACCTTTTTATTTGGCTTTCTATTTGCCAACCTGTCTATATATTTATCTCTCCGGTTGTCTGTTCTTCTATCGGTCGTGGCGCCTGTTTACTTATATATAAATATATATGATATGTTCAAAAATATCACACAAAATAACAACTGAATAATTGAATGCATGTATTATAAATCAAGTGACTCACTTGCCTAGATATTCAATATTCTGTTTACAATAGCAGCGCGAGCTTCTATTTTGATCAGTGCTTACATTCCCTTTTTTGATTCACCCACCAAATTTTTTTTTTATGAACTGCAGAATCAACTTGTAGATTCTTCTTTTCTATGGCATTTTATTGTCTAGTGCAGTGCTTCTCAAACTTTTTGAAGTTACGGCCCCCTTTGGAACGCCAATCAATATGTCGCGGCCCCCTATTTTTTTTGGTTTAGATTGCTTAAATTTATAATTTTAAACTTCTATATGCAAACTTTTACTAGTCAATACTTGCTTTTTCTAATGTTAACAATGAAAGAGTGAAAGGATGCAACATATAAAATAAACTAGATTTTATTTTAAACATATATTAATACTATTTACATACAATACATTAGGTTAATTATATTTTATCTGTCACATTTTTCGATATTCTTGGTCCCACTCCCGACAGTCCACGGCCCCCTAGGGGGCCGCGGCCCACCACTTTAAGAAGCACTGGTCTAGTGCACGTTGGTATAAATTACTGGATTCGATTCCGGGATTACGTACACCATATTACGTTTTGTTCCGTTGAATGACTATTGTTATAGCCAGATCGATACCTGATGAAAGTTGTAGTAATACTTATTGTTTGGTTTTGTTGGAGTAAACATTGTTCTTTTGTTGTCGGTTTGAGCTGGTGGGGGATTTTCATTTTATTGCTCGCCCGATGGTATTAATGGAGTTCTGAATGTTTGATCACAGTGGTTATCAAATACACGTTAACAATATCAAATACATGTAGCCTACAGTCTGTCGTTTGAATAACAATATCAAATACATGTAACACACAGTCTGTCGTTTGCATAACAATATCAAATACATGTAGCCCGCAGTCTTTCGTTAGAATAACAATATCAATTACATGTAGCCTAAAGTCTGTCGTTTGAATAACAATCTCAAATACATGTAGCCTACAATCTGTCGTATTCCATTTTTTATTCACAAAGGCTGTCATTTGTTCCTTTCCTAATATTTTATGATTCATGAACTGTTTGTAATAAATGTCGGTACAGTGAACAAGGAGTAGGAAATTAGAAACCCACCAAAAAGAAACAAACAAACAAACAAATAAAAAAAAATCACAAAAAAAGAAAACAATCCAAACAACGGGGGTGGGGGTGTGCCCGGATAGAACATACGAGTAGCGGTGAGTGACAGGCGAAGTAGAGCGGAACCAAGCCCCCCCTCCCCCCCCCCCCCCCGCAGCTAGCTAGAGAACTAGTACAGGGTAAACATGATTGAGGTATGACATAATGCAGCTATTCAAAACGTGTTTCTTGTTAAACTATCTAGTGGCAGACATCACAGAATTTGTTATCTGTTTATTGTAGCTGTTGGAACGTGCATTACAACAAAGTAAATAAAATAAATTTATATATAAAATAAATACACTTTTATTATGAGATCACACAAACATTTATGTAAATTTTATTGACTCGAAAAAAAAACCTGTGAACGCCAGTATGAATTATTTATTTCACTTTTTTCTGGCGCCCACGCTTTTATTAAGTCAATAAATTTAGGTAATATTTGTGTGAACTAATACAAGTGTTTTTTATTAAAAAAAAAAACACTTTTTTTTTAGTGTCAAAAAGTATTTATTGTTTTTGTTTGTATATTCTATACAAACTAATAAATAGTGTGCCTATTGTAGAGACGAAAGACTAAAAAGTCTTTATATTTACTTTATATTGTTAAAAAGACTTTCAATTGTTTTTGTTGATAAAGTTTATACACAACTGGCTATAAGCCCGGCGTTGCCCGGGAAATCTAGGTGTCATGTGACACCCCTTCCTAATCAATTTAACTGCTGCATTTTCGCACACGGTTAATTAGGTTATATTCATTTAGGTAAAGATATGGGTGCTAATTCATGCCACCTACCTAATGTGCAGAAATGACCTACATTTCATGCGTCACAAATTACGTCATACCCGTCAACGCTAACCAACCAAACTAAATAAAACCAAACAACCAACCAAACAAACCAACAGAATCAATCAAACCAAACAACCAACCTAGCCAACCCACCAAAACCAGCTAACCAAACCAATCAAACCAACCAGACCAACCAACCAACCAAGCAAAGACCGTCACAAATTACGATTTACCCGTCAATGCTAACCAACCAAACCAAATCAAACAACCAACCAAACCAACCAATCAAACCAGCTAACCAAACCAACCAAACAAACCAACCGAACCAACAAAACTAAACTAAACCAAACCTAACCAAATACCATTAGGTAAATATACGTATGCTAATTTATGCCAACTACCTAATGTGCAAAAATGACCTAAATTTCATGCGTCTTAAATTACGTTTTACCCGTCAACGCTAATAACTTATGATTATTTGTTTAACGCAGTGGCTACGGAAACATCAAGACCGAGTTCGTATTTTTTTTCCGGGTTACATCAACAGATATTGCTCCACACCCTAACCCTAACCCTATCCCTAACCCTAACCCTAACCCTATCCCTATCCCTATCCCTATCCCTATCCCTATCCCTAACCCTAACCCTATTCCTTACCCTTTTCCTAACCCTAATAAAATAGCCGGTACCCGAAATAAAAATGAGTACTCCCGCTAACCTTAATATAATTGCGCTTGATGTTACCGTAGCCACTTCATTTGTTTAAACAGTAATAAATTCTCTCAATGTTAAAATAAAAAACAAAGCATAAAAAAAAAGCTTTTATAAAAATTCACTGAAAAGTAAAAAATAAATACTTCATTATGACATTTTGCAACACAGAGGCAAATTGGTGTGGCACGATACAGCACCCGCGCGCAAGTTCAATTCGGCTTCTTATTTTCTTAATTTCTTACACGCTGTTCTTATATATAGTGATAATAAAAATAGTGTGCCAGTCTATAAAAAACAACTTCAGAACACAGCACATTTATGAACCCGTGATTAGATTCAGCTACAAACACACAAGTAATTTATGATACTAACTAAGCTAAACAAAGCTTAGCCGAAGTGGGTCAAATTTAATCAAATTTATAATTTAACCACTCCATGATATAAACCATAAAAAAACCCACACATAATTTAAAAATTAACTTGTTTTTAAAAGACTTTGTTTGTTGTCATGCACAACGTGAGAACTATCGAGTTTATATAATTTAATGAGACCTCCCAATGATGTAGATTGTCCTTATCTCCCACGTCATCAAATACGTCACAGCGAGGTTCCCGTAATTGAATTTATTCTTCCATGTGTGTCAGTCCGGTGTTCTTGGAAACCGTATCTTGTATGGGCTGATAACGCGACTACTGTAATAGATTCTAATAGAGAACTGATGGGCTCAAACATTGAGTGTTGAAATGAATGTTCTCTCCGTTAGACGAACTCTTCGTTTTAATTAAGTAATAAGAGCACACCATTGTACTTGGTAGGCTACACTTGGGTGTGCTTGGAACTGGATTTCTGTATTCAGCAATGCAGCTGCTTTTGTGTAAATGAACCGATGTTGTTGTTGTTGATGATGTTTTTTATTTGCTAGACTATGAGCTACGTTTACAACATCCGTGCATACCTAGTCGCAATTTAATTGGATGAAACCAGAGCTGTTATTGTTGACTGACTAGCTAGAAAACCACTTAGTCCATCATCACCCCCTTCCCATAGCCCAAGGGGGGTGGGTGGGGGGAAGGGGCTCCTTCTGGTATTAGTTTAAATCAATCTAAATGAGGTCCTAACATGTATAACTTTATCCTAGAGCTCCTCAACTGTAGCTGAAAGTTTCTGCCTAGCGCCTCCAAACTCATAGAAATGGGACTGAAAGCTAACGGAATTAGACCCTGTCTGATAAAAAAAAAACAACTGGGGAAGAATGTCGCTACAGGTGAGACTGTCAGGTAAATCTTGTTGTTGTCGGACAAGGCGAAGTATAATTTTAGGAATTTTGATTGGACGATATAGGGAGGAGGGATTTTTTAATATAAAAAAACAAAAGAAAGGTATAGTGCTCCAAGTAAACAAACAAATTTTATTCCTAAATTATAAAATTGAAAGTTGAGTGTGTATTACCTGGTCAAAAAGACATACTATGATCTGACTGGTGGGGGGGGGGAAGTGGCGACTGTTGTTGTACGATTGTCAATGATGATAACATGAGATCATGGCATTTCTGGCAGAGGGTTTATGCACACTACACCCTGCTGGTCTGACCAGTCTAGGCAAGCACTAACACCTTTTTCTGGAATGCCGGCAGATTTAGCAGGACCCACCCCCCCACCACCACCACCATTACCGTTCTGCAGGCATGGCAGACACGCATCGTGCGCCTCCAATAAGGCTGATGTGGTAGGAACACGACACTCTGTCATGCATGCAACGACGGCGCATAAAAAAAAATATGATAAACATAAATATAACCTTTCTCAACATAAGTCATCGTAAAAAATACTAATTTATGTTAGTCATTTATTTAAGTATTGGTAGATATTTTCCTATTCTGATTGATTTTTAAATCATTTTTCAATTACTTTAAATCCTCCAAGTTTGATTCACATAAAAACCACTTTATCTTTTAAATTTTCTAATGATCACGTCTTAACCAATACCCACGGATGAGTAGCAGCAGACCTTCAGACTGGCTACATCTCCAGTATATGTCTCGCAGTGTGATAGAAGTAAGGTGATATCAACTAGACCGAGTGAGACAATGACGCCACTCGTTAGCTGTGACAATAGACACAGACAGAATGCCATCCATCAAATTTGCGAGACAATAATTACAATTAAAAAAGATCTAATCCATAAGATCCATATCTATTAACTGCTACGTTCATATTACAAACTAACAGACGCCAGTAAATTAAATCAATCTTCAAAAAAAAAAAAAGATTTAGATTGACGGAATGTCTTGAAATACAATTGCTTTGTTTATATACCGCTATCAGAGCAGCAACGAAATCTATGAAGGTGTTCAATTCAATCCAAAAACTAACGTCTCTACTGCTCATTTCGTGTTCAAAATTCTAAATTATGCCGTCATTCAAACACTGCCTCCCAGATGTTTTGCACCCTCCTGCACCATACAGCTTCAAGGCCATGACAGCTGGCACAGTTCAGGTCAAGTTAATGTTTTTAAAATTATTAAAATTACCGTAAATAATTATGGTTACCACTGTATAAACAAAAACAGAAATATTTCATTTCTCAGGCATAGAATGTTCATTAAAATGTTAATCACAGGATTAAGTAAAGTTCAACGTAGTGTGCTATTTTAAGCGAATCAGAAACCCGATGTAGTAAAACTTGTATACCATGATTCTGGGTGACATGACATCAATATTAACGTGTTTACAGTAAACTTATTCTACTTATTAGCCTGATAAAAAAATCATAAGTCGAATGAAATTTGATGTTCATAAAATATCACCGCCATTAAAGTTTTTATATATGTAGCTGATAACGTAAACATATCATTAATAAAACTGGCAGTCATATATAACACACACACACACGATCTCACACACATACACACGATCTCACACACAAATACGATCTCACACACACACACGATCTCACACACACACACGATCTCACACACATACACACGATCTCACACACATACACACGATCTGTCACACACACACACACACACACGATCTCTCTCTCTCACACACACACACATACACACGATCTCACACACACATACACACGATCTCACACATACACACACACGATCTCTCTCTCACACACACACGATCTCACACACACACGATCTCACACACATACGCTCTTTCTCTCTCACACACACACGATCACACACACACACGATCTCACACACACACGCACACACGCTCTCACACACACACGATCTAACACACACACACACGATCTCACACACACACGCACACACGATCTCTCTCACACACACACAAGATCTCTCACACGCACACACGATCACACACACACACACACACGATCTCACACAAACACACACACACACACGATTTCACATGCACATACACTATCTAACACACACACACACGATCTCTCACACACACACACGATTTTACACACACACACACACACACGATCTAAAACACACACACACACACAGGCTCTAACACACACACACACGATCTAACACACACACACACGATCTAACACACACCCACAAACACGATCTAACACACACACACGATCTAACACACACACACACGATGTAACACACACACACACACACGTTCTAACACACACACACACACGATCTAACACACACAAACACACGATCTCACACACACACATACACAATCTTACACACACAAACACGATCTAACACACACACGCGATTTCACACACATACACACGATATCTCACACACACACGATCTCACACACAGATACACACACGATCTCACACACACACACGATCTCACATACATATTAATGTGTTTACAGGTAACTGTGTTTGAATAATTTAAAAATGGATAACATGAATTTCTCAAATAATAATTTTTTTACCCATCACCAACTGAAATTATTTTTTTTAACCCATGGCTGTTGAAACACTTTTCTTTTAAGATTGTAAGGACTTCAAATTATTATTTTTTTTAATTTGTGTGTTATGCTCATAGAAACAAAACAATAATAAAAAAATATAGAACTTGTAACAAACACTACGTTGCTAAAAGTGTCAACTTGGAAAGATCTGAAAAGTGGAGATTAAAAAATCAAATTACAAACAAATTACAGAAATATACAAATAGATGCCTCCGTCAAAAATGATGAGTTTCAGGTAGACTAGGTCACTAGGACAGATGTAATTGTTGCGCACACATAGCATCAAATTGTCTGGCAACTCATCTCACATTCATTGTGTCCGTCATAGTCCCATATGTCCAGATAAATACACGTACTTTCTATCTATACAAATGAAATCTATCTATCTATCTATCTATCTATCTATCTATCTATCTATCTATCTATCTATCTATCTATCTATCTATCTATCTATCTATCTATCTATCTATCTATCTATCTATCTATCTATCTATCTATCTATCTATCTATCTATCTATCTATCTATCTATCTATCTATCTATCTATCTGTCTGTCTGTCTGACTGTCTGCCTCCCTGCATACATGTCTATTTATTTGTTTTTCTGTCAACGTTTCTGTCTGTCTGTATCAGCATGTGTTGTGTCAACAAAGTTAAAACTCTGTTAAATTGACAGGATACCTCTACAAATGTTATTCTCTTGCAAGAGTGCCAGTTGTGAATACAAACAAATAAATACATTGGTTCAACCATCAGAAACATTTCCATGTTATTTTTTTTTCTTTTATTGTCCAGAATTTAGCCTAAGCTGCTCACACGTGACATAAATCTGGATTGTGTATTTGTTCATTGAAGAACTACAACTTTCAAGGCAAAAATGTAATGCAAAAGAAAAAAAATGTATATTCCTGACTTTATGAGTATTTAGTGTCAGTCTCTGCTGGATCTAACATTTAAAATCTCTACAGAGAAACTCCTGGGAACTGGTTCTCTGTATACGTCTGGTACTGTTATCGTTTGGCCCCAAATCTATGGTCACTGTGAAATAAGGACAAAGAATGATTTTTTTTTGTTGCTGTAAATGACCAAAGCGTTATGGAAGTTTATTGGCTGACCCATTTATACAGTGTTAGGTTTGAAGAGTCTGAAGGAAGGGTTCCTATGAACTGTGATTGTTCATCTAGAAAAGGGCTGGGTACACTTTTTGAACCGCCGGACACAATACATTTTTAAATTGAACAGGCTCAGACCGAGAGTATATGTGGGAAGTTTTCATGTGAACTAATATAAATTAACTGAGAGGACCAAATCAAACTGTCAAATGGGTCGTTATTTAGCCCGCGGGACACTGTTGGCCCATGCCTGATATAGAAGATAATAATATATTGTTTTATAGCTGTGAATATATAAATAATGTGATGGCTTATTTATAAAAGAGAGTTCTCAAACTTTGTCAACCATGGATTACTTTCTAAATCCTATAGTGAAAGGCAGCATCTAGCTTTATTGCACAAACACAAATACACACCTGATGAACACACACACACACACATGAATGACACACACATGAATGACACACACATGAATGACACACACATGAATGACAAACACATGAATGACAAACACATGTATGACACACATGAATGACACACACATGAATGACACACACAGGAATGACACACACATGAATGACAAACACATGAATGACACACACATATGAATGACACACACACATACATTTTAAACTGATATATATAAACTTTAAATTCAAATATTTAACTTGTCACCTCCTGTGTTTTGTTTTCCATTATGGATCAAGGCGAGCAACCGCAATGGGGTTTGTCGGCTATAATGCCCCCCCCCCCCCATGCAGGTTTGAGAACCCCTTAGTCAGCAAGCTACTACTGTGTATTACAATAGTCTCTGAAGAGAGATAACACAGAGACTTATTTGAAAACTCACATACGCTGTAGGCGGTCATTGATTTTCTCGTCTGCCTGTCCGAGTTTTTACGATTCTGGCATTAATTATTATTATCTCTGGTTTTTTTTTTATTTAAAAGATCGGTGTATAAAAAAAAATAATGAAAATCAGAATTGTTTTCTTCATTGTGGTTACATTAGCTTATTTTTTCTTCTTCAACTGTGTAAAATACGTTAGAATGTCTGTAAAAGTTTTATTTCTATTCAGCCAATCACTATTGAATTTATTAGGCACGTGACTATACATCTGAAGCGGTAATTCCTTAAAAAATGTTCCCTTAGCCCAGTGGTCGGCAAACTTATCAGCCAAAGATCCAAATATGATCATTACAACAATTTAAAAAGAAATTGGGAGCCAAATCTGCTTGTTTAGTAAACTTTTATTACACTAAATAAGTAGTACACTAAATAAGTTGTATGCTAAATAAAACTAAATGCCAGAGCCGCACTTAAGGAGCCAAAGAGCCACATGCGGCTCCGGAGCCGCACTTTGCCGACCACTACCTTAGCCCCAAGTGTAAAAATTAATCTGTTTCTGTAACATCGTCATATAAAGGGGTTGTGTGGTCAACTCGGTGGACTTGTGGGGCTTGAACCGACTTTCATCAGGACCTGGGAAAATTCCCTTGGTTCTCAC
This sequence comes from Bulinus truncatus, assembly GCA_021962125.1. Lineage (NCBI taxonomy): Eukaryota > Metazoa > Mollusca > Gastropoda > Planorbidae > Bulinus > Bulinus truncatus. The sequence goes on along the minus strand of JAGDYQ010000166.1, from coordinate 1,560,755 downwards.
TCAGGATCGAACCCCGGACTCTTAGGTAGACAGTCGAGCATCTACTTCCTTAGGAAGTTCTAAAATTATTCATTAAAATGAAATGTAGCACATTTTTGAGTTCCCCATTCATTCTGTTGGTTTAATGTATTGGACTTGAGAATCGTATCGACAGTTAAGAGATATATCGATATTTGTATTCGGTATCGAGAATGTGTTGGTATCGACCTATCTCCTTTTTGTCAGGATTTTTTTTTATAACTCCGTCAATAGTCGGTCAGACAAGTACTTTCGCAACCTGTTAATCATATTGACACTAATCATAGAGACTTCACATGTTAGTTGGTCGCTACCTAATAATTGATAATGATAGCAGGCCGTACACTCTCACAGTGTAAACCAATAAAATAAAATAATGTTTTCATTTGTGACAAGTTTCTTATGAACGTTAGACATCACCATTTCCCCCGCATCAACCACGTTTACCCTACCATCACTACAGTTATCACTACCATCATACTCTTTTACCCTACCATTACTACCGTTATCACTGCCACAATCCACATTTACCCTACCATCACTACAGTTATCACTACCACCATACTCTTGTGCCCTTCCATTACTACCGTTATCACTACCACAATCCACATTTACCCTACCATCACTACAGTTATCACTACCACCATACTCTTGTGCCCTTCCATTACTACCGTTATCACTACCACAACCCACATTTTACCCTACCATCACTGCAATTATCACTACCATCATCCACTTTTACCCTACCATTACTACCATTACCGCTACCATCATAGAAACCATCATCTTTATAGAATTTCTAATTAGCAGAACCATTTCCTACGTGTAGGCAAAGGCATTTTAGGAAGTCCTAGGCAGATTTACATTTAGGGGCGCACTGCAAAGGTACTTTTGGTGGTGGCGGGGGGGGGGGGGGGGCAGGCGGGCTGAAGGAAGGTCACAATCTGTGAATCCTGGGTCCCTGCTCATTTTCAATTAAAAAAAAAATTGTGTACTCCCCAACCGTTAAATCCTTCAAACCTGGGCCTTCTGAAACATTCTCAAACAGTTCGACAGGGGACCGTCTTGGTGTGTGAGGGGGGTGGGGGGACGGTCCTATGCAGCCGGAAGTTTTGCCCATCCATAATCACCACGATGGTTACCATCATCATCATTTTCACATCCATCAACCAACATCACCGCTGCCAACACCATCATCATCTCACACACACACACACACTGCCGTCACCTTTTTCCCCACCATCGTCGCGCCATCGCAACCACCATGGCTACCAGCGTCATCACCAAATCACTGCTACCAATGTCATTATTCCTAGCAATGATCAACAACAACAACGATGCATAAAGACGTACACCATATCTCAAAACGGTTCTTTGTTCTTAACTTAACAAACACACGCATTTCATAATTTATGTTAATATGTCAACGTCCTCATTTATTGACCAACAAAATGTCAAAGTGTAAAAATGTCAACACTATGTACAACCTCCGATAGTAATATTTCTAATATGTTCATATTAGGCCTGTGACTATACCACGTGATCAATTGAATGTGTTAAATTCAACCCAGCTGTTAATTTTTTTTCAATCACTCTAAACACACACACACACACACACACAACATACAAATCAAAACACACGCCCACACATTGACGCAGAGCCACGCCCAGTGTCTATCTGCCCGCCCCTGGCGTTTTGCTCCCCTTGTACCATTGCACGACGCGGCCCTGCACTCATAAACGCGCGCGCACACACACACGTACCAACTCCCACTCACCAGTAAATCACACACACGTTCACACTAAACCACACATACTCCCCCCCCACACCACTCCCATTATTCTCTCCCCCCACCCCACATCACGTCGTCACATGTAGACTCAAAAAGTATAGGTCCATTACTGCTGAATGAGAAAGACCTATCAATGCTTGCATGCCAACTGTGATATGTAAATGCTCCATAACCTGTATTAAGAGGTAGACAAATGCGGCTCTCAAAGCCACTTGAGGTACTTTGTCATTTTGTGTACGGCTCCAGTTAAGGCAGTCTTTTTTTTTTTTTGTTTATTATTATTTTAAAATTTAATTTGTTCACCAAATTAAAAAAAATGAGCTACGGTAAGGCTCTTCAAAGAATTTTTAATTAAATAGAAATTTATAAATATCCAGAGTGCCGCTCTCATTGAACTCAGACGCCGCCGCCATTTTGACCTATATATTGCCGGGCTTTACACCACAATTTGTTTCTGACCTTTTAAAAATAAATCAAAAGTTTGACATGGTTTATGTATGTAATACGTATATTATTGATAAATAATTTATAAAAAAATCTGCCTCTTACAGTTGCTTTAAATGTTACTCCACGTCAAAGAATTATTATCTAGTAATTGATGTGATGTAGAAGATATAGGCCAGGTGGACTGCTCAATGAATTGACAGGTTTTTTTTTTTTTATTGTGTGCCTCTGAGCTAAAGTTTTAGCACGTAAAGCAAATATTTAAAAAAAAAAAAACGATTTTTTTTTCTAAAACAACTCTCTCAATTAAAAAAAAATTGTGCGGGTTTAAATGAAATGAATTGTAATCGATCTTGTTCGGCCCCACCCCCTCCTCCCTTATGATACATGAGAAGTTTGATGGCATCTTCAGTGATAATTATTGCTCTCATTCAAAGGTCAGACGATCGCTGAACTATTTCCCGCCATAATCTGATCAGACTGATTCATTTCATTGCCTGCTCTTTGATTTATTTTTTTTAAAAAGTCTGGTCTATGTATGTATGTATGTATGTATGTATGTATGTATGTATGTATGTATGTATGTATGTATGTATGTATGTATGTATGTATGTATCTATCTATCTATCTATCTATCTATCTATCTATCTATCTATCTATCTATCTATCTATCTATCTACCTACCTACCTACCTATCTATCTATCTATCTATCTATCTATCTATCTATCTATCTATCTATCTATCTATCTATCTATCTATCTATCTATCTATCTATCTATCTATCTATCTATCTATCTATCTATCTATCTATCTATCTATCTATCTATCTATCTATCTATCTATCTATCTATCTATCTGTCTATAAGAATTTATATTAAGCAAAAACACAATGAATTCCAGATTTCGTTACCCATGTGAGCTTGTTTCGCAACCAGAGTATTCTATAGGCCAGTGAGAAGTTAAGTCTGTATTTGCTTTTATGAATTCTCACGTGATCTGTGGCACCGGTTAATTTCTACGCTGACCGTCTGGGTAAGTGTGTGACCAGTGACTGACCAGCGCCAGCTGACACTTTGGCACAGTATGTTCCAGATATCAGATTTCACGATTATATCGAAAAATTGTTATCATTATGGCTCCATTGGTTTGGATGAATCTACAACAGTCTGACTAGACATTGTGTATCGAACCATAGGATACGTGGGTGAGTACATATCACAGATTGGCTGTGTTGTCCATGGATTAGACACTAGTGTTGGTCATGGATGATTCGACACTAGTGTTGGTCATGGATGATTCGACACTAGTGTTGGTCATGGATGATTCGACACTAGTGTTGGTCATGGATGATTCTATACCAGTGTTGGTCAAAGGCTGCGCCTAGACCAACGTGGTGAATCCATGGATGAGTCAACATCAGTCTACACTCAGTGATGTTCAGTTACAGACTCATAAAAAAAAATTGTCCATAGATTTCTGAGCTACTGACTACGGACTTGGTCCACATTTTGTCTATTGATGAAGTAAACGTTAAACTTTGTTTGAACAGAAAAAAAAAATGAGGGCAGTTTGGAGGCGAAGGTTGTGAGGAAAGAAAAATATGTCGGTCACGTTCTGGAACCTTCTGTCTTCACACAGAGAGACCTTTGATATCTCGTTGGTGCGGTCAATAGTGTGTTTGCCATCTTGCCCAGTAAATTTTCCCCGCAGTCTTTAATATTTAACTAATTTCTTGCGCATTTATTATCTCCGTTGGAAGTAAACAAGAAAATAGATAGGGTCTAAAATAGTTTACTAATTGATGGTTGCTAAACTGTCTCCATTGTGGAGTTAATCCAGGGCCGTGCTGACACATAAAATAGATGACGAGCGGTTGTAAGAAATGTCAGGGAGCTGCTAACAGCTTTCAAAATCGATGATGTTCGGATACAGTGCAATGTAGCTGGCTTATTGATGATGTTCGGATTCAGTGCAATGTAGCTGACTTATTGATAATGTTCGGATGCAGTGCAATGTAGCTCGCTGATTGATGATGTTCGGATACAGTGCAATGTAGCTGGCTGATTGATGATGTTCGGATGCAGTGCAATGTAGCTGGCTTATTGATGATATTCGGATGCAGTGGAATGTAGCTGACTTATTGATGATGTTCGGATGCAGTGCAATGTAGCTCGCTGATTGATGATGTTCGGATACAATGCAATGTAGCTGGCTGATTGATGATGTTCGGATGCAGTGCAATGTAGCTGTCTGATTGATGATGTTCGGATGCAGTGCAATGTAGCTCGCTGATTGATGATGTTCGAATACAATGCAATGTAGCTGGCTGATTGATGTTCGGATGCAGTGCAATGTAGCTGTCTGATTGATGATGTTCGGATACAGTGCAATGTGTAGTTGGCTGATTGACTGATTTATGTGCACTCAATGAATAAAAAAAAGTTCGATAACAGAGGAAAAAAAAAATTGGTTTAATTACAAAGAGCTCCGCGCGTGACAGTGCTGTGACCTACTGAACAGTAAGTTGAGGAGGAGGGTGGAGTGATGGGGATAGGGTGGAGTGATGGGGATAGGGTGGAGTGATGGGGATAGGGTGGAGTGATGGGGATAGGGTGGAGTTATGGGGATAGGGTGGAGTGATGGGGATAGGGTGGAGTGATGGGGATAGGGTGGAGTGATGGGGATAGGGTAGAGTGATGGGGATAGGGTGGAGTGATGAAGATAGGGTGGAGTGATGGGGATAGGGTGGAGTGATGGGGATAGGGTGGAGTGATGGGGATAGGGTGGAGTGATGGGGATAGGGTGGAGTGATGCTGTTTGCATTATATATGGTCTTTGTGGCTGTTTTTTTTTAACTGCTGCCCTAAGGAGTGTAAAGAAAGACAATGTATTGAACCACGGGTCATACCAGCAACACTGGGGCCATTGGTTATAACTGGCCATACATTGTACTAAAACTTGAGAATCTTGAGTTATTGCTGGGTAAATTTATAAAGGGTTTCTTCCTAGTTTCTGCAATGAATTTAATGAATGTACGTTAATTTGGTTATATTTGGTGATTGAAAACTGCATCTAATTATGTCACTAAGCCTACAATTATTATTGTTGTTAAATTGGTTATTATTATTATTATGTTTAACCCTTTACATAAATTTCACAGGTCATGATTTTATATTGTTATAATGTTAGATTGATTTATAAGACCTGCCGACAAATTATGAAATATATATATATATATACGAGTATATGCTAAACAGGTAATACTACTTGTGTACTATACAAGAAGACAAAGATCATGTGATCACACCAGTGCTTCTCAGGTTTTTTTAAAGTCATAGAACATTTTCATTCGCCCCGACTCATGGGATACTTTACAATACATCTATATGTACCTGAAATACATAACAACAACACAAGTTGTCTGACATAGTGACTGATACTAGGAAAGACTGACTGACTGAATGACTGACTGAATGATGACTGACTGAATGACTGACTGCGCAGCTATTGTAACATTAAGGTCATGTTTCAATATCTGATTTATAATTATTGATCTTTCCCGTTACCTTTTCTTCCGCAGATTGTGAAATAAATATCAGTCAATACTTCATCTGTTGGTATTGCTCAATACGTGCACTAATGATGAATCATGTGCGAGTTCTGAACCAATAAAACAACAAAATACACTTCATTACCATCACCATCACCATTACCATCACCATTAGCATCACCATTAGCACCCCATCACCATCACCATTACCATCACAATTACCATCACCATTACCATTAGCATCCCCATCACCATACCATCACTATTACCATTACAATCACCATTACCATCACCATTACAATCATCATTACCATCACCATTACCATCACAATCACAATTACCATCACAATCACCATTACCATCACAATTACCATCCCCATTACCATCACCATTACCATTACCATCACCATCACCATTATCATCACCATCACCATTAACATCACCATTAAGTTCTGTATTTTTAATAGAATTACAATTAAGCCCTGTCATTTATTTATCAACACTAAAAATTTACAGTTACGCTCTGCAATTTTTTTAACGTTTCTATTCTCGCATATACGAAAGAAAACACACACACACAAACAATAACAACAACAAAAAAACAAACAAAACACAACGAACCTGCAACAGACAACCAACACCATGGTTTGAATGGAATTGGCATCTTCTGCACAAAATAACTCAAAGGTTACCGTACTGTAACTAATTATGTTTTTTTCTTCACATGTTGTATGCATGAGATACCGTATTTCTTCACATGTTGTATGCATGAGATACCGTATTTCTTCACATGTTGTATGCATGAGATACCGTATTTCTTCACATGTTGTATGCATGAGATACCGTATTTCTTCACATGTATGCATGAGATACCGTATTTCTTCACATGTTGTATGCATGAGATAACGTATTTCTTCACATGTTGTATGCATGAGATACCGTATTTCTTCACATGTATGCATGAGATACCGTATTTCTTCACATGTTGTATGCATGAGATAACGTATTTCTTCGCATGTTGTATGCATGAGATACCGTATTTCTTCATCTTAGCATTCTACTCCTATCAGTTGTCCTTAATAAAACAATTTTTCTTGAAAAAAAAAAGGACGCTTAATTATGGTGAAAGCATAAATCGATTGTCGAGACATGTCCACCCATTGTCCTGCTATTACAACAAACAAGAAATGATGAAAGGTTCGAGGAGGAGGGGGGGTGAATAAAGTGTTTTCATCTCATCATTTCACCTGAGAATCCAGTATCCAGTGCCCGATATCCCAGCTTCCATTATCCAGTACAGAGGTGACAATAATGATGAACTGTACCGGAGCATTGATGCAAATGAAGGGGGATTCTCTGGGTGGCATGAGTTCATTTGAAAAGGATGACATCTGAACTTTCCTGCATGACATCTGAACTTTCCTGCAAGACATCTAAACTTTCCTGCATGGCATCTGAACTTTCCTGCATGACATATGAACTTTCTTGCAAGACATCTGAACTTTCCTGCATGACATCTGAACTTTCCTGCATGATATCTGAACTTTCCTGCATGCCATCTGAACTTTCCTGCAAGACATCTAAACTTTCCTGCATGGCATCTGAACTTTCCTGCATGACATATGAACTTTCTTGCAAGACATCTGAACTTTCCTGCATGACATCTGAACTTTCTTGCATGACATCTGAACTTTCTTGCATGCCATCTAAACTTTCTTGCATGCTATCTGAACTTGACGCTCTCTTCAGAGTTTTAGAAATAAAAAAAATGAAAATGTTTTCTTATAACTAAAGAAACAAATACAAGAAAAGGATATGGGATTGTTCCTGTCTTACACTTTGAATGTCCATTTGTGTCACTTGTAATCAGAGATTCACATCCTGGGGTGAGTTTGAGGGTGGGGGAGTTTCTGATCAGTGCTTGATAGAGGGAGTGGGGGGGGGAGGTCAGGTTAGTGCTGGGGGTCAAGGGTCAGGTCGGAGATGAGGAGGTTTAAGGCAGTGATTTACGGACCCCAGAAAATCATTAAATTGGTTTTTATTTAATCCTTTTAAATCAGAAATGATACAAGTGGTATTACATAATATCTGTGTCCACAGGATACACAGCACATGTAGCTAGAAGACCACGCACTTCTCATGTAGTGGCTGGACGTATGATACACACATTATTTTTTAGATGATTGACCATTAGATAACAACGTCTCTTCTAGAGACTGACCATTAAATACACACCGCACACCTTCTTTAGTATAGTATTGACCAGGCTTGTGGAGCCGCCATATTTTTCCGGCTCCGGCTCCGGCTCCCACAAATTTGACGGCTCCGGCTCCGGCTCGGCTCATATTAAGATAGTATCACGCGAGACAAAAATTTTTGTAATTACGCAACGCAAACATGCCGCTGATAAAAAGTTATGCAAATTTTGCCGCGTTCACCCCCATAGTCAGGAACTTGAAAAATATACGCATTGTCGGTTTTAATAAAAACAAACCATTTCAGTGCATCCAGAATCATATCATTATTTTCGACCGAGGTTTCACTAGTCGCCATTTTCATAAGGAAGAAAAAGTTATTTCAATGATCAAATTAGCAAATAGTAAAATGATACATTATTTAAAATATTTTAAAGACTTCAGTATTTATTATTTATAAATTCGAAGTGACTATTCGGACCCGGGAACCAATAAACTCCGATTTTTATTCGGACCCCATCCCAATAAAGTCTGATTGTTATTCGGACCCACAGCCTTATAAATTTATCTACTCTATTTCAGCTATTCTGTTTATAATAAAATTTTTAAATACATTTTGTTTTTAGTCTATTACAAATTCGCGGTCAAATAATATACAAAATGACGCGTTTTATTTGTCGTCGTAGTAAAAATTTATTTTTAAATGATTGATACAATTATTCTATGAAATAAAACTGTTTTAACTTTATATATAACAAAATAACATGCCATTAAAAAAATTTCGGAGGGTAAACAAGATTTAAAACGAACACCAAACGATCTCCACGAACACAAAACGATTCCCCGTTAAAGATTTCTTGTGGTGATGTGCGTGTACGCTATCATTTAAATGCTGTTACTGTTGTGGCGTTCGTAAAACATGACAACATTTCAAATTGCAGGAGGCAAACAATCATACAAATTTGGAATTTTAAAGGTAAAAAAAAATTCTGCTTAAAAAAAAAAACATTTGGAGCAGCCAGATTTTTTCGGCTCCGGCTCCAGCAAAAAGTGCGGCTCCACGGCTCCTCGGCTCCGCAAGCCTGATATTGACCATAAGATAGACACCTTCTTTAGTATAGTATTGACCATAAGATAGACACCTTCTTTAGTAGAGTATTGACCAGGGTTGTTAATATTGCAATATTGTATTGGTATTGGCAGTATTGCCAATACTTTTTTAAGTATTGGTACGATATTGCAATACTTCTTGAAATTCGATATTGGTATTGGTATTGCCAATACTTATTTTTGATATTGGTATTGATTTTTAACCAATACTTAAAGCAATATTCAATAAGTTCTCTACAACATTGGTTGTGAATAAAGTTGAATATAATAAATTTTTCTTTGGTGTCGCCATCTTTCGAGTGACATTGCCAAGCAATTTTTGAATGAGACTGAGCAATGAATGATAATAGAAATCATATATGATATATGTGGCAATGAGTATTGACCAGTGAGTACTCTAAGTAAAATTGATTTCTATGGAATTTGCTATTCTTTCCAAGCTTTTTTCCGGTTGCATTAAATAATTTTCTTGAGTGTTTATTGTTATTGGCAAAGTATCGTCAGGCAGATCACTTGATATGCTTTTGGTAACACCTGGTGAAACCCGGTGGAATTCAATGTATGATGCTGTCACCAGAGTTTACAACATTCTCTGTGTAAGTGACATGGAAGTTCTTGACAAACTTTGTGACGAACTTGATATCAAAAGACTACAGCCTGTACAGAAAACATTTGTTAAAGAGTATGTTGCTGTTATGAAGCCAGTTTGCTGTGCACTATATATTTTGCAGGGTGAAACTATAAAAGACATTGGACTTGGTTTCCTTTTACCAACACTTGTCGTGATGAAGGCTCAGTTAAAAGTGTTTCCTGATCAAGGAAAGAATGATCGGCTCGTAGTTTGTTCTCCATTAGCTTCGTGTCTTTTGCATGCCATCGATAGAAGATTTGCAAACATGTTTGACAGCATTGATGCTCGACTGGCATTCGTTGTACATCCCAAATTCAAGTTGGACTGGATGTATGATGATTTGCAGCGTTCGCATCTTATTGAAGTACAGAAGAGACGCGTTTCACAATCACTAATGTGAATCAAGAAATTAATAATTACTTGGCAGACACTTCAGACAGTATTGCATCATTGGATGCCTATCCACATATCCGTAAATATACCTGAATACAGGACTTCCTTCAAGTGCTGCTGTTGAGCTTGAAAGGCTGTTTTCATTAGGACAGCGGTCGGGGAACAGGGGTAAATTACCCCGAATGGGGTAAAAATGAAATTTTTGGGAGTAAAAATGAAACTTTTGTGAGTAAACAGTATATATTTTTAATTTGCTGTGGGGTAATATCAACTTACAAACAATATTTTGGGGTAATGATTAAAAAAGTTCCCCGACCGCTGCATTAGGAGGACGAATATTTTCCCCTCTTCGTTCACGACTGAGCAGTGCGCATTTTGAAATGGTTAGGCCTACTTTTCTTTGCCTGGCTGAGTGGTAACTGCAAGTTAGGTGGCGTTACCCTGTGAACTCTACTGGAATTCATCGTTAGTTTTCCAGATGTAATGCAATCCACTGACTCGGTCTGACTGCTTTTACTATAGTGTGATGTTTAACTGTTTAAGTATCATTTGCTTTTCTATGACAGTCATTTGCTTCATCCATCCATCCATTGATTCATTCATTCATTCACAATATGTGTACATCATACATATTAAAAATCTTGTTGCTAAAGGACGTTAAGGTATGCCGACTTATTTAATAGTAGTTTATTATGTTGTCAAAGACGTTTGGAATCTTTGAGGGAAACTGATGAAGCAAGTGTTAACTATTTAATAAAATTTGGTTAAAAATACATCATCTAAATTAGCCAAAAATGTTGTTATCGTGTATCGATGTAAGTGATATAGAGCAATGAATTACGTATTTGCGTTGTATTCATCGAATGACCCAAATATTGGTATTGGTATTGGCAATAATAAATAAATATTGGTATTGGTATTGCAATACTGGTTTTAAAATTGTATTGGTATTGGTATTGCAATACTGGCTTTAAAATTGTATTGGTATTGGTATTGCCAATATTTTTTTTTAGTATTGTTAACAACCCTGGTATTGACCATAAGTTAACACCCCTACTTTAATCGACTGGTGTACACGATTCAAGTTGAGGGTGCACACTTTAATTATCTTGGCCAAAAAATAAATATAAATAAGACTAACGTTCCAAAAAACATCTGGCCATAATAATAACTGTAACCGACAGAGATAGAAATCATGCCAGAATAATTTGATTGAAAGCTAGATTTGCTTGCTGTAGATTACAGGTTCAAATTCCAGCGAGTCCTGGTGGTGTGGAGGACAGGGGGGGGGAGGGTTGTCCCTGAGGGAGTGGGCAAAAAATAAACGTCGCTAGCAAACCTTGCGCCTCTAATGGTCATTGACTACATGTGCCCTTTTGACCTCTCACCCTTCCGTGATCCGGCCCCACTATACTATCCAGCAGAGCCGTAGCTTTTGAGGCGCCCTGAACGAGTTTTTTTTTGGCGCCCCCCTCTCCCCTCTCCCAACTATCACCCTAAAAAGTATGAGCCCCCTTAACAATATATAACATTTTTTTAAACAACACATTTTTTTGTTTAATTACTATAGTAATCTATTGTCCATGTATTTGTATCTGGCAGATTATTATAAATTATACATTTAGTGCATTACTCTGCTCTTTATGAATCTTCTAAAACTTATTCGGCAAAGTCACCGGAAAGTTTAGTTGGACATTTTTATTTAGCAAATTATGAACCACACGTTTTTTTTTTAAAAAGTATTTGTTTTAATTGACAAGGATTTTTTCAGATTCAAAAAAAAAATTATTCCATTTGTCGGAGGTTCTTTTTTTTTTAATACAACTGTTATCGTAGATTAATAATAATTATGGGTTGCACCATGAGAAACTAAATAACAACAATGGCGACATATTTTTGTTTAAAAAGGTCGAAGGTGGATGAGTCTTTTTAAAAATAACAATGCTCTTTCTGCATAACATGTGCTCTGTGGTTCCTCTGTCCTTTAAATAATAACTTCGTCTTCCATCAGTGCAATCAAGTCAACGCCAATGATAACAACAGGGAAAAAAAAATCCAAAACAAAACAAAAAGGTTTACGATTCCCATGAAGCCGGGCAGATATTGGGTTGATGGATTACTTTCTACTGGCAGTAATATTTCATAACGAAAAACCACTTGACCAAGTTCTTCAAGGTTTCTATTTCACCCAGGAATGTCTGCAATCTGTTACCCCCCCCCCCATCCAGAAGGCTGCAGTCTGTTTTATCACTGGTTCTCCAAATGACATCGTCACTTCTCCTTATCTTCGATATTTTAAACTAATTTGTTGTAGTTGTTTAAAAATATTTTCTCTCTCTCTTTTTTCTTTAAATTCCATTTTGTCCAACATTCTGTTTCTTGTATTGCTCGCTTAACATTTCTTGATTGCGTCTCAATTGAAATTTTATCTCCGGCACTCTTAGGCACTCCAAACCCTTAGCCTGAAGTGCTAAAAAAAAGTAGATTCATAAAAAAAATTAATAATAATATTGACTGTTATCTTCTTTGTTGTCGATCAGTTGGCAGTATTAAGTGCCGACCAATACATTATGTTCTAATACACTACAAAATATTTAGATCGTAATTAAATAGAAGTAGGCTAAATCGTAACGTGCAACATATTTACATAACAACAACATAATATTAGTTCCTTAATTTTTATATTGTCTGCTTGTAACAATTGACGGCTTTTGTGGTAGCGCTTTGGTTGTGAACCCGATCTACACGCTGTAGGATACGGGTTCAAATCTCAGCAAGTCTACTCTCCTACCTGTATTGCCTCCGTGGCCATTTCACTCCCGGTGCAAATCTCAGCAATTCTACTCACCTACATGTAGTGCCTCCGTGGCAATTGCACTCTCGGTTATGGCGGGGGATTAAAAATAGAGTTATTCAAACAATGGTATAAATGACTTATTTCATCAAGCGATACCTTTACATGTAGGGAGACTTTAATGACTACAACAAGCTAATTGCGGCTTCAGAATATATACTTTAACCAAACTGTTATATAAAATTTATAGGAAGTATACATTCTTAAGGAGGTTATATCGTCAAAAAATTTTAGCACTTTTTTACCCCCCCCCCCACACACATCCTCAAACTCGTAAAATGACGTCCAAATTTTAACCCCCCCCCCACACACATCCTCAAACTCGTAAAATGACGTCCAAATTTTAACCCCCCCCCCACACACATCCTCAAACTCGTAAAATGACGTCCAAATTTTAACCCCCCCACACACACATCCTCAAACTCGTAAAATGACGTCCAAATTTTAACCCCCCCCACACACATCCTCAAACTCGTAAAATGACGTCCAAATTTTAACCCCCCACACACATCCTCAAACTCGTAAAATGACGTCCAAATTTTAACCCCCCCACACACATCCTCAAACTCGTAAAATGACGTCCAAATTTTAACTCCCCCCCACACATCCTCAAACTCGTAAAATGACGTCCAAATTTTAACCCCCCCCACACATCCTCAAACTCGTAAAATGACGTCCAAATTTTAACCCCCCCCCACACATCCTCAAACTCGTAAAATGACGTCCAAATTTTAACCCCCCCCCCCACACACATCCTCAAACCTCGTAAAATGACGTCCAAATTTTAACCCCCCCACACACACATCCTCAAACTCGTAAAATGACGTCCAAATTTTAACCCCCCCCCCACACACATCCTCAAACTCGTAAAATGACGTCCAAATTTTAACCCCCGCCCCCCCTCCCCTTCAAAAAAAAAATATGTGACGAAAAAACAACTATATACCTATAACCTCCATTTCCAATTATAAGTTATATAAGAAATTTCAGCACCCCCCCCCCCCCCACCCACCCACGCCACTCCAACACAGCGACCTGTCGTGATAACAGTCGTAGCGCTTAAAAAAATAAAAATACAATTACAAAAAAAAAACAACTAATTATTTACAAGAATATTTATAACATATTGAGTCCACATATAAATTAATCCGTTAATTTCTAAAATGCATGAATTTTGACGTCGAAATACCCCTCCCTTGACCCCCCCTCCATCCCCACCCAACCCCATGTTAAAATATCTGTGAAAGCTTTTCATGGGCCCCCCACTCCTTCCCCGACCCCATTAATTGTTGAGTTATTAAATGGACGATTCCCCCCCCCCCCTTAAAACATATTTACAAAACAACAAATGACCTTTGCCATAAAGTTTCATGGGTTGTTCATAAAAATTTCTACAAAAACAAATATTGATTATGTTGCTCTATAAAATAACTATGTTGCTGTGCAACAAAAACTTTTTGTGGTTTGATGAAAAAATATAAAAGATGAAGTGACTATCCTTGACTAGCTGTACCTGCAAAATATTTGGAACACATTTTAAAATATTAAATTCCAAGGTTTTTTTTTTTTTAAGAATTTTAATATTTTACTTCTTAATGTACCTTAATTTTAGTTTCTTGCCGTGTACATACAAGTGGTGTGTGAAGTCCCCGTATGGACGAGATGAAATCTCTTAGATCCTATAAACCACTAATGGGGCGTTAATTATTGTGCCCTTCTTTCATCCCCAACATAGTCGATAGTGCAATGGCAATGGAGGCACCACGGGAGAAAAATGTCCTTGCTCCCTCACCGTAGATCGATTCAGGTACCTTTAGTCAAGAGCTTTACCACTCGACCATCCGTCCTCCGGATACAAGTGGTATTGTCATCTGTTCCATCTGTCCTGGACATGTCCAGTAATACCATCTAAATATGTTTATTCAAGATTTAGGAAGCAATTGTAGTGAATTTCGAGACTATGTCTTAGCCACCGGGTTCAGTAAATTTGGTCAATTATTGTGCTCTTTATCGCGAACTATAAGAAGCTATAAAGTAAAAAAAAAAAAAAAAAATTATGTGTTCTAAATCTAAATTTAACTAAGTTATTGTACATGTCACAAAGCTTTAGGCCTAGTTTATTCTACACTTAGAGGTGACCTTTGAACTTCCGTTAAGTGCGACGGTTATTCAGTTGTATTAACGCCGACACCGCATAGTGTTAACTAAACATCGTTTGTACTTTAACATTAACATACTTATTTGACATGAATGGAATCGAAGAGACACAGAGGTTTACCCCCGTGAACCTTGACCTTTCCTTACAACAACAATCCCTGCACTGATATCTTTTGTTGAACCGAAGATCGAATGTCTCTTGTCAGACACACAGCAGCTGCATCCATCGGGAATACCCTTAGATCTAAACATTACACTGCTAATCTAGTCCAAACTCGTATATTGGGAATATCCAATTTTAGGCCGGCTCGTTAAGAAATAGACGCAAATTCCTTCTGGAGGACAAGTAAAACAAAAAAAAAGAATAGAGTTGTATGAGAATGTTGGGTTGAACACGTAAAAGTACACTGGGCAATATTGTGAAGTTTTTAGAGAATTTTCTAAAAAAAATGCTCTATTGTCCACGTTTTGTCTGTCTGTCTGTCTGTCCGTCATCACCCTAAATCTCAACAACCATAAGACCCATGATGTATATATCATTTTGTAGGTCTCGGCCTGCCAAGAAATGACTTTTTTCCATTTCGCGATCTGACCTCTGAGGGCCGTAAAAGGGGACTTATAAAGTACCGTTTTTTACTATATAAGCTATATTAATAAAGGAGCGCCCTATATCTCAGCAACCATAAGTCCTAGACCCATGATGTATATATCATTTTGTAGGTCTTGGCCTGCCATGTGTAAATCAAAAGTTCATTTCGCGGTAGGACCTCTAAGGGCCGGGCTTCAGGGCTCCTAAGGGGCTTATATATTATATATATGGCCCCATTCTACACCTTGTACGTTTAATAACCCATTCATTTGGTGCGAAATACTGCAGCACGTAGTTTCACCAAGATTTATTAAGAAACTCATCAAATGAAATAGTAAGCTTGTGTTCTGAGTTTAATTGAAAGTATCAGAGCTATGCAACAATTGACGGAGTTTTCGGACGATTAAATGACTACAATTTCGAATGTTTTCAATTATGAGTCCTATTTCAGTAACCACAAACCACTTGTAGTTACATTTAAGAGAAAATAATTTTTTTTCAAATATAAAGAAACGTCTTTATAATATTTTTTTACAGATATATGCATTACACAATTGAATTTATAAACATTTCCGAAATTTACAAATATTTACTGAAAGCTAACAAACGTACTGATACATAACAAGAAAATGTGCTAACACGTCCTGTGTCCAGAATGGAACAGGCTTAATTGCTTGTTTTCTTTTACATCTATCAGTGTTATAATTGCTTTTTTACTATTGGTATTGATTCATTTGTCTGTAAGCTGTTCGGCCTACGTGCTTCATCAGGGTCACAGGGGAGCGGGGGGCGACCCTAACTCTAGTCAGGGGCCCAGGACCTTGGGGGAGACCATCGATTGTAAAAATTATTAATATTATTATTAATTTAGTACGTTTTAGCAGGAGAGGGTCCCCAACGGCCAGAATTTATCAGGAGCCCTAGATTAAATTCTAGATGGCGAGACTGTCTTTATTGACCTAAAGACTTAACACGATACTGAAATATTTGACTTTGATTTTTAAAAACGTCAAGTATTAGAATAGCTCAAGTCCAAATGCATTTTCCTCAAGCATTGCGTTGACCATTGTATAATAAATATTTGACCATCCGTTTAAACGTACGAAAACATAAACAATCTACTACTGACCTAAATGTTCTAACGTCCACTGTTTAAAGAAAACATTGACCTAATAACCTAGTTTATTCTGGGCATTAAAAAAAATTAATTACTAAATGTTCCTTATTCTCCTCTGTTCAGAAGGTGTTATAAATATAGGCTACCAATAAATTAAAAACAAAATATTGTATCCACTAACAGACTACACAGCCATTACTATTATTATGTTTAATGTGCACTAATGACCTACATTTTCTTGTGTCTGCCGTCCACAGGGTACATCAATAATATTCACCGTCCAGACAACATCCTTCATATTGTCCACGTACCGGAAATTCCCGGCGACCTGTCAAAGGTCATGAGTTGTGAGTAGATGATAGTTAATTTATTCATTCATTTGTCTATTTTTTTTATCTCGGCCATCGTTACGTCATTAGCACCACCAAACTCATTAGTAATCACAACATCATTATTGCACGAAGATAAGAAAAAAAGATTTAAATTATCTCCCCTCAATTTCATTTGTAAACTAATACACTTTTCACACATTTATCTACCTGCGCACAAAAACTAAAAACATAGCTATTTACTTACTTACCTACATACATAATACCTACCTACATCTCTAGCTAGCTACTTAACTACCGAACTAACAACTTACCTACATACCTAACTACCTGTCTACATAGTACATTGCTATCCACCTACATTCCTACATACATAATACCTACCTACATCTCTAACTAGCTACTTAACTACCGAACTGACAACTTATCTACGAACTTCTCAGTCTTTCTGCTAATCTGCCTGTAATCAGCCATAATTTATTCCTTGTTATTTCTATGGCTCTGTATTTCATGTTATTTCTATGGCTCTGTATTTCTTATTTCTCTGGCTCTGTATTTCATGTTATTTCTCTGGTTCTGTATTTCATGTTATTTCTCTGGTTCTGTATTTCATGTTATTTCTCTGGCTCTGTATTTCATGTTATTTCTCTGGCTCTGTATTTCATGTTATTTCTCTGGCTCCGTATTTCATGTTATTTCTCTGGCTCTGTATTTCATGTTATTTCTCTGGTTCTGTATTTCATGTTATTTCTCTGGTTCTGTATTTCATGTTTTTATCTGGCTCTGTATTTCATGTTTTTTATCTGGATCTGTATTTCATGTTATTTATCTGGCTCTGTATTTCATGTTATTTCTCTGGTTCTGTATTTCATGTTATTTCTCTGGCTCTGTATTTCATGTTATTTCTCTGGCTCTGTATTTCATGTTATTTCTCTGGCTCTGTATTTCATGTTATTTCTCTGGCTCTGTATTTCATGTTATTTATCTGGCTCTGTATTTCATGTTATTTATCTGGCTCTGTATTTCATGTTATTTATCTGGCTCTGTATTTCATGTTATTTCTCCCAGCAAGTGCCAAGTCCCAAGAAATCACCGAATCAATCAAACAAAAGACAGACACAATTAAAGAAAACTACCTGGAGTGGGCCTTTCAACACGGGGTAAGTCAACACTTTCAATTTGTTTATCAACTGCAACTGATGTAGGACATCGCAAAATATGACCAGTTGGCTTTGACGTCAACTGATAATTTTGTTTGGTCTGACTCTGAAGAAGCAATAGCCAATGTCTGGAATTTTTTTTTACTTTAAAAGATCTCTGAATACGTTGCCACAGGATGCTATATACTCCTAGACAATGCATATATTTTCTAGACAGTATGTACCCCAAGACAATGTATATATTTTCAAGACAGTATGTTCCCCAAGACAATGTTTATATTTTCAAGACAGTATGTTCCCCAAGGCAATGTATATATTTTCAAGACAGTGTATTCCCCAAGGCAATGTATATATTTCCAAGACAGTATGTTCACCAAGACAATATATATTTCCAAGACAGTATGTTCCCCAAGAAAATGTATATTTTTCCAAGACAGTGTATTCCCTAAGGCAATGTATATATTTCCAAGACAGTATGTTCACCAAGATAATATATATTTCCAAGACAGTATGTTCACCAAGACAATATATATTTCCAAGACAGTATGTTCCCCAAGACAATGTATATTTTTCCAAGACAGTGTATTCCCCAAGACAGTGTATATATTTCCAAGACAGTATGTTCCCCAAGACAGTGTATATATTTCCAAGACAGTATGTTCCCCAAGACAATGTATATATTTCCAAGAAGTATGTTCCCCAAGGCAATGTATATATTTTCAAGACAGTGTATTCCCCAAGGCAATGTATATATTTCCAAGACAGTATGTTCATCAAGACAATATATATTTCAAAGACAGTATGTTCACCAAGACAATATATATTTCCAAGACAGTATGTTCCCCAAGACAATGTATATATTTTCAAGACAGTGTATTCCCCAAGACAGTGTATATATTTCCAAGACAGTATGTTCCCCAAGACAATGTATATTTTTCCAAGACAGTGTATTCCTCAAGACAGTGTATATATTTCCAAGACAGTATGTTCCCCAAGACAGTGTATATATTTCCAAGACAGTATGTTCCCCAAGACAATGTATATATTTTCAAGACAGTGTATTCCCCAAGGCAATATATATATTTCCAAGACAATATTTTCCCCAAGACAATGTATATTTTTTCAAGACAGTGTATTCCCCAAGACAATGTATATATTTCCAAGACAGTATGTTCCCCAAGACAATGTATATATTTCCAAGACAGTATGTTCCCCAAGACAATTTATATATTTTCAAGATAGTGTATTCCCCAATACACAACATACTCAAGAACCCCAAGACACTGTTTGCTTCACGTCACTGCATGCCCCAATATACGGCATGCCCTAGGAAAGTGTATGCCCCAGGTCAAGCATGTCTAAGAATGCTTCACGCCCTAAGACACTTGTACCCCACGAAACGGTTTGCCGCAGTACACTTGCTCGATGTGATAGGGACGTCATGCACGTTTAGGAAGTAAGATTGGCAGACAAAAATCATACATCAGGGTGAGCACAACATTATAAGGATAAACTAACCAGACAAGAAGACACAATCATACAGCTGTCCAATATACAACGTATTGCTTTAAGTAACACAATGAGAAGATAACCATGAAAGCATCAGTGAATGACTTAGGCTATGACTATGGTTGTGGCTCTACCAACGCTCATCTGTGTGTTACTTTCCATGTGAATGTGAAGTTTACTATTTGTAACTGGCTGGACAACGGTCATTATATGCAAGGCCGCCGCAAGGAATGAGATCCGAACCTATGTCCTGGGGATTCTACCTTTAGGGGCCACTTTGGGAACAGTATCGTCTTTTTAAAATGGGCGTGTGTGAGATCAGGGGACCCCAATTTCTTGGAGATTTTCAGAGGTCAAAGATTAGCCGCCGGCCAATATGTCATACGGATCCAGCACTTAACAGATTTTTAGACCAACAGACTTTACGCAGAGACTAGCCCCATTCAGATGCAATGCACCACTTGTAGAAAGAGACGGCGCTGAAGTAAACATGTGTTTTCTTTTATAATATTGACTGGTGACTCATATGTGTATTCACTGACTCTGTCAAGATTGCACCAATTTTATATCACAGATAAACATTTGCGAAGAATATACAAATATACATCTTAGTGAACATATTACCCAGGGACAGACACAATTTATTTTAAATATTAATTTTAGATTCGACTTTTTTAGGTCATTATTACAATTTGTCATATGTTAACAGTCAATCATTGTACTTCTAAACACCCACCCCCATCCAAACGCACACACACATAACACATGTCATAAAACATATTCTCATTAATATGCGCCTGCTGTGGGAGACATGACGCCTGTAAGCGAGACCCGACTCCCTACTGAGAAGTGTTTCATTACTTAATGATAAATCGACTGCAGTTACTTACCCCCTCCCCAAATTACCCCCTCCCTCATATACCCCTTCCACTTCCACCAGGTAGACAAGTAAAGTTCTACGTCTCCATTTATAATTGTGGTATTGTATCCAACGTCAGCTGCAGACCACCTGGTCGGATAGGGCTGGTGGGGGTGGGGGTGAATTAAGATGGAATTAATCATCTAGATAATTACCCAGATATTGATTTGGAAATGTGTGTGCGTGTGTGTGGAACATTTAACAAAGACAGGTCGCTACCATGCTTTGAAGATCTATATTTGAGATTACATTTGGTTCGTCTGGATATGGAAGGCAATGGCGGCCAGGCATAAAGGGCGGGCGGTCACACTGACTTATCAGTCAGACATTGTTTCTCGATATGCAATGTTTAATTTGGCTGACTTCAGCGTTAAATTATAATTATGAAAAAACCTCCAGAGTTACAGTCTCTTTGATATCATGTGCAAACTAAAGTTTTTTTGAAGTTGCTGTTAAATTGATCCCATACATATCCGTTTCATTTTACTTTGTTCCACTTTGTAATTTTAAAGAAATTTGTTTTTAGATTTTCAGATTTATTTTCTTTACCTATTGCGTGGAAAATGTCGAGAATGTTCTGCCACCTGAAAATATTTGTCTGTTGTTCCACAATATTAAAAACAGACACGTTATTGTTATTACTATGTCTGTTTTTGCTGAGAATGTAAATTTTGTCGACCAGTTCATTTGGCTATAGTCAATAGACATTGCTTTATTTCCGTTAAAACTCTATTCTGTGTGTCTAAACTCTGAACAAGGTACTTTCAATACATCTGTTATCTTGAAGTAAAACAACAACAACATAATCAATTGGTTGGTGAAAAGTTATTTTTTGTTGAGACGGGATTGCAGCAATTAAAATTAAGTTCTTCTTTTTCTCATCGATAATCAGCAGATTAGTGCCAGACAGTCGATCGTCTGACTTGCCGGCACAAAATGCCCGGAGGCCAGGACATGACAACATACGCTGCTGCCAGAATTGTTGTTTAGAGAGAAATGAAAAACAATCATTGAAAATTAAACAAGATCTCTTGTGCCTCCACCCCCCCACCGTTCCCCCCTTTTCCGCAATCGTCCCACAATCTTCCGCACAATCTTTCCACTACCCGACATGTCTCGTCTTGCAGTTGATGATTGTATTTAAGTTCCGCTTTACATATTGTTGTAGTCTCTCTGTATGTGTGTGTGTGTGTGTGTGTGTGTGTATGTGTGTGTGTCTGTTTACTCAGATTTACGTAAGATCAATAGACAGACATTTTGTCTGAGTGGGAAGTTGGTGCAAACTCTACAGCTGTTTTTCCTTGACACCATTTTGTGTTGTTTTTGTTATTCAGTTTCATGTTTTATTTTGGGCGGCCAGAGTAGTTGCCCTTGAGGTAAACTAGATCAATAAATAACACGTGGTGCTAGCTGGACTATGGTCAACGATCTAGGAACTTTTGGCCAAGTATCCAGGTTACTGTACTGCCTAGAAAAGACAACATTGAAAAGATCGTTCCCTATGTTCAAGGCTGATAATCCATAACCAAAGCTTACAGATGTGACTAGAGGAATCGCCTTTTTAAAAAAAATTATTCCGCTCCTGTTTAAATAAAATGTACTGTTGAATACATGCAGCTCATAAAGTTGTTTGATTTCAGGAAATTATGGGATAAAATTAAACAAACGATCTAGAAATTTTTAGAAGGCGAAGAAAAGTAAATTTTGCTTAAAGACTCAGGCTATGCAATGTTATTCAACTATTTTGTACTTAAAAAACGTTGACTTTAAATTTCCCATTGTATATTTTAATTAAAAAGATATTACATCTATGATAAATAATGTTTTGCACAAAGTTGAAAAGTAATAATATTAAAAAAAGACCATAAGATGTATCCAAGCAGTTACTTATTGTTTTAATAGATCATCTTAATCCCGAAATCAATCGCTACAATCTGATGTTTGATTAAACGATTAGGATTAAGTAGTCACAAGAAGGCATTACGAGTTGATCTCTGTTGATATTTGATTTTCAATCTTCATTGAAAACTTTTCATCTCGGTATAAAGATGTAACACACAGTTTTAAGTTTGTATCTATATGTACAGGGGCGTCCATTGATATTTCGTACACTTGGTGGTCAACTATTTTCGTCCCATTCCTTTAAACACCTTGAAAAATCGGTTTGTATCTCAAGAGGTTTTTGATGTGTACTGTTTTGAATGTGTGATGTTTTGGATGTGTCCTGTTTTGGATGTGTACTGTTTTGGATGTGTGATGTTTTTGGATGTGTGCTGTTTTGGATGTGTGCTGTTTTGGATGTGTACTGTTTTGGTTTAATTACCTATTAGTACCATCCATAAAATTATACGTGGATGGCTCCCCTACACTCTTAGTACTTGTGTGTTTATGTGGTATTGATAACTTTCCTCAGTGCATTGGCCTAAGTCCGGTTATGTTGACGCCTTATGCTGCGCAACTTTTTATTTCTCATGTTTGGTTCGTGACATTTGACACACATAGTAACTCACCTTTTCACTCTCCCACCCCTTCTCTCTCTCTCTCTCTCTCTCTCTATGTCCCTCTCTCTCACACTCTTTTTTCGCTCTGATACCCACACACTCAGACACAACGTGTTTTTGTCTGCAATAATACATTGAGTTCATTAAAAAGTGTCTGTCTGTGTTAATCACTTACGTTTCACTAATATATCAATTTATAATTCTATGAATGGCATATTCTCTGTCAACAGATTCCAGAGGCGAAATTCGCCAATCCCCACGGAGGTGAGCCCTGGCACGAGATCGTCTCCTACGCCGAGAGGGTCGGTGCGGGCCTCATAGTCATCGGCAGCAGAGGTCAAGGTAAACTCAAGAGGACCATTCTAGGTAGTGTCAGGTAGGTGCCGGGACAGGTGATCGAACTTCTCGTTTGACATTTTTTTTACGATTGACATTTGTGCAGCATGGCTGTCAGATGACATTTCCTGCCGTCTCAGTGTCAGATGACAGCTCGATATTGTTCTAAAAATACTTGTATTTTTTTATGTCAAGTAGCGTCAATAGTTGTTTTTGTTTTGGTTTAGAAATAAAACAAGTTATACATATATATTGTCAAACTGAGATGGCGAACATTCTGAGTGTTCTAGCATAGACAAGACAAGTGTTATAGTATAGACAAGTGTTTCAGAATGACGTTTTGAAGTTGGCAGTACTAGTAATACTGTATATCACGTGGTAACATCTGTGTGATGATGATGACATTGGACGTGACACATAAAGACTGTCTGTGTCATATTGTTGAGTCACCTCGGATGACGCTTCATTGTCACACTCAAAAAATGACAATGATCAGTGCCAGATGGTGACGACTTCATTAGTTTATGGCTTTATGGTCAGTGCCAGATGATCAAGTTATCACTTCTCAGTGCCATATATGAAGATGTCAGTTGGTGAGGTTGTTACTGTCAATTAAATGACTCCGCGGTCAGTTTCAGATGACGAAATAGTTTTCAAGATAATTTAAGAATTTTTTTTTGTCAGGTCAAAAAACTAAAAAATACCTGCAAGAAGATATAATAAAGATCTTAGTAATACAACTATAACAACAACAACAACAATAACATCAACAACCACAACAACAACAACAACCAATTGTTTACTTACACAGACGACAGTTTAATTCAACCGTAACTGATGGTAGAAGTATATTACCTAATAAATTTTTGTCAACTCTGTAACTTTAAAAAAAATTGACCTTTTTAAAAGTGCAACTTGAATCCTGACTATTGAACTAATACAGACATAAAGAAACCATTTGCGGTTTACTTTTTAATTAAAGAGCTGGTATTAACTTTAAGTTCACTTCACCCCCCCCCCCCAGACTTACACTACTACTAGTTTTAGAGCTTTCTGTTTTCATTGCCAAACACATTTTGATCCGTCAATTACAAACTTTAATCGGGTAAATCCATTAAGTGGCTCTGACGTTGGTCTCTCTCTCTCTCTCTCTCTCTCTCTCTCTCCCCCCCCCCACCCCCATCTTTTTCTTTTCTGTCAGATTCTCAAATTTTAAGTGTAGAGACAAAAAAAAAACCCAACTTGTTTATTAGTTTTAAGTGTGATGTTTCACGCCGTAGACTTTGGGTGGGCAACCTTTTCTGAATCGTGGTCCGCAAATGGTTTCTTAAATTCGTCAAAGAGGCCATTCCAAGAACCAGTGCCGCCGAGAGCCAACACGGGCCCCAGTGCAGGACATCATTGCGGGCCCCTTAATAAACAATAATAAGTCGTGAAAAAATTGACATGGTCGGGGCGGCCGGGACCCCTTACAGATGCGGGCCCCCCTGGCTATGACCCCCTTCCCGCCCCCTCCTCTCGACGTGCCTTCCAAGAACTGTGGTGGAGATTTTACTTGAAATGATGTGAGCTGATGTTCTGAGATCCACTTACGGTTGTGAGGGGAACTGCTCGCGGGCCGCATCTAACAGCCAGTCAGTAGAGTGGCCCACGGGTAGAAATTTCGCTCACCAGTGCCATAGACTGTTGACGATATAGTATTATTTAAAGATATGCTTGGCAGTGATAGTTAAGAAGAAAAAAAAAGAATATTTCAACAATAATTGTACACTATTGAGTTACAAACGAATGTGTAATTATATTTCTTAATATAACTGTGCCCGTTCTGTTTGAAGTTTGAACTTCATCAAATCCGATCAAATGTAAAGAGGGTTCATTTATTGTTGTGAACTTAATACAGCAGATTATTAATTACTAAGCTTAATGCGATGGAAGGAGAAATCTAATCAAGATAAGTAGGGAAATTCAATATTTACTTTCATAAAAAAAAAAAAAATCTTTTCTTTCCAACATTATATTACAAAAAGTATTATTGTTACTTAGGCCGGATAAATCTTAGAATGCGAAGCTGCAAGCCGGATACTCAATAGTCTAGCATTTAATAAGATGCATATTTTATTGGATGTACTTGATATTATATATATATATATATCACAGCACAACCTAGTGAGTTGGGGGGTCGGGGGCTTAACTACTTTGGTGGCCTCTGCATTTTGAGATTCGACCCCATGACATGAGATAATGTACTTAATAAAAAATGTAAACAAATTTTTTTTGGCTTCCCCAACCCCCCAAGCTAGGGCCCTGGGGGGACTTTCGAATATATATATCTATATACTATCAACAATATTTGTGTGTGTGTGTGTATTTTCAGTGACAGTGTTCTACATCACTCAGACATTCCAGTTCTGATATGCAGAAGTAAAGATGCCAACTCCGTCATCATCAGTCATTAATGTTCCCGCCTACAGAATGTCATATTCATCACAGTGAAGATGTCAAATGATAACAGAAACCATGGCCGCCAATTTTTTTTTATTTTGAAAACCTATTTGCCTGTAATTCATCACGTCTGTCTGTTACACCTGTATGTTTGTAATTACACATTTTGTCTAAATGTTATTGAAGAAATATTCACTTAAATGTAAAGATAACAAATAAATAATAAAACAATTTTTTTTAAAAATCTTACATCAGTTTCCTCATTTTTTAAAAAATGTATTCAGTGTATTAATTTGATTAATTATTTTTTTTTTTTTTTAAACTTTGACAAAAAATATCAGGTGGCACAGAAGTCGTGGGAGGTTCATTAGTCTATTACTACAGTATTACATGACTGGAAGTGTGGGAGGTTCATTAGCTATTAATCTATCACTAAATTATTACATCACCGGAAGTGCGTGATGTTCATTAGCTATCAGACTACCACTAAAGTATTACATCACCGGAAGTGCGTGCTAAAGGATGGACCTTTAAAGTTGCCACTATTTTCCCGGTGCATGTTAATGCGCAAATGTGATTGGTCTAGAATCCGCACAACACTGATTATTCGTTTCTTAAAAAAGGCCGCAAAAAAATCTTTAAAAAGGCGCATGCCACATGATTTTTTTCATCTTAAGCCTTTCTCCCCCCCTTCTCCTTTACCGTTCTTAGGTTTCTAGGGAGCCATTAGACAAAGCTGTCCATGGGGGCCCCAATGATATCTCTATACTTATAAAACGCATTTGTTGTCTGTCTGTCTGTCTGTCTGTCTGTTCCCTTATAACTCAAGATCCAGACAAACAAATAACGTGAAATTTGTTACACATACACTTAATTACATGGGGAAGGTTATAGGACAGGTTTCGTTTCATATCGATGGGTAGTTTAATTGTAGTTAATTTTTTTTTATTTTAGTATTTTACTATATTAAAGTAATCTCGACGGCGCCATAAATAAAATTCCTCTGTGACGTCATTTCCCTATGATCGAATAGAACTTGCGCGCTGGTGCTGTATTGTGCCTTTGTGATGCAAAGAATTGTTGATGTTTTTCATGCTCTCTGATGTGTACAGATTGAGGAAGGTAAAGGAATGAAGAGGGAGGGAGAGAGATAAAGAGTTAGGGGGCAGGGAGGGAGAGACAGGGAATGAGGGAGGGAGGAAGGGGGAGAGAGGGGGAGGGAGAGAGAGGTGGAAAGGGGAGGGAGGGAGAAAAGGGGGAGAGAGGGAGATGGAAGAGGGAGCAGGGGGGAGAGGGAGATGGGAGAGGGAGTAGGGGGAGATGGAGAGAGAAAGGAAGGGAGGGAGAGAGGGGGTAGGGAGAGAGAGAGGGGGAGGGAGGGAGAGAGAGGGTGGGAGAGAGGGAGGGAGAGAGATAAAGAGTGAGGGGGCAGGGAGGGAGAGAGAGGGAATGAGGGAGGGAGGAAGGGGGAGAGGGGGAGGGAGAGAGAGGTGGAAAGGGGAGGGAGGAAGAAAGGAGGGAGAGAGGGGTTAGGGAGGGAGAGAGGGGAGGGAAGGAGAGAGGGAGGATGGACGTTGGGAGAGAAGGAGGGGGAGGAGGGGAGGGGAGATGAGAGAGAGATGGGAGAGAGGGAGGGAGAGGGAGGGAGGGAAAGGGAGAGAGGGGGAGGGAGGAAGAGAGAGAGGAAGGGAGAGAGGGGGTAGGGAGAAAACAGAAGGTAAACAGAAAGCCTTATTTTAAACCCAGGCAAAGCCGGGTACTTGCAACTAGTATATATATATATATATATATATATATATATATATATATATAGAGAGAGAGAGAGGGGGGGGAGAGAGATAAAGAGAGAGAGAGATAAAGAGAGAGAGACGGGGCAGGGGGGAGAAAGAGGAAAGGAGGGTAGGAGGGAGGGCGGGAGGGGGAGAGAGGAGGGAGGGGGTGGACAGGGAGGAGAAAAGGAGGGGAGAGAGGGAGATGGGAGAGGGAGTAGGGGAGAGGGAGCAGGGGGAGAGGGAGAGAGAAAGGAAGGGAGGGAGAGAGGGGGGGTAGGGAGGGAGAGAGAGGGAGGGAGGGAAAGAGGGAGGGAGAGAGATAAAAAGTGAGGGGGACAGGGAGGGAGAGAGGGAATGAGGGAGGGAGGAAGGGGGAGAGAGGGGGAGGGAGAGAGAGGTGGAAAGAGGAGGGAGGGAGAAAGGAGGGAGAGTGGGATTAGGGAGGGAGAGAGAGGGGAGGGAAGGAGAGAGGGAGAGGATGGGAGAAATGGGAGGAAGAGATAAAGAGAAAGAGGGGGCAGGGAGGGAGAGATAGGGAAGGAGGAGGATTGACGGGGGGAGAAAAGGAGGGGGAGAGAGGGAGATGGGAGAGGGACGGAGAGAGATTTGAGAGAGGGAGGGAGGGAGGTAGGGAGAAAGGGAGGGAGGGAAGGGGAGAGAGGGGGAGGGAGGGAGGGAGAGAGAGAGGAAGGGAGAGAGGGGGTAGGGAGAAAACAGAAGGTAAACAGAAAACCTTATTTTAAGCCCGGGCAAAGCCGGGTACTTGCAACTAGTTATATACATATATAAGAATGGTAATTAGATTTAGAAAACTTATATTTTAAGATAATAATTGTAGCCGAATTCTCAGATTTGTACTTATGTTTATTGGGGCCCGTCACTGGTCATTAGGTTTTTTTAGATTTATGACAATAAAATAAAATATTTTTTTTAAAACTTTCCACTTAGGGTAATATTTTTGCACTCTAGATGCAGGAATTGCTTTTTCTAAAAAAAATGCTCTATTGTCCCCGTTTTGTCTGTCCGTCCGTCATCACCCTAGATCTCAACAACCATAAGTCCTAGATTCATGATGTATATATCATTTTGTAGGTCTTGGTCTGCCAAGAAATGACTTTTTTCCATTTCGCGATCTGACCTCTGAGGGCCGTAAAAGGGGGCTTAGTACCGTTTTTTGCTATATAAGCTATATTAATAAAGAGCGCCTATATCTCAACAACCATACCCATGATGTATATATCATTTTGTAGGTCTTGGCCTGCCAAGTGTACATCATGTCCATTTTGCGATAGGACCTCTGAGGGCCGGGCTTCAGGGCTCCTAAGGGGCTTATATATTATATATACACCTTGTACGTTCAATAACCCATTCATTTGGTGCGAAATACTGCAGCACGTAGTTTCACCAAGATTTATTAAGAAACTCATCAAATGAAATAGTAAGCTTGTGTTCTGAGTTTAATTGAAAGTATCAGAGCTATGCAACAATTGACGGAGTTTTCGGACGATTAAATGACTATAATTTCGAATGTTTTCAATTATGAGTCCTATTTCAGTAACCACAAACCACTTGTAGTTAGATTTAAGAGAAAATAATTTTTTTTCAAATATAAAGAAACATCTTTATAATATTTTTTTTACAGATATATGCATTACACAATTGAATTTATAAACATTTCCAAAATTTACAAATATTTACTGAAAGCTAACATACGTACTGATACATAACAAGAAAATGCGCTAACACGTCCTGTGTCCAGAATGGAACAGGCTTAATCCAACTAGGTCAAATGTCATATGGGCCCCCCTTAACTTAGGTGATGGGGCCACAGAGGTAAAATGAGAAGACAGGAACTGTGACAATTTCATTTTCTAATTTGGCTTTACTCCGTTTCACATTGAAACTAGTATGCCATGTTGACTGTACAAGCCAAACCAGGATGAAATCATTGACGATATCCTTGTTTACATCTCTTCAGGAACAAGACACACCCACTTTAGTTCCTGAACAATTGAACTTTCAAAAGAATTACCGAATTAAATTTGTAATTTTTATGTTTCTAGAAAGAAAAAAAAAAGCTCCTGTAGGGATCCCCCCCCCCAAAGCAAATTATAAACAGTGGCTTTGAAAAATGATAAGCTAGCGCAGCCATGGGCACACAGCAGCACGGGGGGCCAACTCCAGCCAGCTGGGCTTTTTGATTCGACGTGCCACCCGTTTTAGAGTCAAGCACGTGACTATATTCTTGTGCTATGACGCAGAGGCGTACCTAGGGTGGGGGGAAGGGGGTGTTCAAAATTTAAAGTTTCCCCGGGTCCCAGCTTGAGGGGGGCCCAAATTTTTTTTTATATAAAGTATTAAGTACATTATCTCATGTCATGGTGACGAATGTCAAACTACAGGCCCCCGCCCCCCCCCCCCAAAGAAGCCAAGCCCGCGGGCCCCCAAATCCATTGGTTTGGCACTGCTATGACGTTGTCCTTTAATTATATTAGTTTATGTCAATGATTCATCCATCTTCTATTGGTCCGGCCAGCCCGGTCACTTTTACGTACCCAATGTGGCCCGTGACTCAAACGTCTGGCATCAAGACCATCTACAAAGACAGCTAATCAGATTGACCTATTATCTAATCAACAAACACTCAGATTTATTTTCAAATGTCTGTAAAAACTAAACCAAATTGAAAGTATTATTGCAACTAAACCCTTCCGTTTTACTGTATTCGCATGAGTTTTATTTCAATCCATATTCATTGTAACATCTGTTCAAGACAAACTTAGAACAACAGCCGTAATTATTTGGTGAAAATCTCGATACACAAGAACACTGTAACAATTTACAACAAATCGACTCACACAACTATATATAATCCATTTATTCAATGGATAGACAGCTCAAATCCCACTAATCCAGAAAAATGTAATCACCTTGAATGATTGCCACAATACTGGAGACAAATACGAAACTAAAGGAAACAAAGGATGAAAGATTAAGAGAGACAAAAGAGGTTTAAAAACAAACAAGTAAGACCAAAAAAAAACGATAACTCTGACATATAAAGTCTCATAACATCAGACATGTATTATAACAATATTTAAATGCATGTTTTTAATTTGTGTTTCATTTTTGGTTTTGTTTTATGTTGTATTTAGTTCGCGGTTATCAACCTGTGGTACGCACACTCCAAGGGGTTCGGGAAATGTTAAGCAAGGGTTCGCAAAGACATTTAGCTTTCGTTTAAAACAGTGTTTCTTAAACTTTTGACATCTGTGAAACCCCTTTTGATTTTCGTAATACAGAGTACATTTAGTAAACAACAACAACAACACAACTTTCATATATTGTTCTTACGGTCTTGGTTTCCTCCCCTTTCACTGTTTTCCCCTTTAGCCGTGCATGTTTACCCAATGTTTTAGTCCGGTGCAGCGCGTAAACCCCAACAAACTTTTCGCGTATCCCCTGGGGCCCTGCGTACCACACTTTGGTGAAACCCTGGTTTAAAACAACCAAGAGTTCAAAGAACCACGTACCAATGTATTGCTTGATCGCATCATAAAGATAATAACATTCCATTATGAAAATTGATGTATCTATTCGCGAGCTAAAATGTAAGGGGTACCAGCGAACATACTTTCACACCTTTTGGGGAACAGTCGCAAACAAAAAAGGGTTTGAGACGCTCTGACAAACGCTGTATGTAGTGATCCATGTGTTGTGTCCTGCTGTATGTAGTGATCCATGTGTTGTGTCCTGCTGTATGTTGTGATCCATGTGTTGTGCCCTGCTGTATGTTGTGATCCATGTGTTGTGTCCTGCTTATGTAGTGATCCATGTGTTGTGTCCTGCTGTATGTAGTGATCCATGTGTTGTGTCCTGCTGTATGTTGTGATCCATGTGTTGTGTCCTGCTGTATGTAGTGATCCATGTGTTGTGCCCTGCTGTATGTTGTGATCCATGTATTGTGTCCTGCTGTATGTAGTGATCCATGTGTTGTGTCCTGCTGTATGTAGTGATCCATGTGTTGTGTCCTGCTGTATGTAGTGATCCATGTGTTGTGTCCTGCTGTATGCAGTGATCCATGTGTTGTGTAATGCTGTATGTAGTGATCCATGCGTTGTGCCCTGCTGTATGTAGTGATCCATGTGTTGTGTTCTGCTGTATGTAGTGATCCATGTGTTGTGTCCTGCTGTATGTAGTGATCCATGTGTTGTGTCCTGCTGTATGTAGTGATCCATGTGTTGTGTCCTGCTGTATGTAGTGATCCATGTGTTGTGTCCTGCTGTATGTAGTGATCCATGTGTTGTGTCCTGCTGTATGTAGTGATCCATGTGTTGTGTCCTGCTGTATGTTGTGATCCATGTGTTGTGCCCTGCTGTATGTAGTGATCCATGTGTTGTGTCCTGCTGTATGTTGTGATCCATGTGTTGTGCCCTGCTGTATGTAGTGATCCATGTGTTGTGTCCTGCTGTATGTTGTGATCCATGTGTTGTGCCCTGCTGTATGTAGTGTTCCGTGTGTTGAGTCCTGCTGTATATAGTGATCCATGTGTTGTGTCCTGCTGTATATAGTGATCCATGTGTTGTGCCCAACATTCAAAATCAAGAAATACATTGAACGTATTTCAAATGGACAATCATAAATAAAACAAAAGAAAACAAAAGAACAACGCTCCGTCAAACATAAACTAAAGATTTACAAAACTGCGGTAGATCATTTCGATTTAGAATTGCAAATTTGAAATGTTTATACATAATGTAGTCCGCCCTAGAAGTGAAGGAAAAAATAAACTTTTTGAGAACTGAGTGGTTACACACTCTCTCTCTCTCTCTCTCTCTCACACACACACACACACACACACAAACACACACACACACAAACACACACACACACACACACACACAAGAAAGGGAGACAACACACTAGTCACTGTAGCTCTTGTTGCTTTAATATTTTATTGGAACCTACATGTAAACGTTCTTTTTGTTTTACATGAATTAGGTCCCCTCTCTGTTTTTTTTTCTGTTTCACTTTATATTAAAGTTCCGGTACGGTGGTACATCTGGGGGAGGAGGGAGGGGGTGTCGATGGGTTTATTAAGAGTTACATTCTCTTACAGACAAAAGACAATACACTGAATGAAGTTATAGATGTACATAAAATGGGTGGTCGTCGCCTAACGAGACGGAAACTGGATCGAATGAACTGCTCGATACTAGAGGGACAAGTCTCATGGATGTGACAAACATTGAGACTGATGGACGGGATTGGCGGGGGGTGGTGGTGGTGGTGGTGGTGGTGGAGGAGAGTCGGGCAGCGGCAGCACCCAGCAACGGCCCTGATAACAAGTCCATCCAGGAGACCAGGGACCACCCAGTGTTGACGGCGACGCTTTGAAGTGTCATCATGACAGATGGCCAGATGACGGACCCGTGTGTGTGTGTGTGTGTGTATGTGTGTGATAGAGAGATAGAGAGAGGGAGACCAATTGAGAGACAAACAGAAACACAAGTTTGATAATTGATTTGTTAGAATGTTGAGTAATGAAACAAACTCTGCAGCAAACTCTAAACTCGTTAGTAAACTCGCTGACTTGGAGAGGAGATGGGCTCCACCAAGTCTATAAGGGCACAGACAGGACGTTTGAAAGCAACATCTGTTGATGTGTCCATTCGTTCCCCACTAACGACCACATTGGTCAAGGGAATTTAAAAAAAAAGTAAACTCTTTAAGAAACAAATTAGTCAAGCGTATATTTCCATCCAAATTTTAACATTCTTAAAAAAAAAATACCTGTGTTAATAAAGACAGAATATGTTTGCCTATATTCAAGACATACAGTACACAAACTCAAAGTCATTTTTTTGTTTAATGGACAGGTAAGCTGTGAAGCAGCGTTGGGCCTCCTTTTTTTCTACCCGTTACCTCGAAATGTTCAAAGGGACATAACAGAAGGATATGGTATTTTAGCAAGGACTATTATATTATTAATGCTCCAGATCTGCAAGTTGAGATCTTGATTGTACCGCCTAATATAGTTTCACCAGTGGCGTCACTAGGGGGGTGCGGACCGCACCGGGTGACACCCTCACAAGAGGTGACACCAAAATGCAAAATATCTAGTTTTAGGCTTATATTCTTATTTTGTAATTTAAAATAATTCAAAGCCGTATTTAATTTTTTAAAAGTAAATACAAATATCTCCGATTGTTAACAGCAAATGACTTTATAAGGCTTCGAAAAAAATTTATGCCAAATATAAAAATATCTCCGATTATTAACAGACAATGCGTACTTTTTATTATTAATTATTTTAATGAAATTATTAGTATACTTGCACTGACCTATAGATATCAATTATTTATTCTTCTACTGTCGTTGTAAATTTATTTATAAATTTTGCTAAGAAAGCTGTATGTCTATGGGGTGTCATGAGAGGGGAGACACCATGAGTTACCGCACCGGGTGACACCAACACTAGTGACGCCACTGAGTTTCACTAAGGGCCATTCAATGTGATTTTTTTGTCTAGGATCCACAAAACGCATGAAAAGACTGTGTACAAATTGTACACACAGGTTTATACAAATGATACATATAAAAACAAGAATGATGAATGAACAGTAAATAACTATAGAAAATAAAAAATTTGCTCAGGTCGTGAGTGGATGATTCAATCAGTCGACCGTTGAAACTGCAGTAGATGTATGGTATAGACTGACATCTGCAAAGTCTATCACGATGCTGTAAACTCAACTCGTAAGTGCTAAAGTCTCACGTCTATTAAGTCTATTACGATACTGTAGTCTCACATCCACTGAGTCTATCGTTGCTGTTGAACATCAGTTTGATGTACTTTAAACGAACTGCTCCATCGGCTTATACGCATCATTGGTCACAGTAATAGGCTTAGAGTTCAATCAATAAGATCACGCTTGAAGTATTCTCAAGTTTATAAACTCATACAATACTTCTCACATTGAACATTTTTTTTCTGACAAAATATTGTGGGCTATATTACATGTTTAAATATTGGATCGATGCCGATAAATTAAAACAAAATGAGGCGTGGCTGGGGTTTGTTCAAGAAAAAAGTGTTGTATAATATACGTTTTACCATTATGCTTTAAAAAGTATAAGAAGCCATAATATGGTTAAATTTCACTATTCCATATATGGATGTAGTTTTTTTTAGGTATCAAATCTGTCTATGTATTTTAGTATAACTTACACTTTTTATGTGATACAAAAAAAGTGGTGTTTATAAATAACTAAAACTTCACAATTATATCTTTATACCTCCGAAATAATAAAACAACAAAAGATTTCAAATAAATCTGTCAAAAAAATACATTAGTGAAATCTGGATGGTCAACAGTGGATAAAAAAAATGTAGGTCATCAGGCCTTTGAACATCTGTACTTCCTGTACTGTCTCCTTTAATTCAGTGGCTCCCAACTCTTTTCTTGCCGCGGACCGGTCGACGTTTGATAATTTCACCGCGGCCCACTTTGGTGTGTGTGTGGGGTGGGGGATGCGTTGATTATTTATAATTGAGTTGTTTTGATTCGCAATGCCACATCCGCTCACAGCCACTCGGCTCCCGGTTAACCCCTCGTCCACGGTGAAAGTCGCACAATCCCGAGAGAAATACACCAGAGTAAATAAAAAAGGAAATACATGTAGTTAAATGTTTCTTGGGTCGGCTCCGTACCATTTGATCCACAGACCGGTCTGTGTCCTCGGCCCAGGGTTTGGGGACCACTGCTCCAAGTGATCTAATGGGCACCCCCTCAGATATCAACCTCGTGGTCTAGTCAGGCTAAACAAAATAAGTATTTATTTATTATTTTTTTTTAAATTATCGATAATGATCTCATGGAATTAACCGATGGAATTAACCGATGGAATTAACCGATGGAATTAACCGATTTTAACGTGACAAAGATGTAAGACTCTAGTGCACACACGGGCGAACTACAGTCCGCGGGGCTAATCCGACCCGTCCGGCACTTTGATGCGGTCCGCACTCTGCTTCTCTCCAGCCGTCACATCAATGACGTTTATATTTAATACAAACACAGAATCCACCTCGCCTTGGTCCGGCACTTTTGGTCAAATTTAAGAACCCGCTGTGATCCGTGATTTGAAAAGTGTTTCCCAACACATCTCTAGTGGCTGGGTGGCGAGCCGCATATTCATCCTGCAGCTCGACCTGGATGCTGTAGGTCACGGTTTCGACTCCTGGCGAGTCACAGTCACCTGCGTAATGTCCCGTAGAGCCTCCATGGCCATTGCACCATTGGCTAAGGTGGGGGAATGAAAAATGTGGGCACTACAAAAATCGTCCCGTTAACGGTGTACAGGATGTCAGAGATAGAAATTTCACCCTTACAGGGACTTGTAAATCACGTGTGTTCAAAGTTAATCTTTGCTTTCTTTCTATCGCCTTCGTTCTTTACCCAAGACAATTCTTTCTCGAAATGGTTATTCGTTACCTGAATCGTTCATGACATGGGGGCGTTCGGAACCAGATGCTGCTATGTATTTCACTTCTATTAATTTACAATAATATTGGACTGATGTTAGTTTTTCACATTAATTTTGATTGACCGATTTACAGCACATAAATGTTCTGTCGGACCACCGAATTTAAAAAAAAAAAATAATAAAGTTCCCTTAAGCCACTACGGGTTCATCGGGGCAGATGAAGTGTAGAATTCATCTGTTTCAGTTACCTCGGTATATAAATGGATTGTGTGGTTAGCTCAACGCCAAGCCGCCTTTACGTCCTTAACTTAAAAGTCAGGTACACTTTTAAAGCTGGTTGTGGACTTGGAATTGTAGGCTTTCCGAATTTAAATCATAAAACGATGTTGATAATCATAAAAAAATCACAGTATGTAAATAGAAAAAAAAGAAGCTTATGACTTAAACGACGTACAGGTATAGGTTTGACAGTTTTATACACAGAGACTTACATTTTAGAATTCTTTTTTTTTTTATTCTTTACATAAAATGAACCAATTTTTAGACATGAACAATAGACACAGACCCTAAAATGTAGCGTTCTTGGAAAATATTTAGAAAGCTCTGCTTTTGTTTTTACATTACTCTTTTGAATTTAAAAAAAAAATAAATCAAACTACCTACACATTAATATTTATTTAATGCTATACTCACGTTGAGATGATTTTCATCAATAGAATTTAATTTTTTTTTTTAAGTTGAACGTAAGAAAACTCAACATTTAATTCTTTAGCGACCGATTTGTTTAAACATTTCAAATAGATACAGAAAGTTGCCGGGCCTCACCAGCAGTGCTCGATTTAAGAAAAAAACCAGTGCCGGGGAGGAAAAAAATTCCTGCAGAGCCGGGGATAAATGTCATCCCCGGCGGGGATGAAAAAATCTAAATCAGTGCCGGGGATATCCACAGCATCCCCAGCGGCGGCGAAATGCCAACAATTTTTTTTAGGATCTTCAATTTACAAACCATGGACAAGTAACTAATTTATTTTCGTAGGGTCTTCGATTTGCATCTTAGACAAAACCAACAGATATAATAGAAAATTTGGTGAATCTTAATCAGGCCCGTAGCGTGAGGGTGGGGGCCAGGAGGGCCGGGCCCCCCTGAGTTTTGTCTGGCCCCCCATGCTTATTTTTTCTACTTAGTAAATGTATTACCTGCCCCCCTGCTATTGCCTGGCCCCTGCTGTAGAATGCCTGGCCCCTCCTGTAGAATTTTCACGCTACGGGGCTGATCTTAATTAACATAGTTACGTTGGTTCAAACAAATTTGAAGCGGCACATTAATAGGACAAGTAATAAACTTATTTTTAACAAAAAAATTCAAATTTTTCATTTATTCTCTGTTTGTTGAAATCAAATATTCCATTATTCATAATTGTCTCAGTTATTTAAACAAATTATGATGCTGTTCCATAACTAATTCTTTTGTTGGCTTGCCAGAAGGTACATCGCAGGCAGAATGCCTTCCGTCTTTTAACCACATTGTGACATACAACTTTGCATCAAAATATTGAAGTGGTGGACCATTAATTTTAATAAACAGCAAGTGTTTGATGGTTTCGACATCTAATGAATTGCGAAGAGATGTGTGTTAAATTCATTGCACTGAATCATCTCTCGCATTCTGCGCTAGATATTGGCAGAACAATTAAATCGCTTATAAGAATAATTAAGTTCTGTGTCAGCGTTATGGCCATCCTTTGTCATGCGAAATTGGTGTACTGTGGCTGAAGTATGACATGCTTTAATTTTTAAAAATTTGCGAGGTTCTATAATTTCACGATCTCCATACAACATAAAATTCTTCAGAATTTTTTGGTCAGTTTGCTTTACATAAAACTGTCTGCAAACAACCGGACGAGTGTTATTTACAGAGTTTTTTTTAGCAGAAATAATGTTGCGTAGCTCAAATCAGCTGATTTTGTCTGTATTTTTCATCTAATATTTGTAGTAATATTATCAAATCAATTCCTACATTAGGCTAACCTTAAGAAAAAATCAGTGCCAGGGATGAAACAAATTTTCTACAGAGCCGGGGATAAATGTCATCCCCGGCAGGGATGAAATTAATTAAAGCAGAGCCGGGGATGACAGTCCTCAGTGCCGGCATCCCGGGTGGTAAATCGAGCACTGCTCACCCAGAAAAGAAAGGGCCCCCTAGCAAAATTGGAAACCCACTGACCCACTTTACACAATGAGTGGTCTACCTCGTGGCAGGGAAATAATTACATTAAAAAATGTGAAGGGTGCTCACAAATCTCTGGGGCCCTTGTCAAAGTCTTATCATTGCAGTTGACCCGTTTGATGCTAAATGCACGCACCCTAAAGAGAACACAGAAATCGCCTAACTTTCATAATGGTATAACCTGCACGTGAATTAAAGAAATTATCAACAAAGGGATACTTAGCATTGGGAAAAATGAAATTAATTCACAGCCGGGTTGCAGTTAGTGTACTTCCGGCCTTTATATATAAAACAACAACAATTCCCCGTAAGTCCCGGGCAACAAGTTATCTGTAAAAGGTATGCAGCATGCAAGATGATCAATTATTGACAAACTATTAGGCTGCATTCATCTCCGTTTTTCACGTACCACATTCAGCTGCCATTTCACGACACTCTATAAATAGCCTAAACAACTAACCTATATAAATGTCAAAAAGTGACGATCTCCCGCTATACCAACGTCCGACCGACACCGATTGTATTGATCATTCATCTCCTGCCTCACATGATCATAAACTTGGGAGGGAGGTGGGGGAAAGTGGGGTTAACAAAACATCGTGGAATATCCCTAATGAATTTTTAAAACCTGTGTTTACTTCAAGAGATTTGTAATCATTGTAAATACCGAAAACCCCGACTCTCTCTCTCCCCCCCCCACTCGTCACACCCACAGACCTTTCGGATAATCGAAGGATCTTAATGGATGGATGGAAGAACTAAAGACTTGACGATTTTTAAGAACAAAAAAAAAAACAAACAACAACAACAAACATCAAACAAACACTCAACAAATTACGAGAGAATATCAAAGTTGAACACAAACAAAACAGATACAACAGCTGTAATGACTGTATATATAAAATCTGGAATACGGTAAATACATCATAGCTATAGACATTTTATTATTTTTATATTTGAAAAAACCAAAGTTGTTATCTTAAGTCGAGATTTTTCTCATTTCTATAATAAGACGACTCAAGAAGTAAGCATATTATACGATTACTGGTAAATCATAAAGTAAAATTATAAATACATAACATTTAAAGGTAACAAGTTGAAGACATAACAATGAACAATTAAAAACCAGCCTTCTTTTTTAATTTTTTAAAAATGCCTATTGAAGATCTTGGTCAGTTTAAAAAAGGGAAATGATTAAGCTGAAAACGTAGTCCAATTTCATAAAACTAAGTAGACTCCCTTTGTATAGGAAAATCGATTGTTTCAAACTAGTCTTGTTATATCTTAAACAATTAATTCTATAAAATCGAAGTGTCCATCTAGGTATATAGATTATTTATTGATACTTATCAAGTAATGTAAAGTCATATTTATTTCAGTAGGCTAGATAGTAATAAATAATTTGATTTCTTTTCAGTGCATTTTATATAACATAGTTACATATTTTTTCATTTCCTTTTTATAGTGCATTCTAAAAAAGCTTTATATGTATATATATATATATATATATATATATATATATATGTGTGTGTGTGTGTGTGTGTGTGTGTGAAAAGAATTTCTGAAACAAGTAGTTCTCTTCGTAATTCTACAAAACGTTAATTCATGGACTGCAAATGAATAAAATCGTGTATTGTCACGTAGAAACTTTAGGCGAGCCAACTTTGTGCCGCCTCACTAACTTATAACTGACCTAAAATGAGTCACAAGATTTGAAGGACAAACCCACAGAAATTGACACTAATTAAAAGCTTATAAAAAAATCAAAACATTCTAGGTTAAACAAAACTTGACTGATTTATCTTTTTGCTGTTACAATTGAGAAAAGAAAATTCTATAGATTACATGCCTTTAAAATTCTCTTAACAGGTCGATGTAATATATATATATATATATATATATATATATATATATATATATATATATATATATATATATATAATGTATGCGAACTGTGACACAAATGACAAAGAGGTCAAGGGTCATAATGTAAAGGATTACCAACAAATTTAATGTCTTCGTTAAACCGCCTGCCAATCCTTAAAGTGAAAATAAATAAACAAATCAAACCTAAGAACTAGCTGTTTTGTTCATTTACACACGCTGTTCCCCCCCCCCCCCCCCATATTAACTTAAACGCCTCCTGCTTGCTCCACCGACTCAAGTACGTACTATGTATACTGTTATAGTTACTTAAAGAAAGAATACATCCTTATTAAAAATTTGGGTTTAAAAAAAAAAACAAGAAAAAAATCAACTAAGTTTCTTTATGTTTTGTTTTTTAATTTCAGATTTTTGAATAAAATTAAATAATAAATAAAATTAAGTTCATCTCTGTCAAATTTTTTCATAATTAGTTATAAAAGTTCAGTTTTTTGTTCCTTTTATTTAATTTAAACGGAGTCCACTTCTTTGATAAGTACTTTGATAGTTGTACTTAATAAATTGGAAATAAACACAAGTCCATATCACAGATGAATGAATTACCCAGTTTTAGTTATGACAGTGTGAACTAGAATACTGTATCATCAAACTTAAATTCAGCTCAACTGGTTTTTAATGCAAGAATACCAGGTGATGCCAGGTGTTTTAAAAAAAAAATCAGCTGAATTGATATGAAATTCGCCGAAAACCTGCCAGATAAGTAAAAGTAAACAGAAATGTACAAATTTATTTCTGTTTTTGGATGTTATGCGTCTTTTTAATCTCTTTTTATTAAAGTCTTAAAATGACACCGAAGCCAATAAAGTTAGGTCAATCATTTATCAGTCCTGTGTTTAGATATTTATTTGCTAATCGAACGAAGTATGTGAAAATACTGAATATGATAAGATAAAATAAAACTAATAAAAAATTTTGTTAAATTTGTGAAAATAAAATTATTTTTAAATAGTTCCTACTTATATTATAAAAAAAAGAAATACAATAATGTGCAACACTAGAGATGTGACAGCTAGATCACACCTCATTTTACTAAAAAAAAAACCGCTCTTAGCTAATGAAGGTATATTAGTTACTGCCAAAATACCAGCCCAAAGCTTAAAAACTAACACCACTTTCCGAACAATAAAGCCCTAGCTTAAGGGG
Organism: Bulinus truncatus; assembly: GCA_021962125.1. Classification (NCBI taxonomy): domain Eukaryota; kingdom Metazoa; phylum Mollusca; class Gastropoda; family Planorbidae; genus Bulinus; species Bulinus truncatus. The sequence continues at coordinate 1,519,131 of JAGDYQ010000166.1, read as the reverse complement.
AAACCACCCAAAACGCCAACACTTGAATATCTTGATTTCCGATGATCGTAATTTATCGATGAGATTTTTTTCCCTGCCACTTCCTTTAAGAAATACAACTTGTTTGATTTATTATTTCATGACCTTTGAGTCTGTGTGAACGTAAATAATGATCACATTGAACTGGGCAAATCCGTTCAAGCCAATTATTGGACGTATGGTTGTACGTTATCACACTGATATCATGCAAGCTATCATAGCGTATCTACCACACTGACAGACGTTTTCGCGCCGTTGATGTTTGGAGCGGTCAGGAAAAAGCTTCCAACCTTAACTTTTGACTCCCCATTCCGGATGTCCACCTTCTTCGCCATTTCGGCTTTCCAGTTGACAGTTATCGGCGGAAGAATTAATTTCGCGGCCTTAACCCTCGGGCTGTAGGGCATGGTGTGCTTCCCCGTGTCCAGCGGTTGGTCAGTGGCTGGTCGGCTGGAGATGCTCTGTCTCATCTTTAGTAGAGCGGAAGTGGACTTGGTTCTGTGGGGAGATATTTGTCAGGCGTTAACTTTATCAAAACACTTCATACATCATTACATTCCACCAGTTTGTAAAATAAAGAATACAACACCAAGAAACAAACAAACATATATTGGCAATAACATGATTTAATTTGTTCATGATTAATTATTACATACTAGCTGTACCCTGAAAAATCTTTGCATAGAATTATATCCCCTTAGACTTGATCGGTAGGCTGGGTTATTTTTGGTTTCGGGCAGATCTGATTTTTTCCTGATTGTATTTTAAACTGGAATACTGTTGTATTAATGTTTCCCTTTCGATTTAACGCAGTGCCCAAATCGCTATTATATATATATATATATATATATATATATATATATATATATATATATATATATTATTTTAGCACAATATAACAAAATAATTATTGTAACTATTTTCACCTGAACGCATACAAATTGATGATGAGCAGTGAAAGTAAACTATAACTTACCTGTCAAATACTGTTATTAACTTTCTACTATGTAATATATGTCTGCAGAGTTTTTGACGTCTGGCAGATGGGGTTGAGTCTTTGATCTTTTCCTGATACGTCATGAAATTAGAGAATATTATTTTCATGTTTCCAGTTTAATATTTAAATTAGGGCTGCTGATTAAACTGCGTTAATTTACGATTAACGCGTCAAAAAACTTTTGCGATTAAAATTTTTAACGCAACACCTAAATGCGTTAATTTGACCAAAAATGCTGAATGTTCAAGAAATCGATAATAGTATTTCACTCAACAGATTTGAAGTTTATAGGTTTGTTCACTTATTAAGTAGATCTACAACCCCACCCTGTCGCAATCCGCACACACACACTCACCCCCAGGTATGTCGACAGAATCCCCACTTGTAATATAAATGAAGATGTATTTGTTTTATAGCCCTACGACAAGTAAACTTCTTGTTCTATTCCCGGTCGATGTAAAAAGAGAAAAAAATTCATTCACTAGTTTACATTATATACTGTAGTGTATTGTTGCAGTCAACTTGAAGATAAAAAAAAAAAAAAGTGTATCATGAGCCAGATTATAATTAGATCAAAATAACGAGATTCTAGAAATTTTGTATCATCATTTTTTGCGCAAATCTTTTTTATCCCTTTTATAGTTTCATATACATGACACCTGTCAATCAAGGCCTAGACTGTACACGAGACAGTGGTTGTATTTTTCAGAATTATTGTGACACTGAGCTAAATTTAATATTTTATATAGGGCTGTTTTTTAACTACAATTAAAGCGTAATTAATGCGTTAAAAATATGCGACTACATGTTTAACGCAAACATCAAAATGCGTTAAATTTTAGCCAAATGTTGTCATTTCAGTAATCAGTAATTAACCCAATTCTATAACCATAACCAGATCAGAAAAGATTAAAAAAAAAAGCAAAAAAAAAATACCCCGAACACAGAAACTGTCACGTTGACATAAAATCATAGCAGCCACATGGCCTTGAAACAATAGGAGTGTCATTTCTTAATTCTAATTATGACCCTCAATGATACCATTAGTCAACATCTGCAGTAGCGTGCTCCTAGTTTGATTGACAGGTGCCATGATTTGGAAAAATGGGACAGAGGGGGTACGGTGGTTGGGTAAGCTATAAGTAACGTCAACTTTGTGGGGAGAGAAGCTGCTAAGTGTGTAAAAGTCCAACAGGATGGGAAAGGTGGGAATAAAAAAAACGCGTTAATAATAAGTGAGCAAGTACTTTCTGGCTATACTATTATTTTATGAAGGAAAAGGCACATATAAGATAGAAATGACGTGTGTATTTTGTTTTGGGATGGGAAGTGAAGGGGTAGGTACGGTAGTGGAGGGTTGGGTAAACAAGACTTACGTGGGGGGGGGGGGAGGGGGGCAAAGTGTATCAAAATACGACAGGGATAGAGGGGAGAGAGGTTGAAATAGTCATTATCTCGGAACCTATGGTACGAGAAAAACACTTGTTTGGCATGGTTGTTGATTAAAAAAAAACTCGCATCACTTGACGTGATGGATACATGTCAAAAAATTGGTCCCAATAACTAACTCAACAGACATATGTGCTAATGCTTAATAAATCTGTTACAATTAATTATACCTCTTTCGTAAATTAATCTGACTTGTTTATTATACCAATTTTATGCTATGATTTTATGACTTACTAGTCTGAATACAAACAAAATGTATTATATTGTGTCGATTAAAAAGTGCGTTAATTTGCGATTAAAATTTTTAATCATGCGTTGATTTCGATCAATTTAAATAGATTACTTAAAAGATAAAATAATCGTTTCTTACTTGCACGCAAAGGGAGTTAAACAGAAGAAATATGCTGACAATGTAGTAATTTCATAGTTATCTCTCCTTGAAAATGGAATTCTATTATTTTTTTCCCCATTATTGATCTAAAGTATTCTAAAGCGTCAAAACAGAAATATTTTAATTATTTTTTAAATCAATGGGTGGTGTGTATACCACTAAGTGGGGAGAGGCATGCTAATCCAGCAGGAAGAAGCACCTTGTATGTAGCAGACTTGTGCATTAGGTTTAGTTGTAGCTAATTAACCAATCAATATTAAACCATAACAATGATAAAATATGAAGGATTTCAAATAAAGTTTTGTGATATTAAATCACGCGGCGTGTCTACACTACTGAACGATAACAACAGCTCGTTTTTTGTTTAATGCAAATACATTATTAATGCGTTTACTTGCAGTATACCTCTATATACTCAGAATATGCTTTCAGTACAATTTTATGTATGAAACTAGATAAAAAGCCCGGCGTTGCCCGGGAAATCTTGGTGTAATGTGAAACCCCTTCCTAATCAATTTAACTACTGAATTTTTAAAGACGATTAATTAGGTTAAGTAGGTGCTTATGTATGCCACCTTCCTAATGTGCAGAAATGACCTACATTTCATACGTCACAAATTATTTTTTACCCGTCAACTCTAACCAACCAAACCAAACCAAACATCCAACCAAACAAACCAACCGAACCAACCAACCAAACCAAACAACCAACAAAACCAACTAAGCAAACCAGCTAACTAATCAACCAAACAAACCAACCGAGCCAACCAATCCAACCAACCAAACCAACCAAGCCAAACCCGTCACTGCCACATTGTTTACAAATTACGTTTTATCCGTCAACGCTAACCAACCAAACCAACCAAACCAAATGATCAACGAACCAAACCAACCAATCAACCAACCAAACCAACCAATCAAACAAACCAAACGAACCAAATAAACCAACTAACCAAACCAAACCAAACTAAACACCATTAGGTAAAGATATGGGTGCTAATTTATCTCACCCGTTACGTTTTATTCTTAATTCTATCAATGTCAAAACCAAAAAAAAAAAAAAGCATTAAAAAAGTTTCTATAAAAATGCACTGAAAAGTAAAAAAATAACAACTTTATTATGCCATTTTGAAGCACAAAGGCACGATACAGCACCCGCGCGCAAGTTCATTTCGGCTTTATTAGTAGGAACAATATTAAAAAATGTACCATCTGGAAATGACGTCATAGATTATTTATAGCGACGGCTTCCCCACAATCCGCCCTCCGGACATAAGCACTTTATTAGTAGGACATTACTAACAATATGACAAATTAGTTAAGTTACACTTAGCTTGTGAAACAGTTTTCGTTTGGTGGGTCGTTTGGTGGGAAAGAATAGAAACGTGCTTTCAAATTTTCTTTCTTTGCGCTTTAAAACTTTGAGGCACCCATCTCCTCTCCAAGTCAGCGGCCAATATTTTTAGCTTGACCAGGGATTGAGCCCTGTACCCTTTGCATGTGAGTCGAGCTCATCATCTACTTTGCTGTCCAGCCACCACTAATGTATATACAATTATGGCGAGCGTCTTCTCACATAAGCTAAAAACGTTTCGATTTATGACTATGCTTAATTTAATCAGGCGACAAAGTAATTATACAAATTTTAAATTACTAATTAAGTTTTCTCTTTTTTTTTTTAAATAAAAGTTAATCTCAGAGGTTGAAGGTCAATCTTGTTAGAGTTTATCCTATACACGACATCACCGGTATCATATACATGACATCACCTGTATCATATACATGACATCACCTGTATCATATACATGACATCACCTGTATCATACACATGACATCACCTTTATCATATACATGACATCACCTGTATCATTTCTTTCAGTTCTTTCCTGGAAAGACCCAGGTCGTAGAGTCCAGAGTAGGTGACGTCATCGCCGCCCGTGTCTCGCTGCGTAAAGTCTCTGAGTAATGACAGATACGCAAGACGGTCTCTGAGACTTTGTCTGTAAAATTGACCTTCCTTGTCCAGCCTACGGCAGACAATATCAGTGGCCTCTTGACTCTGTAGGAGATAGTATGAAGAGATACATTTCACAGTTACTGAATGTTAAAACAACTAAAATTGTCTGTCTATTCGTTTAATTATCCATCTATCCGCCCACCTATCTTTCATAATCTGTCTGTCTGTCTTTTCATCTATCTGTCTGCCTGTCCTGCCACTATCCTTAAGTTCGCTAATTATCTTTTACCTTATCTTCATTCAGTATGTATTTAAGGTTATCATTCGGATGGTCCATCCGTCTGCAAGTCCTTCCATCTATCTGCCGTCTGTCAGTGCGTTCATCTGTCTTTTCTTACGGCTCTCTGTCTATCATTATCTCTGTCTGTCACTCCGTCTGTTTGTCTCTTTTTCTGTCTTGTCTGTCGATCATTTTTTTTGTCGATCTGTCTGTCTGTTGATCTTTCTCTCTGCCACCCTGAATATCTGTCGCTCTGTCTGTCTGTCGCTGTCTGTCTGTAGCTCTCTCTGTCTGTCGCTCTGTCTGTCTGTCGCTCTTTCTGTCTGTCGCTCTTTCTGTCTGTCGCTCTTTCTGTCTGTCGTTCTGTCTGTCGGTCGGCATCAATTAACGTATTGACTTGATAAGTTCTCTATTTACCTTCTTACAGGTAAACCTCAGCTTGGCGTCTTGTGACCTGTTGAGTACATTCACCAGTTTTGCGTGAGTCAACACCTGGCGACCTAACGCCTCCAGCCTCGTCTCCATACTGAATGTTCCTAAAATAATAGAAATAATTAAAAATTGACACCATCATGAGATGTCATGAAAATGAGTATCTGCCCCAGGTCAATTCAAGCACAAGAATAGCATGAAATGTAAATATTTGGAGAAAGTCGATAACTGATTTTTTTCCTTGCTGCCATTTCATTTGACTGTTTCATTTTTTGTCTTGTGTTTAATATACGCGCTCACTATACTCCAGTGCACCATGACTGCCCAGAGACGAAATGGCTTCACACATACACATAATTATAACAGAGACACATACACATAGTTATAACAGAGACACATACACATAGTTACAATACAGACATATACACATAGATATAATGGAGACGCATTCACATGGTTATATCAGAGACACATACACAGTTATAACAAAGAAACATACACATAGTTATAACAGAGGCACATACACATAGTTATAACAGAGACACATACACATAGTTATAACAGAAACACATACACAGAGTTATAACAGAGACACATACACATAGTTATAACAGAGACACATACACATAGTTATAACAGAGACACATACACATAGTTATAACAGAGACACATACACATAGTTATAACAGAGACAGAAACACATAGTTACAATACAGACATATACACATAGATATAATGGAGACTCATTCACATGGTTATATCAGAGACACATACACAGTTATAACAGAGACACATACAGACACATACACATAGTTATAACAGAGACACAAACACATTTCATACACAAGTAATTTGATAGCGACACTCGACATCTAAATAGGGCGCCGTTCAAGTGTTATCAAGCTGTTTCTAAAAACAACCGTTATGTTAGACTGTAATACAAACATGTAACAGTAACAGAGTGACAGTAATAAAGTAACAGTAACACAATAACAGTAACACAGTGACAGTAACACAGTGACAGTGACATAGTAACAGTAACACAGTGACAGTAACACAGTGACAGTAACACAGTGACAGTGACAAAGTAACAGTAACACAGTGACAGTAACACAGTGACAGTAACACAGTGACAGTAACACAGTGACAGTGACACAGTGACAGTAACAAAGTAACAGTAACACAGTAACGTAATGTTAATGCCACCCAGGATGACCAAATATGGTCAAAAATTCATGTTTTATTTTTAGACATAAGATTTGTTCCAGTATAAATGTAAAATGATTGTTTAGCAACCTGTAAAATAATATATTTCATACGGTTACGTAAATACAGGCGAATCGCTGCACATTTCCAAATTTGAAATTAAATTTCCCATTTTAATTGATGTATTTGTATTTTAAATTATTATCTCAGAATAAACACTTCTACTCGGCCATGATAAAGAACTATGTATTACAAAAAGTCTCGAAAGGATGTCATCTTGCGAGGGATCTATATCTATAGTCCATAGGGTGTGTCGTATTTTAAACAATGCAAGACAAACATACAAAAATAAAAACAACGTTTTCACAATAGTTTCATGATGGCCTTCATAAACTAATTAATAACTTGTTTATATTTGATAATTACACTTAACTATTACACTACCTAGATGTGTAAAGGGGAAGTAATAATGTGTAAAGGGGAAGTAATACTTTTACCTGAGTAGTCATCGTAGTTAACTTTCCTTGCCTTCAATGTTAGGTTGTTGTCTGTCCTCTCCATTTGCGTTAATGGTTCAGTGATTGATACATTTCCTACAAACAAACAAATTAAAAAATAAACTACAAAACTCGATTACTTCTTATAGAACGATATTCAAACTTTACTAAAGAGTTGGTTGTTCTATTCGACTATTCATGTAACATTCAATGAGAGATCGATTCTGACTTGTATACGATAAACAATAGCTCTGTTTAAATCGTCAGTGCTTTCACTTGTCTAAACTAGACAAACGGATGCACTATAAACAGACAGGTAAAAACTGAAACTGCTTTGTTCGATGCATCCTTACAGTCGTATGGGGAGTCAGTCGCACGGAGTCAGTCGCATGGAGTCATTCGCATGGAGTCAGTCGCATGGAGTCATTCGCATGGAGTCAGTCGCATGGAGTCAGTCGCATGGAGTCAGTAGAATGGAGTCATTCGCATGTAGTCAGTCGCATGGAGTCAGTCGCATGGAGTCAGTAGAATGAAGTCAGTCGCATGGAGTCAGTCGCATGGAGTCAGTAGAATGGAGTCAGTCGCATGGAGTCAGTAGAATGAAGTCAGTCGCATGGAGTCAGTCGCATGGAGTCAGTAGAATGGAGTCAGTCGCATAGAGTCATTCGCATGGAGTCAGTCGTATGGAGTCAGTAGCATGGAGTCAGTCGTATGGAGTCAGTAGCATGGAGTCAGTCGCATGGATACTTTAGTACCCTATCCCTGTCCCTATCTTCACTTTAAATAATTACACCGGACTTAAATATGCTTAATAGTTTCACGAAAGTAAAAATTCAAATTAAATGTCAAGGCGTGTTTTTTTTTAAGGTCAGTGATGATTGCCTACATCAGCCCCGTAGCCAAGGGGGGGGGACACTGGGGGGCGTGCCCCCCCCCGCTAGGTGTGGAATGCCCCCCCCCCGCTTAAAAAGAAGAAAAAGAGGAAAAAATAAAGAAAAAGTAACTAAAATGAGAAGGTGCCCCCTTGCTGGGTATTGGTGCCCCCCTGCTTACTTTGACCTGGCTACGGGCCTGACCTACATCATCGTGATAACGCCCACAAAAACTAAAAGCTGCTTTAGTTTATTTTGTTGTTGTTTCTAGATAGGTTCAGTGAATTCTGATCGTAATACTAACAACATTTATTACAACATCTGACCAGTACATAGAGACTACTTAGTGTTTCAAGCTTCTAGTCATTAAATCTCTAATTACTTGTCATTAGGTTGAAATCTGCATGTCATTAGGTCGATAGGTACTTGTCATCAACACTTACAGCTTTTTGCTTTGATTAAGTTTAAATCTTATTTAAATCAAGTTTATTGCTCTTTGTCTATACATTCTCAAATTAAGAGTAGTCATTAATATACAGACAGTGCCTTTGCGGACCCTAGGTGGAAACTTTATATACATATATATATATATATATATATATATATATATATATATATATATGGGAGACCGTATGCTAAAGTGCCGGACATAATACTCTTTAGCACCAGATTTAATAGAAATTTATTCGGGAGGGGGCCCATTTTGTCATCGTGGGCACAAGGCAGTTACCAAGTATACCTGTCTATAACAACTGCTCCTTGTACATATATTTATTACATTTAAAATAGAATAAAAGATTTTCTGAACTGTTTGCTTTGTCTCCGGCTGAAAGTCATTAGCTCAACTGAATAGATTCACCACATCAACACACTTGTCTTCACACACACAATATAATATTATTAAGACAGAAACCAATGATATTGAAACACAGGTATCACAGAACTGGGGCTACACACCGTCAGTATAGTAAGTAATGTGTTGCACATGACTGTAAACATTTCACAGTAGAGTTTGACTCGTTATGTACCAATCGGAAATGAGCCGCAGATACATTGCACACAAACTGATTCACCGACTAAAGAAGTTCTAAATATTACCCTCCCCTTCCCCCGCTTCCTCTCTCACCTCTCTCTCTCTCTCTCTCTCTCACCTCTCTCTCTCACTCCATACAGTATAGAACCTATTCCACCGAGACAAATAAATGCTAATCGGTTTAAACGATCTGTGTACATTACAGGTGGAGGTATCGAGCGAGCTCCAGGCGAATGTGTATGAAATCTATAAGTCTGGCCTTTGATCACGTGATTCCCTGAATCATCATTGGGTGCCCAGTTACTTAGAGCAGCAGAGAAGGGAGTGTGGGGGGGTAGGGGTGGGGGGTGGATGGCGGGATAACGTATTCCGTGGCCCCGATACTTGACAATAAAACCTGTCAATCATACCTGTATGGGTTGTTAGAATATAAGTGCCCAGGGGTCAGGGATGACATTCGCGCGGTACCGTGGGCATGACGTCATGGCGTCTGAACGTGACATATGACGGACGAAATGACATTCATGCTGACAGGCGAGGTGCAACTGTCAGTCATTTTCAACTTATGGGACAAACAGGTAAGTGCAAACAAAACTTACTTTTTAACTTTTTTTTTTTACTGCAGCCATACACAGTTTCACACCTGGATTAACACCTGAAGATTGTAGAGTCATGAATGTACTAGGTTGACCTGTGCATACAATCTACTGACCCGGAGTTACCAAATATATTTTGACTTATCTACTTATCTCAGCAGGAAACAGAAAGTTAAAGTTCAATATTAACTTAAGTAACATTTAGGAAAACTATAGAGACTGTTTGTTATCTATCTATCTATCTATCTATCTATCTATCTATCTATCTATCTATCTATCTATCTATCTATCTATCTATCTATCTATCTATCTATCTATCTATCTATCTATCTATCTATCTATCTATCTATCTATCTATCTATCTATCTATCTATCTATCTATCTATCTATCTATCTATCTATCTATCTATCTATCTATCTGTATGTCTATCTATAGGTATATCTGTATGTCTATCTGTATGTCTATCTGTATGTCTATCTGTAGGTCTATCTGTATGTATATCTGTTTGCCTACAAGCTAAAAACCCCCATAAAAAAATTGTTTACACAATTCAGTTTAACCGTTTTTCGCGTGTATAACAAAATGACACACCCTCCTCCCTGTGTAGTTGAGCCATCTAGAATTGTCTTATTTTTCAGCTAATTATAAGAATCAATAGATCAGTTCTTCCTTTCGCATTCTTTTGTTCTGTCCTTGACTTTGCTAAATATATTCTCTGCACTCCTCTGAAAAAAAAAATAATTCTTTACAAAAACAGTTTTGCTAACTCCGTAATTCCATCAACTTTACCCATTCGGACAACAGGAGCCACTCTTAAAAAAAGAGATAGAGATATCAAATAAAAAAACTAGCAAATAAAATGAAAGGGCTCCTTACAAGCCAGATACCTCTGCGCTACCCCTGTATGCCCTTAGTTAAACCACCACTGATCCCATTCAAATCCAGCGAAAGGCGAAGACCAAATGTATGACTGTGGTATGCGAAAAGGGAGAAAATAAATTAATTATACACTGGCATTAAACTGAATAGTCTCCCTTACATAGGTAAAACGTGACATTTGATTATTTTTTTTTTCTACTAACTTGAAAATTTAATTTACTTTATTACAGCTCTTTAAAGTTTGCTTCGCAGCCGAACTATATGTTACTGGTCAAGGCAGACATAATGGATGCCGCTTGAAGGTGGCGATAGTTTTCTTCCAACTGGGTGGCTGTGTATTTCGTTAGAGCTCGCCATTAGACTCAGTCGGAGGGGCCGAAGTCTTGAGCAGCGTTAGGGTAGTGAGGGGGAAGCGAGGAGGGCATCATGACCCCAGGCGCTACTCACAAAGGGGCGCCAAATGGTATATTTTACTTATAATATTGTATGGTTTTCGAATGGAGGGGGGGGCGCTAAAAAGGTATTGTGTCCCGGGCGCGAGTTAAGCTCGCTTCGCCACTGTTGAGCAGTATTGGGTTCAGTTCAGCTTATTGAGTCCAGCTCTCCGTATAACAATTGTATGGCATTCTCTGGGGGGGGGGGGGTCCATACGAATGATATGACCGGACGATTTTAGCTGTCTCAGCATGATTATTTATGTGTCAGCCATGTCAAGGACATTATCAGATGTAAATTACTTCAGTAGTCTGTACTGTATTAATCAGATGGCACCGTGGACGATCTTAGTAATCCAGTAAAGTAATTGCACAGGTCGTAGATGTTTTGAACATATACTATTGCTTTTAGTTCATTCACTAATTTATATACCAAATATAACAACTACAATAACACAATATGTCCATCTTTCACGGTACCAAGTACATGACAGAACATTTTATAAACTATTTACAATAAATAATTACAGTTGACACGATCACACACTGCCTGCTTCATCGTCACTAATCTTCTACACTTACGTCACATCTGGTCACTGCTTTCAATAGAAAATTTATACCGTGCGTTGGTCTAAGGGGAATTCCCCATTCATCGCGCATTAACGAGGGAAGGAGGAAAGTTATAACGATACCTTGACCAAAGGTCACACTGTGACAGACATCATGGGTTGTTAATTCTGACCTGCCAGCTGAGCTTCTCGATATAACGAGAAATAGCGATATGTTACTTTGCTCCAATAGCTGCTTCCTACTTCCTGTACACAGAGTCCAGGTCTCACAGCAATTACGGAGTGATTAGTGATGTCAAATGATTTAAAGACCTTTATCTTGGCAGATGCCTTTTGGTTGCATTCTTCGCTCTCAATCTACCGAGGGTCAGTGCCGAACCTAGGGCATGATATTTTGTGATCTCTCCTTCCTGGTCTGAGAGACATACCATGATCCACGGGGGATGGATCATAGGGGTTCTCTAGTCAGGAAAAAAAAACCCATTACTTGCGAGGGTGGTGGTACTGTGGTCAATGAGGACTATCCGAGACCGCACTATTCACAGCTGGCGGAGGTGACGGATGTGGTCGGCACACAACACCCTTCCACTCAGTCCCACTCAAGCACATCTGCGCAGCTTGCCATTTCCGGCTGAGGGTACAGGCACACTACACCCTCCCCTCTGTCCGAGTGGCAGGAAAAACCCCGTTCCTCGCCATTCTGACCGACCGGCAGTACACACACCCTGCTAGTCTGGCCGGTTTGGGCAAGGATTAAAACCCATCTTTCTGCCATCCCTGCAGATGATAGCGGGCACACTCACACCGCCGCTCTGTAGGCATGGCAGACGTGCATCAGCGCCGCCAACAATGTTGGTGTGGTAGGCACACTACACCCTACCATGCTGGCAATGGCGGCGTTAAAAAAAAATAAAAAAAAAAAAATTGTCTGACGGTTTTTATTAAGATTAAACCGACGATTGTATCCATGACTAGTTTCTGTTAACTCTGCGTTTTAACTTTAATATAAGAATAGCATGAAAATGTTTAGGAAATTATATGGGCCAGTAAAGGACAGTAACGAATGGAGAAGTAGAACCAATTCAGAACTATACGAAGAACCAAATATAACAGCTGAAATCAAAATGAATAGATTGAGGTGGGTAGGGCACATAGAAATAATGGAAAACAACAGATGTCCAAAAGCAATATATAAGGCAACACCCAATGAGAAAAGGCCTAAGGGCAGACCTAGAAGCAGATGGTTAGAGGAAGTGGAGAAAGATCTTAAAGTCATAGGAGTGAGAGAGTGGAGGAAAAGTGGAGACGAGTAGTATGGCAGGCCAGGGCTCTAAATGGGCTGTAGAGCCAAAGGAAGAAGAAGATGAGTTTGTGAGATCGATATTGTTTCACATTGATATTTTATTTACATTTGAATGTGTCCAAGTTTGTCGTTTACTGCACATGTTATATTCAAATGTGCAGCTGAATAGTTAATACATTACTATAATTCACTAAACCTAAAATCAAATCTAGGCTGTGCCCTGGAGAATAGAAAGCGATTAATTATGTATACACAATACAGAACAATTGCCTACTCGACTGAATAGTATTTTCTTGCTTCCCTTTTGGAATTCGGGGCCCGGGGCCCATGACTGAAATGCCTGTCGTTAAACAAACGTTTTCTTGTAGTAGTATTACTAGGTGGCAGGACATGTAAACCCTCGTAGTTCTTAACCCTTGATTAATAGTTGGGTCCTCCCCTTTGCGGCCATGATATATTGAATAAGTGCCCCCAGAATCGAATGTTAGATAGGTTGGATAGGTGGATAGGTAGATAGGCGGATAGGTAGATAGGTGGATAGGTAGATAGGCGGATAGGTAGATAGGCGGATAGGTAGATAGGTAAATAGGTAGATAGGTAGATAGGTGGATAGCTGGATAGGTAAATAGGTGGATAGGTAGATAAATATACAGGTAGATATGTAGATAGATAGATAGATAGATAGATAGATAGATATATAAGTAGATAAGTGGATAGGTTAATAGGTGGATATGTAGATGGGTGGATACATAGATGGGTGGATAGGTTGATAGGTGGATAGGTAGATAGATGGATAGGTAGATATGTGGATAGGTAGATAGTTGGAAAGCTAGATAGATGAATAGTTGTATATTTAGTCGGGTGTTAGATTGATATAGGCTAGAGATAGATAGTTAGATAGGTTATTATCTTTCACACGATACTTTCCGCATTGTCACTCGACATTGGCCTGTCGCACCCAGGCAATTTTCACATTGGCCGAATTTGCAGGCCAGTGTCTTCAATTTGCCACTTTGCAGACATTGCCTCAACATATATATATATATATATATATATATATATATATATATATATATATAAATTTATTTACTTATTTATATATAACTTTTGTTTAGAAGACCTCCAGACTGGTAGATCGTTTCATTCTGCTTTCGTGTCTTATTGATACATTTGGTCCCCTACTTGGTAGCCGACATATCCCACACAGTTGGCTCTCGACCATGCATACGACATGAATTCGTCCTGACCTGGCAATGACACAATCGCACTTGATTCCGCGTATCGATTATGTCGCCACTGCATAAAACAGAATCTTAGTTGTTTTTTTTTTTAGATGCAAAAATGTGAAGTCACATAAACATATTTTTTTTTTACAATACCTTTAGTTGTAAACTCATGATTCATAGAAGAGCTAAACTTACTCCAGTCAGAATAAATAGAACGTTTGATCAGCCATTAGTATAGAATATACGTACAATATTTCTAGTAACTGATCCATACGTTTTCATTTCATCTAGCTAAACGAGCATTTGTGTTTGGGTTCAAGTATGGTTGGGCCCCCCCTCCCAACAAATGCCAAAAGATACGATGCGCAGTAAGGAACCCTAAACTGTGTGTGTACCCTGTGGTTTGCTTGATCTGCATCCGCTTTTACGTTCATCCTGTTAGTATATGACCTACTTTTTGTCTCTGTCCATTTTTTCAATCATTGGTGGTCAAGCTGGAGGTGGTCTTTCAATATTGCCCTACCACATATTAACGTCAAATCAGAGTTTAATGAAAACCTTGAGCTGAGCATCAAAAAATGCTCAACATTTATATAGAAACTAGATGTACTCTGCAAAACCTTTTACATAGAGTTATATCCCTTAGGCTTGATCGGTAGGCTGGGTTATTTTTGGTTTCGGGCAGATCCGATTTTTTCATGATTGTATTTTAAACTGGAATACTGTTGCATTAATTCTTTACTTTCGATTTAACGCAGAACCCAAATCGCTATTATTTATATTATTATTACTGATTGTCAAGCATTTATAAGAGTGAAAGATTAATTAGATATCAGTACATAATTTATTGATGCCTAACAACAACAAAAACAAAGACAAATAAAAAGCAATCATGCTAGACACCTTGTGGTGATGTGTACATCAATAATAGACATTCTTGTGGTGATGTGTACATCAATAATAGACATTCTTGTGGTGATGTGTACATCAATAATGGACATTTTTTGTTTTCAAAGTACGTTGCAGGTTTTACTTAAAGAGTGTTGGTTCTCCAAGTCGTAGGAATCTGTTTCCGGTTCATGGAAGCAGCACTTAGAGGATTGTTTGTACCGTTCATTTGAGTTTCTGGACACATCGCCAGAGGCCTGGTCAGAGGTGTGGTCAGTCTGTGTCTTGTTGATCAATGGAATGTCCCTCAGGGACACCGACTCCGAGGAGCAGTGACTCCGCCGTTGGTAGCTGTTTTGGTCATTGGGTGGACTCTGACCTTCGATATAAGATGTAACGGAGGAATTGCCATGTCCTTGATGGTCATTTGAGGAATGGGCAGTCTGAGCTTCTTTGGCGACGTCGTTCTGTTTGTCTTCGGAAATGGTATCCATTCCTGCTACAACAATAGAGAACAACAGTTATTGGAATATATCAAGATGAAGACCGATGTAGATAAGATAACAGTAAAAATGCCTTAGTGGGCCATGACATTGATAAACAGGGGACGTTTCCATGGTTACAAGCATATATACCTTTGTAGCCTTCAATGATGACTGGGTATTGAACGTGTTGATTCACAGTGAGTGTTATTTAATGTAGTGTGATTGAAATAATAATAAAAGTAAATGTATATTATTATGAAAGTAATGTACAGAAATTTGAAAGTGAATTTATAGAAATTTGAATGGAAATGGATAGAATTCTGAAAATAAACTCAGTGTAATTAACTATAAAGGTAAACAGAAAGAAAGAAGTACAATTATAAAATATATTTATAGAATTATGAAAGTAAATTGATAAAATTATGGAAGTAAATTGATTGACTTATAAAAGTTTTGATTGACTTATGAAAGTTAGTTGATTGATTTATGAAAGTTAGTTAATTGACTTATGAAAGTTAGTTGATTGATTTATGAAAGTTAGTTGATTGATTTATGAAAGTTAGTTGATTGACTTATGAAAGTTAGTTGATATATTTTTTTATAGACACTGATTTTATTTTCGTTTACCTGGCTGCTCATCGTCACCAAGAAAGGCCAAGGGGGCGAACTCGTCATCTGGTTCAGTGATTCTGTGTGTCTGGTTCCCCACCAGGAAGTAAGTCTTCATCATACCTTTACCTTTGATGAAGTTGTCCCCCCTGCTCTTGCATAGGTAGCCTTGACCTTGTAGAGCGCTATGAAGGAGGCCGAAGATGAGTTGAGGCATTTAAGTTTGAGTATTAAATCTAGCATTCAGTGATATAGACACCGGGTTCATACTAAGACTGTCAAGTTTTACTTTGATGGCCTTTCCCCTCTCAAACCCTGCTTTGGGTATACCAGTTTATAGTCAACATAATGTTGCATGTACTATATATCTGTCAGTATATCTGTCAGTATATCTGTCTGTATATCTGTCTGTATATCTGTCTTTTATCTGTCTGTATATCTGTCTGTATATCTGTCTACTGTCTGTATAACTGTCTATATATCTGTCTTTATATCTGTCTATATATCTGTCTGTATATTTGTGTATGTCTGTACATCCGTTAAATTTGTCTGTACATCTGTCAGTACATCTGTCTGTATATCCGTCTGTATATCTGTCTGTATATCTGTCTGTATAACTCTGTGTACATCCGTTAAATTTGTCTATATATCTGTCTGTATATCTGTCTGTATAACTGTGTGTACATCCGTTAAATGTGTCTATATATCTGTCTGTATATCTGTCTGTATAACCGTCTCTATATCTGTCTGTGTATCCGTCTGTATATCCAGTCTTATAAATTTCTCTATATCCGTTAAATTTGTCTGTATATCTGTCTGTATATCAGTCTGTATATCTGTCTGTACATCCGTTAAATTTGTCTGTATATCTGTCTGTATATCTGTCTGTATATCTGTCTGTATATCTGTATGTATAACACTGTGTATATCCGTTAAATTTGTCTATATATCTGTCTGTATATCTGTCTGTACATCTGTCTGTATATCTGTCTGTATATCTGTCTGTATATTTGTCTGTATATCTGTCTGTATATCTGTCTGTATATCTGTCTGTATATCTGTCTGTATATCTGTATATCTGTCATTAAGCTGGTTACCGGGTTCTGGGCACGTGGGATTCCGGGACTAAAAGTTTTTTTCCTACATGGATTTTGATTTTATCGTTTGTTATTAGCGGCGCTACAATTGCACTGTTTATGTTTCCCCGTTTCGCACAAAGTAAGTGACCTACATTTCTCAAGAATGGTCTTAGCATGTATGGCTATAGGCTACGGCCGATTCGTTTTATTTTTCTTTTATCCGGACAGCGAAATTAATACCAACAACATTCAATGTATTTTATATAAATTCTCCCTTCAAGTACTCTAGGCCAGGCCCTCCAGACCTATTTAAGAACCCACGGTGTCCCTTGTTTTAAAAAAAGTTTGCCCACACCTGGTCTTGTATTTATAAATTGATGTAATGTATCCATCCACCTGTGATTATTTACCTGTGTGTGTTCGGACTAAGGTGAATACGGCCAGGTATGCCGTGACTTTCCATTCTGGATGCGGTGTTGACAGTATCACCGAACAGACAGTATCTGGGCATCTTCAGTCCAACAACACCGGCCACCACTGGGCCAGAGTGAATGCCAACTCGAATCTAAAAAAAAAAAACAACAAACAAACAAACAGACAGACAGACAGACAGATAATCAAATTATGAGAAGCAAAATTCATCATTGTTAAAGTAAGATGTCTAAGTTTAAATTACTCATTTACTGTCAGTATTCACACCTGTAACGGCTTTCCGGTCGCAGGGGATAAAACACAGGCCGCCTGCTCCACCATGTCCAGAGCGAAGTTGGCCACTGGCTGGGCGTGGACCTCAGTCTTCTCAGGCACGCCGCTGACCACCATGTAGGCATCGCCGATGGTCTCAACCTGAAAATAACAAACAACAAGAAACACATACAAACAACAAGAACTGCTTAAGAAAAAACAAGAACCACAATAAACAACAGTAACCAAAAAGCAAACCACAAGAACCACACAACATATAACCAGAATCACATCACAAACAACAAGAACCACATCACAAACATCAAGAACCACATCAGAAACAACAAGAACCACATCACAAACCACAAGAACCACACCACAGAGAACAAGAACCACATCACAAACAACAAGAATCACACCGACAAGAACCACATAACAAACATCAAAAACAACATCACAAATAACAAGAACCACATCACAAACAACAAGAACCACATCACAAACAACAAGAACCACATCACAAACAACAAGAACCACATCACAAACAACAAGAACCACATGAAAAACAACAAGAACCACACCACAAACAACAAGGACCACATCACAAACAACAAGAACCACATCACAAAGAGAAGAACCACATCACAAACAACAAGAACCACATCACAAACAACAAGAACCACGGATACTCTCTTGGGTTGATTTTTAAAATTATGCATTTAATTGTGACTATGTCTTCCTAAGTTAGTTTGTATCTTTCCGTAAACTCCCCAGGCCGACTGGGATCCCCACCCAATGCAGGGCAAATTTAATCCAATCATCTGAGTATCTTATAAGACACACCACAAACACACCCTAATTTATGTACATTAATTATCAGCTCGATTAAAAAAAATAACGTCAACAATTTAAAAAATAAAATGGAGCTAAAAAAAAATCCAAAAAGGTATACTTGTTGAGTATTGGTAAAAAAAAAATTTAATTCAAAGTTTAAAACATTTTCAACAAACAACTTGGACTAAAACAATACATTAACGGCAATTAGATCAGCCTTAAAAAAACGAATTAGTTAATCACTTGATTCTCTAAGAGAATATCAACTCAAAAAACTCGTTCAACACCTTCCTCCCCCTGTTCTACTTTTATGTTTTTATGAAAACTATCTTTCTATTTCATTTCAGATATATTAAAGAAACATGTAGATACGGAACAATTATTGTGAGTTATCTTCAAGGTGGCTTGCTTTGTCATTACCTTGTATACACCGTGTACATTGGTCTTCATGTCAAATCTGTGATACATGTCATTCAACATGTTGACCACGTCCAGTGGTGAGCAGGCCGCTGCTATGTTGGTAAATGTCACAATGTCGCTGAATAGAATGGTCACTTGGTCAAACTTTTCTGGGGAAAAAAAAATAAACGAATAACTAATAAGTTTTTGGTTATTGGATTGTTTAAAAAATAAAATATTCCAACCACTGGTTCATTAATTAAAACGATTTCTTTCATCAAGGAAATAAGAATGATTACAATTTTATTTATTGATTAATATCATCAACTTGAACTGAGTTTTTTGTCTATCAATCACCGTTTGCTTTAATATTTATTCGTTTAATTTATAGATTTAACTTTGAAAATAGCTGCCAGTGTTTCTGTTAGTAAATAAACCCCCGGGCAATACAAAAGTAAACAAAAACAACTTTCGGGGACAAGAGCCAGACGTAAACTAACCCCGACATATTAATAGAGTGTGTGTGTATGTGTGTGTGTGTGTGAGAGAGAGAGAGAGAGAGAGATACATAAACAGAGATATAAAGAGAGCGAGAGCGATAAAGAGAGATAGATAAAGACAGAGAGAGAGAGAGAGAGAGAGAGAGATAAAGAGCAAGAGAGACAGACAGAGAGAGAGAGATAAACAGCAAGAGAGACACAGAGAAAGAGAAAGAGAGAGAGAATTATGGGATGGCAGTCACTGTGTGTATACAATTATAGGATGGCAGTCACTGTGTATACAAAATCTTTTTTTCAAACCTGCTTCCACCTTCTGTCCATTCTTAAGTTGATGGGCCACTTTCTCTGGCAGCATCTGGTACAGCAGTCGGTCAGTTTTTTGTTTTTCCTTCTCCAGTTCTTTAGAAGTTCTTTTGAGTTCAGCTGTGGTCTCATCCAGTTTCTTCCTGCAGGAGAATCAAGAAAAATATCAATAGTTCTCCGTAAATCACAACATTCATAGTGACAACAAAACAATACAACAGCAACAAGTTAAAAGCAAACCAACCAATCCAACAAACATACACCATTTTAAACAATAATATATAAAATATATATATTAATCTTTCACTCTTATGAATGCTTGACAATCAGTAATAATAATATATTAGCGATTTGGGCTCTGCGTTAAATCGAAAGAAAAGAATTAATACAACAGTATTCCAGTTTAAAATACAATCATGAAAAAATCGGATCTGCCCGAAACCAAAAAATAACCTAGCCTACCGATCAAGCCTAAGGGGATATAACTCTATAAAAAGGTTTTTGCAAGGGTACAGATAGTACAACATAAAGCTCATTGATCCATTGAAGCTTCTTTAATTACTTTCCAGTTAAACTTCCTTATGGAGAAAGTTAATTGTGAGCTGCATGTGGCTATAATTTTCACCCAACCCCACCCGTCACCGCACAAATTGACCCCCCCCCCCCCACTCACCACCGTCAAAGTCCGTTACATCCACAAGTTAACTCAACCTGTCCAATCAGCAAATTAAACAGTTTCCGTTTAAATCATCAATGAGTTCCAGACGACATCGTTATCACAACGCCTGCAGGTGTTTTTTTGTTAGTGCCACCTAGCCGGAAGCTGTTTAATCAATTAAACGCTTTAGTTACATCATGTCTTGGAGAAACACAAAGTGTCAACTGCATTGTAAACTTTCAGTTAGTTGGGCTATATTTATCTATTTTGAGGCTTCCAATGACTACTGAGGCTTTTTGAATGAAACACATTAGTACTTATAGTTCAACAGACGGGAAAGTTAATGTCAGTTAATTGTGTCGAGTTAAAACCTTTAAAAATAAAACTAGAAATAACTGCGTTCACTAGTGCATTGATTGATTCAATCAAAGTCATAATCAACATCAAGTGGACAAATGTACAACGACAATAAATACAACAAACTAAAATAGATGAACATTGAAATATAAACTCGACTACGTCAGATAATTAATTAACAAATACTGTTTGTAGGTATCTACTTTGTTCATCTACGGTCATTTATTACATGTGCTGGTAATTGTAATTAATTATTTTATTTGTTTAAAGCCGTGAAATGGGCGAATCTTAATTTGCGTATAAAATGAAATGTATGTCTTTTGTTCGCTTTGGCTCGTTTTCTTTTTATCTTTAAATTGACCCACACCAGGTCCTAGGTTAATTCCCCTCAACCTGCCAACGCTATCTCAATCTGTGCTTTGGTCATATCTGCCTCTGATTATGTGACATCATTCACTACTTACGTAATATCAATCTGTGCTTAGATTATATCTGCCTCTGTTTAAGTGACATCATCCACTACTTACGTAATATCAATCTGTGCTTAGGTTATATCTGCCTCTGATTATGTGACATCATCCACTACTTACGTAATATCAATCTGTGCTTAGGTTATATCTGCCTCTGATTATGTGACATCATCCACTACTTACGTAATATCAATCTGTGCTTAGGTTATATCTGCCTCTGATTATGTGACATCATCCACTACTTACGTAATATCAATCTGTGAACTTAGGTTATATCTGCCTCTGATTATGTGACATCATCCACTACTTACGTAATATCAATCTGTGCTTAGGTTATATCTGCCTCTGATTATGTGACATCATCCACTACTTACGTAATATCAATCTGTGCTTAGGTTATATCTGCCTCTGATTATGTGACATCATCCACTACTTACGTAATATCAATCTGTGCTTAGGTTATATCTGCCTCTGATTATGTGACATCATCCACTACTTACGTAATATCAATCTGTGCTTAGGTTATATCTGCCTCTGATTATGTGACATCATCCACTACTTACGTAATATCAATCTGTGCTTAGGTTATATCTGCCTCTGATTATGTGACATCATCCACTACTTACGTAATATCAATCTGTGCTTAGGTTATATCTGCCTCTGATTATGTGACATCATCCACTACTTACGTAATATCAATCTGTGCTTAGGTTATATCTGCCTCTGATTATGTGACATCATCCACTACTTACGTAATATCAATCTGTGCTTAGGTTATATCTGCCTCTGATTATGTGACATCATCCACTACTTACGTAATATCAATCTGTGCTTAGGTTATATCTGCCACTGATTATGTGACATCATCCACTACTTACGTAATATCAATCTGTGCTTAGGTTATATCTGCCTCTGATTATGTGACATCATCCACTACTTACGTAATATCAATCTGTGCTTAGGTTATATCTGCCTCTGATTATGTGACATCATCCACTACTTACGTAATATCAATCTGTGCTTAGGTTATATCTGCCTCTGATTATGTGACATCATCCACTACTTACGTAATATCAATCTGTGCTTAGGTTATATCTGCCTCTGATTATGTGACATCATCCACTACTTACGCAATATCAATCTGTGCTTAGGTTATATCTGCCTCTGATTATGTGACATCATCCACTACTTACGTAATATCAATCTGTGCTTAGGTTATATCTGCCTCTGATTATGTGACATCATCCACTACTTACGTAATATCAATCTGTGCTTAGGTTATATCTGCCTCTGATTATGTGACATCATCCACTACTTACGCAATATCAATCTGTGCTTAGGTTATATCTGCCTCTGATTATGTGACATCATTCACTACTTACGCAATATCAATCTGTGCTTAGGTTATATCTGCCTCTGATTATGTGACATCATCCACTACTTACGTAATATCAATCTGTGCTTAGGTTATATCTGCCTCTGATTATGTGACATCATCCACTACTTACGCAATATCAATCTGTGCTTAGGTTATATCTGCCTCTGATTATGTGACATCATCCACTACTTACGTAATATCGATCTCAGCGTTTCGTTGTTGGTACAGCAACACCATCTCCCTTGTGACGTCGTACAGTGGAATGTCCGCCATGAACACGTTCATCTTTTTCATCTCTTTCAGTGACGTCAGTCGAGGGGATCCAATGAAAATCATCAGTTTACCCACATCCAACCAGATCATCTGACCTGAAATATTGCGGGAATACAATTAAGTAAATAAAGACCTAATTAAGTAAATCAAACGTATATATATATATATATATATATATATATATATATATATATATATATATATATATATATAATTGCTAATTATTGCTCAGATTGAATTTCTCTGCGTCGGGCCTTTTAGTAATGTACGGACATGCCGTCATATGGACCAAGTCCATAGATAGAACCAGTGAACACCTCTTTAGTAGAAAGATGGTTACTAAATGTGTTCTTTAAAAAAAAACAACAACGGACTAAACTTTAAATTTTTATCTCGTTAGGTAAATTAAAAGTCTAAACCAAGTGGGGGGGGGGGGGTTAGAAGAGATTGTTTAAGCAGCTGTTTATAAGAACAAATCTGACAGAAAGCTAATTACAACATACTATGAACATAATGTCTCAATATCCATCATTTAATTAGATTAATTTAGTGTTAAATTAGTTGTCTTTATTCCACAAACACGCCACTCTGACATTAAAAATTTGATCAGGTTTAGATTATATTTGAGTCTAGTTTATGAACCATTATATTTGAGTCTGGCGTATGGATGCACAGAGCTGCATGTGGCCCGCGGTCATTTAGTTTGACAAACCTTATGTATATGACATACAGTTTCAGGATATAAAGATATACATTTAACATATGCTTAATATTTATATCTAGGACCTACAGATTTAAGCTTTGCATTTCTATGTACACAAATTTTAAAAGATGCAGGTCTAATAATTATAAACTGTTATTAAACATTCAAGTGTATGAAATGTTGGAACGCGACACAGAGGTAATGGTCAACAGATGTTCGTAATCTCCCCTTACTTTACCTTTCATACTGAAGGCATGGTCACTCTCCTCCTGAACGTCGACCCTGGAGTCGATGGAGATGACGAAGATCGCGTTGATGAACCTCCTGATGTTCTCAACGGTGAAGCCCATCCTGGGGTACACGATCTTGAAGACAGGGGACATAAGCATGCCCTCGCGAAGTTTCACGGGAGATAACTTGCCCACGCTGACTCCGAACTGCTGCAGACGTAGATTCTCGTCGAAGATGAGGTGGTAGGGGAAGGAGGAGACGAAGTGGTCTTTGGTCAAGTTGACCGGAGCACTTGGTGGATAATGGAATATAAATATGCGGTGAAATAGGTCGAAATTTTTTTTAGTGCAGAGGAACTGTAACTATAACAGTTCTGACGTATTTAATGATGATTACCTAGGACGTAATGTAAGTTATCAGCCGTTAACTGTTATTAGAGATAATATAGCTAAATTAAACACTTAAGACGAAAAAATATAAATTAAGCAGAACGCACATCGCAAATTTAAATTGATATTTCCGAAAGCCGACATGTTAGTGTATTATTCTCTTGTGTATCAATATTTAGCTGCTACATTGTTAACAAAGGAAAAAAACCACAGTTGGCGGCATTTTATTTCTAATCGATAGAGGTCTTTTTAAATAGCAATGCACATTGTGTTAACTTTATAATTTGTGGTTAATAATAATTAAATGACATGGTGATAAAGAATACATGAAGTATAATTAAACTACATTCGTTTAAGATTATGATAAAATTGAAAAAAAAAGAACAAAACCATGTAGAAATGTTAAATAAATGGGGCGAAGGAAATGAGATATCAATAAGTTAACATCTCTAAATACAAATTTCTTCCTAACAGGAGTTACTCTTTTTTTCCTTCTAGTTATCTTTCCCTAACTTTTCAAAATGCTCAGACTGAGTGTCGAAACTGTTTCAACAATAGTTGCTGTCAACTATTATTTTAAAAATAATCTTATAAACTACTCATGAATTCAAAATAAAACATCAATACCACATTCTTGGCGACCACAGGTCATCAGTACTCACAATTTGGTCTCAGCTGATCCATTGTCCACTTCACAGGACAGATCTGACTCAAGACCTTCAGGACTGACCCTTATTTCCTCCGTTTTCGTGATGACCACGTGAAAGATAGAATGTTCTTGTTTCTGCATGTCGTCCAGGCACTCGGTGTTGGTGGCCAGATGTTTTATGGACACTTCCTGGTCAAATATTTCTCTGGCCACCGCTCTTATCACACCTGGAGATGAAAATAATTGACATCAACTAAACACGACATAGACTAAACACTACATAAACTAAACAAAGCATAAACTGACCACGACATGGACTGACCACGACATAGACTGACCACGACATAAACTAAACAAGACATAAACTTAACACGACATAAATTAAACAAGGCATAAACTGACCACGACATGGACTGACCACGACATAGACTGACCACGACATAAACTAAACACGACATAAACTGACAGTGGCGCAACTAGGGGGGGCATTGGGGGCATTTGCCCCCTCCGAAATAAAAAAAAATTAAAAGATTAGACCAAAATTTGTTTAAAATAAAATACAAATATATAAATAATGTGATTTTTTAATACAAGTGATTTTTTGCCCCCCTGAAAGTTTGGTCTAGTTGCGCCTCTGTAAACTGACCACTACTGAACTAAACACAATACAAGTAAATTCATTAAGTTAAAAAAAATGAATAAAATTGACATAAACATATCTTTTAGGTACCAACAGAAAAAAAATAACATGAAGAAGATGTAAAAACAGCAAATTTCAATACTGAATAAGTCACAGAGTTTTTATAAATAGTAAGGGTGTACTAAGACAGTAATAAAAGTAATAGGGCATTAAGCCGTCTTATTGGTAAGGCAACAAGCATCCTTTTCTACCTGAAATGTTCAGATTGTGTAAGATTAGTTTTACCTTTTACCAGTGGGTGTAGACCTTGTCTTGCACTGTAGTAATGTAATGTAAGACTACCATCTTCTTGTGTCTCACACCTTGAACAATAAACAGTGGAATAAACAGGAAAAGATAGTAGAATATACAAGCATGAACAGTGGAATAAAAAGGAAAAAATCTGTTAGAATATATAAACATAAACAGTGGAATAAAAAGGAAAAAAATATGTAGAATATATAAACAGTGGAATAAAAAGGAAAAAATCTGTAGAATATATAAACATAAACAGTGGAATAAAAAAGAAAAAATCTGTAGAATATATAAACATAAACAGTGGAATAAAAGGGAAAAAATCTGTAGAATATATAAACATACACAGTGGAATAAACAGGAAAAAACAGCACAAACAGTAGATTAGACAGAGGAATAAACAATGACTCAAACAAGGCGTTGCCAAAGGCACCTGTTAGAGTCATAAGCGGCCCTTCGTTGGGTTATAAAGAAAATTACTTGTTACAAATGTCTATAAGGTAATGTTATATGTGTCTGTATGTTCAAGGTGTTATATGTGTCTATATGGTAAAGGGGGTTAGAAGTGTTAATATTGTCTTGGTGTTATAGGTTTAGATATGGTCATTGTGTTATTTGTCTCTAATCCACCAAATTGATCACTTCGTTTCAGCCTCATTTCAAATGACCTATTAATGAAGTGATAGTTAATAAGTCATTTTGTGAACAAATTTACATATACATGTCCGTGTACGAAGTTTTTCAGTTTTACGCATGTGAGTACTGAGTGACGAGCTGCTAACGTATATCAAGGTACACAGGTGATATACTCAGCAAGGTATCAAACCTTGGAGCTAAATGAGATTTTGATAATAGCGATACCTAAGTTGTGGTGTAGCATCGATGTCGAGGTGGGTGAAGTTATCGAGTACATTTTGAATGCGTTTTTTTTAAAAATACTCGAATATGTTTACATTTTGGTAGTCATATAGATCTGTGGTTCCCACATTGCTGGCCGCGGATGAATTCGACTTGGGTAGCGAGAAAGAGATAGAGGATGTCTTTTATATTATCAGGGAATAATTAATGTGCGCTTAATTACCATTCTATTTCTCCTTCTGAAAAATAAAAAAAAAGTGTTTTCATCTACAGAGTAAAAGCGAACGAAAATAAAATCTATAAGTAGAATTACTGAGCTTAAATGTCCGTTCTTTTAACACAGTTCTATATTTACAGATTGGTCTTAAAAAAACAAAACAAATTGCAAAAATGTTTCGTGGAGCGTAAAATTTTGTGAACCACTGGTAAGAGTAATCGAATACGATAAAGTGGGACTGCGAGTCATTGAAGCATTTTATTGAAGCTATAAAGTAATCGGGTACTTTCTATAACTTAAACCGAAGGGGAGAAATGATTTAAGTAAAGTGCAAAGTTCTTACGAACGTATGTAAAAAAAAAATGAAATTTCCACCTTTTCCCCTGCCACCAGTTATCAGCGATGAACTAGTACAGAGTTTTCATGTTGTTGTGTGTATGTAATCAACTCGAAGGTCGACTATCAATACATACATAAATAATAATACCATGTTTTAAAACATCGTAAAGTACAACCAAAAATTATGGACCATTGAGTCATGGTTGCTCGAAACTGTGGACAAACTTCCGCTTTGAAACTGTTTAGCAGTGGCGTAGGAAGGGTGCTGCGGGTTGTACGGGCAAACAGGGCGCCGAACCAGGAAGGGCGCCAGGAAAGAAGCGCTGATAAATGTTGTTTTTTTTTTTTGCACTTTTTAGATTGGGAGAAAGGCGCCAAAAAATGTAACTCGCCCAAGGCGCAGCAATGGCTAGCTACAGCTCTGCTGATTTGATTTGCTTTTTTTTTTTTCATCTCTAAATAAGTAGTAAAAAAAATTTGCCGCTGCAAACACACAGACACTTACAATCGTATATTGTACACATACATAATAAAATCAATTAAAAAAACACAGCGTCCGGTACAAAGAAGGCGTATGTACTCAATAAAAAAATTCCATACACAGGTATTAATATTTATGAATATTGATTTAAAAACAATACAGATTCTATTCGGTACATTTTTAGAAATATTTTTTAATAGAAAAGAAAAAATTAACACAATATTTTCATAATTGAGTTTAAAAATTGAGATACATTGGTTCCATGCCAACATCTTTCCCACTTCCTTTCAAGATTTCAGTGTGCGATGTACCGACATACACTGATCCCTACCAGCACATACCATAACAACAACAGCCCAGGATACTCTGATCCCTACCAGCACATACAATAACAACAACAGGCCAGACATACATTGATCCATTCCAGCACATACAATAACAACAACAGGCCAGACATACAATGATCCCTACCAGCATATACAATAACAACAACAGGCAAGACATTGATCCATCCCAGCACCTACAATAACAATAGACCAGACATACACTGATCCCTACCAGCACATACAATAACAACAACAGGCCAGACATACATTGATCCATCCCAGCACATACAATAACAACAATAGGCCAGACATACAATGATCCCTACCAGCACATACAATAACAACAACAGGCCAGACATACATTGATCCATCACAGCACATACAATAACAATAGACCAGACATACAATGATCCCTACCAGCACATAAAATAACAAACTGACCAGACATACTCTGATCCATCCCAGCACATACAATAACAATAACAGACCAGACATACAATGATCCATATCAGCACATACAATAACAATAGGACAGACATACAATGATCCCTACCAGCACATATAATAACAACAACAGATCAGACATACACTGATCCCTACCAGCACATACAATAACAACCACAGACCAGACATACACCGATCCCTACCAGCACATACAATAACAACAGATCAGACATACAATGATCCATACCATAACATAAAATAACAACAACAGACCAGACATACACTGATCCCTACCAGCACATACAATAACAACAACAGACCAGACATTCACTGATCCCTACCAGCACATACAATAACAACAACAGACCAGACACACACTGATCCCTACCAGCATATACAATAACAACAACAGACCAGACATAGAAAACAAAATCATGTCATTATTTCAATTATCAAAAACACAAAATATGCTGAGTTTCAATGAGAATGCAATTTCAAATTGTACGATCAATAGAGTTTAATGTCAACGATGACATAAGTTGGGTGGGGTAGGGGGGAAAAGGGGGGGGGGTAGTGTGACCATTATGAAACCTATTGGGAATAAACAGCCACAATGTGAGCCTCCGTGATGATTGATCAGAGATAATCCTACTTGCATCAATCGATTGGCTGATGCCATCAAAGCAAAGTTTTAATTTACAGTTTGAAGTTATTTTTTTCTAGATAGTCCATCCCTGCAAAAATAACGGTATTTGATATATCTAAAACAAAACTGTTTTGTTTCCTATCAAGTCGTTTTTGTTTAATTGAACATTACACAACATGACAACAAATGCTGGTAGAATGACACACATGCACTCTCTTGTAACTTGCCTTAGGCTCAACAAATCACTTTGATTGATTGTAGAAATCAATGAATGATGCCCTGCTTTCATAGGTAATACTTTTAATGTGTCCCAGAGTGGCCGGCAGGTATTCCTGGGGCTCTGATAACCTCACCAACAGGGGCCCCATCTGATAACTTCCACCAAGGGCGCCCCTTTTATAGTTCCACAAACGGGGCCCCATCTGATCACAATCACCTATTCATTATATAGAAATTGACTGTATCCGACTGGGGCCTAAAGATGGAGCTGAGCCCCCTTGCGACGGCCCCTGTGTGGCTTACGCACACACAAAACAAGATTGCATTTTAAAAATATCTTTGTGCGAAAACTTCAACAAATGATGGCCTCGTGTTTTGTTTCTTGTCCTCTGTAACATCCTCAGGTAAATACTTCGACAACCAATTCGTTTTTTTTTTTTACTTATTTCTAAAACACCTTTTATGTGTATCGCCTAGTTCTATGTGTCTTCTAGCATTATTCAATTCCATAACAATTCAATAAGTGTTGCACTCAAATGCTTGAACTTATGAGAAACACGTGAAAAATATTGCAAATTTTAAAATGGTTGTACGCAATGATCTGTTTCTACCTCCTCACCCCTCTCCCAACCTTAACTTCCTGTTTCTACCTCCCCATCCCGTCCATACTTCCTGTTTCTACCTGTCACGGTAGGAGAAGTCAACGCACACGATTCAGCTCATAATGAAACTATGCACACACAAAAATTGTTCAGTTTTTTTTTTAATGAACTTTAAACACGTAACACAGCCAGTAAACAACCGCGACTGCTGCTTCAAGAGGTCGTTAATTAGAATTGCTAATTTGTTGTTGTTTGTTAAACTGTAAACAAGAAATATCTCACAATACCTGAAACATTTTTCTTTTCACTAAGGTTTTTTTCCTTTTCCTGACTGGAATTTTTTTTTAGAGTTTATTTTGGTTACGGTCCATTGATATAATTAGTTGTGACTAAATTACTATCATAACATAGAATTAACAAACGATCGGAAATCACCGATGCAAAACGTGGCTATTTATAGATTCATCCTTTTTACCAATGATTCTGTATTGCTCGCATTTTTGTTTTCGTGTGTGCACATATGTGTGTGTGTGTGTGTGTGTGTGTGTGTGTGTGTGTGTGCTGTAGTTAGACAGTTCATTAATTACTGGTGTCAGGAGATTAAGATTGGGGGAAAGGGCGGGGCTAGAGATGTAAACATGTTGACATTTAGAACGAAGTTGAAGAGGTCAATGTTTGAGTTTTCTATTGAATGTAATTACAGATCGGCATCTCACCGTCAGATAATACAATAAAACAAAACGTTGATTGTGAGTTGCAGGCAATAAAACATGAACTGATAAACTTGAGCATTCAGTCTCGTCACGAACTTACACACAGAAAGACTTCTGGTCAGTCCATGCCTACAAGTTTGATACTATCTGTTGAATATGTAAAGGTAAAGCTGTAGGCCGGATAGCTAGTGTAATAAGTTCAGATACCAGCGACTCCTGAACCTTCTTCACCTCTGCCATCTTGTAATAATTCTAAATTTTTGGCCGCGATCTAGTGCACAATCTGTGGGAGGCAGGCCCGTAGCGTGCGTTTTGTCTGGTCCCCTCTACTAATTTGTTCTACTCAGTAAAATGTATTACCTGCCCCCCCCCTGTTATTGCCTGGCCCCTGCTTAGAATGCCTGGCATCTACTGTAGAATTTTCACGCTACGGGGCTGGTCGGAGGGGGTGGAGGTGATGGTTACGTGACTGTCAACCTGAACGTCCCGGGTTCGGTGACCGCAGACAGACTCGTGATTTTTTTTTTCTGGTCCTGGTGAAATTTTTCAAGTTCACCCAAATTAAAAAAGAAAATCAACCTAACGTTCGTAAGAAGAAGGGTGCGCGAATGTACCTGTACTTCTGTGATGCCATTACACACCTGACTATGGTGGGATTAGGGGGGGGGGTGAAATGACCGCACGACCAAAAACCACCCCATATGTGGCTAATGGTGTTTTTGAGTAACTGTTGTTGATTTTTTTTACTTTTAAATTTTTTTCTGTTTCTATCAAAGGGCTGAGTGTGCGATCATTAATACGTGTAACTGTAAAAAAAAAAACATTTAGGGAACCATTGCGTAGGAAGGGTTAGGGCGTCCTCACAGGGCGCCGACATAAGAAAGGGGGGGGCGCCAAAGTAGAAATATTAAAGGCTGTTGAATTTATTCCCGATAGGAAGGAGGGCTCCAAAAAAAAATGTAACTCGTACAGGGCTACAAAATATAGCTAGCTACGGCTCTGACCACTGCTCTGATGAAAGTAATTCTAAGCTGATGGCATTTGCAGTTAATAGGTCAAGTTGTAAAAGGGAACGACTGGATGGATCGGTACAAGCACATTGCCACATTGTGAACACCTGGAGACCTTCTACTGCCCAACAAAGGCACACACACGTACATACACACACATACGCAAGCACAAACACACACACACACACATACAGACACACACACACGAATCAACTGTAAGAGACCCTTCGTAAAGACGACACTGTATATCTAGCATTCTTACCTGAAGGAAGGTGCCACCATTTTGTCATAGGTCAAGGCCAGCAGCGAGTGAAGGGAGTCCAGGTTTTGTATAAAACTTGTGATGTCAGAGCCGAGGGTCCTCAACATGTCATCGTACCCGTACCTCAGACAGTGCATCAGGAAGTAGTCCCCGAACACCTCCAGCACTGTCTCCACTGGAATGTCTGGAACAGATGAGGTGGACATTATCTATCTATCTATCTATCTATCTATCTATCTATCTATCTATCTATCTATCTATCTATCTATCTATCTATCTATCTATCTATCTATCTATCTATCTATCTATCTATCTATCTATCTATCTATCTATCTATCTATCTATCTATCTGTATGTCTATCTATCTATCTATCTATCTATCTATCTATCTATCTATCTATCTATCTATCTATCTATCTATCTATCTATCTATCTATCTATCTATCTATCTATCTATCTATCTATCTATCTATCTATCTATCTATCTATCTATCTATCTATCTGTATGTCTATCTATCTATCTATCTATCTATCTATCTATCTATCTATCTATCTATCTATAATATTTTGTGTATTTTAGTATCAGAACATCTGTCCAAATAATAAGTTTATACAGACTGAGACATTTGCTGGCGGCATTCACCAAGGTCAAGGTCAGAGTGTCGTCATAATGGTAAAACAACATCAAGTGTTCCCTCTCCTGCATTCCCGCCTCCTGTCTGAAAATAGCAAAAATAAACATACAAAAAAATAATCCAGACCTTTCTTTTCCTACTTTCTTTTTCCTTTACTTGTGCAGCACAAGGACTCCCCACCCCCCTGCACAATGAACTAGCTGGCCCTGCTATTATAACGACGTATATCAAACATAAAAAATAAAAAAAAATTTTTTTCTTTGTATTGATTTGGTTTTAAATTTGTCATATTTTTTGACGATCCTCTTGTTTACGGGGTTATTGATTTCTCGTGTTTAATAGACCATTTACAAAGTTTTTTTCAATATTTATTTTTTAGACCTATTCTATATAATTCTTTGAGTCCAACGACGTCTTACTTGAAGCTTGTTGAAAACTAGTAAAGTATATTATACTAGTAAACAAAGGCCCGGTACCCGGACCGGTGAGTAGGCACACAGTTGGAGTTGAATATAGTGAAATATATATTTGAGTGCGTTAACAATCAGTCTATATACTTGCAGTGGCCCCCGAGGACATGAAGAGATTTTTGTAGCCATAATACATTTTAGAATGGGGACACCTAATAGTTCATCAAATAAAGTTCATATGTTAAATAGTTCATCCCAAAGAAAATAATCCTCACTATGGGCAAGCAATCTTAACATAAACAACCCCCGATGATTAAACTCTTACAATCTCAATTCCTTCAAATTTTAATGTACTCCTTTCCAAACATTTCTTCATGAGAAATCTTGGTTGTGTATAGATTTCCAATTTTGGAATCCCTCAGACTATTTTAAGCCTAGCAAGCGAGTTAACTAATACATCCCCTTTTCCACATAAATAAAACACTCCAACTCTCACCCCTTCCCCCGCTTGTAGTTACGTAGCTGACTAGGGAGATGAAAATTTTGGAATTCTGCAGACTATTTTTAGCCAGGATACACATGGTCGGTCGACTACGTTAGACGATTATGTATTTGACATGTATAGATGGTGGGGGAGAAATTTAAAAAAAAAATATTTCGTCTTTGAAAATATATATATAAAAAAAAAGAAATGAGCTCTTTGAGTAAATTGAATTCTCAAACAAAACTGGGACGTTTTATTATGAATAGATTTGCGACCTAAAGATTAAGAAAGAAGTTCATCAAAAATTTATTTGAAAATATTCGTAATATGGACTGCCGCGTTTAATTGGTGAACCAGAAAATGACGAATAAATAAATATGCCTCGTAGAGGATGAAATAATTTGGAGACTACTACTACAAAAAAAAGGACTACCTTGGGGGGGGGGGGGGGACTACATGCACAGCAGGAATTACTTTCAATTATTTTTTTTTGTATAAATAAAGATTTACATATTATATTCGGGTTGTTTTCATTAGTTGCAGCTACCTTCACTATACACTGCTGTAGATGATTAACGAATTTTTCTATGTCAAAAAAAATATTCTTAAAGTTTCATAATGTCAATATTTTTACATGAGGTACATTATTGATCTATTTGTTTATAAAAAGTAAATGATCGTGTGTGTCTCTGAGTGTGTAGGGACACTAGGGGGTGTGCTCGTGTGTGTTTGAAGATGACATAAACGAGTGCATAAAATAAAAGCTCTAACAAGAAATGTTTGAGATAATTATTTGTGGCAGATCGATGTCTTTGTATACAGAGCATAATTAAAAATAAACAATATTTAAAAAAAAAAAAGATTTATTGAATTTAAAAGATGTAAAGATTTGTCTATTTTTTATATCGGGGTTCACGCTATGATCAAAATAACCAAACCTGAGGGATAATGCAAGACAGGCATATGTTTTCTATTTGGAGGTCAGAGATATACGATACAATACTACAGCAAGATTACTTTGTGCGTTTA
Organism: Bulinus truncatus; assembly: GCA_021962125.1. Taxonomy (NCBI): domain Eukaryota; kingdom Metazoa; phylum Mollusca; class Gastropoda; family Planorbidae; genus Bulinus; species Bulinus truncatus. The sequence continues at coordinate 1,484,493 of JAGDYQ010000166.1, read as the reverse complement.
TTCTGTCATAAGTCTGTGTAAAGTGACAATTAGCTATTGTTGACAATGAAACGAGTTTGAAATAGATTCTTTCTGCAGGAAATTCTTCATAAAAATCATACACTAATTGCCTTCATGTTTGAAAAAGTATTTAATAAAGAAAAAAAGGGCAATTTCAAGTTCATAAGCTAGTATGGATGGGTCAACTAGCCGAACAGCCTACAGAACAGGAAAAAACAATTAGTAACGAATTATATCAAAACAAATGTAATGAAGGACGTGTTAGTAGAATTGAAATCAATAGTCTTCAAAAAAGACACAGAACAAAGCTTTAAAAAAACGGTGATAGATGCTCGTTCGAATGGTCACACAGAACAATAAACTTCCAATGGGAAAACCCGTTCAGCCAGGAAATTATTTTTCGAACCAACATTAAATTCATCTTTACTATCAAATGGGAGTTTAATTTTATTACTAATGACACACAGAGAGACAGGAAGTGAGATTTGGCGTTTTATTACAAAAAAAAGATATAACAATATATTGCCGAAAATACGAGATGATGAGGCATGACTTTTTGTTCACGGTAGACCGCTTGGGTGTGGATAAGCATGAGCAAGGCCGTAGCCGTGAAGGGGGGGCTGCGGGCCAGCCCCCCCAATTAATTCTAAAAATCAAATTTTATTATAAATAATACTTCTTTATCACTGCGGTCCAATTTTTTCTGATATAAAACTCTCCGCACAGCCCCTCCCCCCCCCAAACAAAATCCTGGCTACGGCCTTGGGCATGGGTAAAGTGTATTACTATGTAAATAATGTTTTAAATACAATGTTAACAAGAAACAATGCGTAATATCACAACATTATTACTTACAAAATAGTTTCCCATGCTTCTTGTCCAAACTGTGTGGTGACCAAATCTTTGATAACACAGTGGATGTGACCATACTGTGGAGATGGTCATTTAGATGGAGAATTAATCAAATATCGCAAAACTATAAGACTTAAATAGAACATACGTGTTTCATTTCAATCATCATTAGATTAGTTAATACGCAGAGACATATTTCGCCATAAAGTAGCTTATATTTTTTCACAATGTATATTTTTACATAATTAGTTATAAAGTAAAATATCTTTTTTTTTTTAGTGATATGTTTATTTAGCTAATGACCTATAAAGTATGGACACGTCGTAATCCCATACAACGTCATTAACTGATTACAGATAAACAACCATCTTATAATAAACTGATGTGATTAACTGATGTGATTAACTGATGTGATTTACTGATGTGATTAAGTGATTTAATTAACTGATGTGATTAACTGATGTGATCAACTGATGTGATTAACTGATGTGATTAACTGATGTGATTAACTGATGTGATCAACTGATGTAATCAAATGATGTAATTAACTGATTTGATTAACTGATGTGATTAACTGAAGTGATTAACGTCCATCAACTTAGGGCCAGGTGACAGCATAGAAATGTACATAATTCGCATCGTTCATTTAAATCGATGTTTCTGCAAGCCATCATATTTGCTGCACATGAACTCAACACATTTACCGTGATACATTCCTGGATCATTGTATGTTTATCAAGCATCTTCAAATATTTAATCTGCAAAGTCACTGAAATAAAATGTAATTTAGTTTTCCTAAAGTCATCATTCAGTTTCTAATACGGTATTTTATTTTAATTGACGAAGTTGTTTCATAATTTATGATTTATTTTTTTTTATTAATTAATCAATTTGTTGGGAGTCCTACTCTTGTAATACGACTAATATCAATATTTTAGTTCATAAAGTAAGGGTTAGTGTTAAAGTAAAGTGCTACAGACCTGTGGTTTTATTTGAGATGCTTGCGTAAAGCTCATTGCTGTATGCTATTAGTGTATATAGATAGCAAAAGAATGTTAGAAAACCATAAAGCCATATACGATCACAGGAATTTTAATGTGTTTGTTTTAAAGCTCGAGGTTCTGTTTCCAAAGGAAGATTATCCCCCCCCCCCAAATTGGCTGCCGTCCGTGTGTTTCGTACCCTTTGGTGCCATAATACTTCGCCACACTGATGAGTTGTATTCTGTGGTTAACACTAAAGTGAAGATGGCAACATTTTGGTATTTTTTTTTTACAATAAGAATCAACCAAAGATTGAACTAGACAAGCCTAGAGAACACACCATTACATAATTATACAAATATATATAAGTAATAATATAAATGAATAGATTGAGGTGGGTAGGGCACATGGAAAGAATGGAAAACAACAGAGGTCCAAAAGCAATATATAAAGCAACACCCAATGAGAAAAGTCCTAAAGGCAGACCAAGAAGCAGAAGGTTGGAGGAAGTGAAGAAAGACCTTAAAGTCATAGGAATGAGAGAGTGGAGGAAGAAGACCGTGGATCAGGAAAGTGGAGAAGAGTAGTATGGCAGAACAGGGCCCTAATTGGGATGTAGAGCCAAAGAAAGGAAGAAGAGAAGAAGAATATAAGTAATTCATTTAACACACGTTATGTTATGTGAACACAGACCTTTACCTGTTTTAAGTAGTTGCACATTTTGAATATTATTCGTTCACTATATGAAATTCTTTTAAATACTGAATCATTAAAAGGTTAAGAAAAACTGTGTGCATTGTCAATTTCAAAATAATTGCCTTATGCTCATGAAGCTGAATTAAGCTGATCTAATCGTATTTTTTAAGAATAGTAAAATATTATGTTAACAGCATGCACTGCTTAAAATATCGTTAGGCCAACATTAGTCATTTGATAAATCTTTATTCTTTTTGACAGTTTTTTTTTATTATTTATAGTTTTTACTTTACACTCTAAATCTTCCAATCATAAATTGAACAGATGTTTTATATTTTGAACTCTATACTTTTAGATAACTTTCTTTCAGAAGTGTTATGTTATGATCCAGAGGAAGTAGATAAGAAACTTTATGTTACCAATTTTTTTTTATTTTTAACAACTGAAAAAAAAAAGACAACTTTTCAGATTTTTTGTTTCGACTCTTGTTTTTACGCTACACTGTTTGATTTTTTTATAAAATGAAAACACGACTTTTGAAGTGGACATTACATATAGGCCTACATCGTCACTGCATTGTGGACATTACATGTAGACCTACATTGTCACTGCATCGTGGAGATCATATGATGACCCATTCTATATCCATATATTAGCACAGGAGGAGGGCGGGGGATGGTCGAAATAAGGCTCGTTGGTCAAGGACTTCCCTATTGGCTGTTTGATCTGACCCACACATTTAGGTTTTGGTATATTTAACGCAGATTAGATCTATCTTCTACGGTCAAGACAGCTGGGCATTGCATCCATCAATTTGCCAGCGCTATGTAACAGATGAATTCCAAGCTTCAACTGACTTTACTAACTTTCATGAGTTCAAGTGACCGTCTTTTATAATTTACTAAACATTTCAGTACATTTGTTGCCACCGTACGTACATTGTCTCAAGTCATGCGCACGAGTAAATGGCAGAGATTGAGTTATTGATAAACAATTATGAGTTGGCAGTACATCGCGAAAGATACATTGAAATAAAATTTGCACAATGTTTGTTGGTGTTTTTTTTTTTCCTACAAAACAGACACATTCAAGGCACGCGTTAGGACGTATAAATCATTTTAATTTCGCTATTTTGAAATCTTGTATTCTGTTATTAATTAACGTCGTTCAAATCGAATGCAGCTAATTCATTAAATATTGCATCAACGTGTTCATTTTAGAAAAACAACAACTGAAGATTCAAAGAAACAACAACGTGATCTAGTTGCAGTGGCGTCACTATGGCTGGTGTCACCCGGTGCGGAAACTTCAGTGTGTCACCCCCCCCCCCTCCTCAAGACTTCCACCATGAGCAACGGTACATATTTTAAATTTTCCTGCACTAGACCTTAGAGTGTTAACTTTAAAATTCTTTAAAAACGACAGTATTACTATTTCAGAAAGATGTATATTACCTTCATTAAATTTAGTTTGCAAACTACGTCTCCATTTTCATAAACCACGTGACTACATGCGTCCCTTTTTGTTTAGAACGTTTGCAAAAACTCTAGATTGATCCGAGCAGCTTTGAACTGTATTCATTAACCTAATCTCTAGACGCTCTGCATGGTGACACCATGTGCTACTGCTCTATATGATGACACCATGTGCTACTGCTCTATATGATGACACCATGTGCTACTGCTTTATATGGTGACACCATGTGCTACTCCTCTATATGGTGACACCATGTGCTACTCCTCTATATGGTGACACCATGTGCTACTGCTCTATATGGTGACACCATGTGATACTCCTCTATATGGTGACACCATGTGCTACTCCTCTATATGGTGACACCATGTGCTACTGCTCTATATGGTGACACCATGTGCTACTGCTCTATATGATAACACCATGTGCTACTGCTCTATATGGTGACACCATGTGCTTTTGCTCTTTTGTTTTTTAACTATGATTGGTTATAGCATCCGACTAAACCGAATTTTTTTTCTGCTATCAAATTAAGAACTGTTCATTTTAGTGTCACCCCTAAAATGGTGTCACAAGGTGCAGCCCACACCCCCTAGTGACGCCACTGGCTAGTTGTATCGTCATGACATATTTACTACAACTAACCAAAGTATTTTATAATTTACCAGAGTCTTTCAAACACACCGACAAACTCATTTGTTTGTAAATTACCCCCCTCCCTCTCCCCTCACACACCTCCTCATGAAGAATGATACATGTTATGTGGGCCTTAATACTCGTGGGCTATCTGGTTAGTACCCTGGTGGTCCCACACGGGGTCATAGAGCTACCTCCTACACAATGCAGGCTGAGTACCTAAGTGAAAATATTTGGACTCATTAAATAACAAAAAAAGTGAAGGTATCTTTGGAGACGCAAGTGAGGACCATCGGGGTAAATAAAGTTGAGTTCACCTGTTGCTAGTGGTCACGTCATTTTATGAATAGTTTGCCTATCACAATGCTCGGTTATCTCAAAAAAACTAAAGTAATATTAAATTTAATGAAGATTCACTAAAAGGAAAAATACAAATAAACAGGCCTGTGAATCGACTTGATTGCAGGACCATTTAGAAGTACAATCATGTGTTTTAGAGTATTATTCAGAAGTACAATCTTGTGTTTTAGAGTATCATTTAGAAGTACAATCTTGTGTTTTAGAGTATCATTTAGAAGTACAATCTTGTGTTTTAGAGTATCATTTAGAAGTACAATCTTGTGTTTTAGAATATCATTTAGAAGTACAATCTTGTGTTTTAGAGTATCATTTAGAAGTACAATCTTGTGTTTTAGAGTATCATTTAGAAGTACAATCTTGTGTTTTAGAGTATCATTTAGAAGTACAATCTCGTGTTTTAGAATATCATTTAAAAGTACAATCTTGTGTTTTAGAGTATCATTTAGAAGTACAATCATGTGTTTTAGAGTATCATTTAGAAGTACAATCTTATGTTTTAGAGTATCATTTAGAAGTACAATCTTGTGTTTTAGAACACCGCCATTCTGTTCCTGCAGTTTGGGCCCGTAAACTGGATAATGAGCCCAATTATCCGTTTTAAATGAAATGTAAAAGATACACAGACCACAAAAACATTCCGTAAACTTTAGACTAAAAGGTACTAACCATTTTGAGAACTCCGTAATGTGTCGTCTATCCAACTTAAACTTTTAAGTCCAGTGACTGTTTTGACCTCCAGGCTATGAACCAAAAGGCACAATTCACAACAAAAATTAAATATTAAATACTGTACTGAACTGTTAATTAATAGCAGTATGATCACAGTATGGATTGAATATCTTACATTCTGACGTATTGCCAATCTATGTGACATTTATATGATGACGTATAGACCGTCTATGTGACATTTAGATTGTAAAATTTGGACCTTGGAAAAACGGAATCATTCACACCGCTTGCTCACGAAAATGACGAAACCTTTACTTCCGGTTGTGTTTAAACACTTAGCGTTTCGTTCAAAGGTTGTTTTTTTTTCTTAATTCATAATTTCATTTTAATATCCCCTTTGGTCTGCTCCATTTATTAAGAACATATTGAATCAAACAGTAAACAGAATGCAATACAACCCAATGGGTAATAACATAGAGTACAAAGTACTGATAACCAACTGTATGGATGAATGAACAAGTCCAGGGTACGAGTGCAATATAACACGATGCTAACTGCTTTGTTCAATTAGAGCGACCAGAGAACGGGGGATTTTTACTTAAGTACAAATCACTGACCAACATATTTTCAGGTGAGAGTCCTGTCCCAGCCATTGGGTCAATAATGTCTCACGTTCATCGTCTCGACACACCCACACCAGCGGTAACAGCGTGAGCAGGGGTAATAAAATATTTCAGAGAATCTATTAGGACAGTCGGATGAACTGATGACCCTTGATGATGTTTTGTGTACTTTAAAAATAAATCAAAGAGAGGAAGAAGGAGAGAGAATGAGAGAGAGAGAGAGAGAGAGAGAGAGAGAGAGATGGGGGGAGAGGGAGAGAAAGAGAGAAAGAACGAGAGAGAGAGAATGAGAGAAAGAGAGAGTGAGAGAGTAAGAGAGTGTGTGTGAGAAAAAGAGAAAGTGAAAGAGAGATAGAGAGAGATAGAGAGAGAGTGAGGTTGGTGTGGGGGGATGGTTGTATCTCTGCTGATGTGATGGTTGTATCTCTACTGGTTGTTGTGAGGTGATGGTTGTATCTGTACTGGTTGTTGTGAGGTGATGGTTGTATCTCTACTGGTTGATGTGAGGTGATGGTTGTATCTCTACTGGTTGTTGTGAGGTGATGGTTGTATCTCTACTGGTTGATGTGAGGTGATGGCTGTATCTCTACTGGTTGTTGTGAGGTGATGGTTGTATCTCTACTGGTTGATGTGAGGTGATGGTTGTATCTCTACTGGTTGATGTAAGGTGATGGTTGTATCTCTACTGGTTGATTTTATTATTGAATGTATTCAGACGTTCTACAGAGTGGACACCACGTTGGTCCGCCACTGCCTCCTTCCCTCTCTGACCTCCACTGCCTCCTTCCCTCTCTGATCGCCACTGATATCATGTGACCTGAGTCAGACTCATTTCCATCTGTCAGAAATCAAATATCGCCCGATTTTATCTGTTATAGTTTATCCTTCTTCCAGATCTTCCCACTGCATAACAAAACAAAAATAAACTCAATATTTGTTTCGTTGCCACGGTTGATGACAAACACAAGCCTTTCCCAGTTTATTACAACTGAGCTAAAGTATCAACATTTTATAACAGTACTAGTTGCAAGTACCCGGCTTTGCCCGGGTTTAAAATAAGGTTTTCTGTTTACCTTCTGTTTTCTCCCTACCCCCTCTCTCCCTTCCTCTCTCTCCCTCCCTCTCCCCCCTTTCCCTCCCACTCTCTCTCCCTCCCTGCCCCCTCTCTCTCTCTCTTTATCTCTTCCCCCCATTTCTCTCATCCTCTCCCTCTCTCCTTTTCTCCCCTCTCTCTCCATTCCTCCTTTCTCCCTCCCCTCTCCACCTCTCTCCCTTCCCCTCTCTCCCCCTTCCTCCCTCCTTCATTCCCTCTCTCTCCCTCCCTGCCCCCTCACTTTATCTCTCTCTCACCCTCTCTCTCTCCCTCCCTCCACCACACCCTCTCTCCCTCCCTTCCTTTCTCTTTCCTTCCCTCCCTTTCTCTCTCCCTCTCCCATCTCCCTCTCTCTCCCTCCCTCTCCCATCTACCTCTCTCCCCTCTCCCCCTTCTCTCCCCCTGTCCATCCCCCTCCCACCCCATCCCTTCCCCTCCCCCCTCCCTCCCTCTCTCTCTCTCTCTCTCTCTCTATATATATATATATATATATATATATATAGAGTATGGGGTATATATATATATATATATACTTATTATTATGGCTTCACCCTTCTTCTAAAATCCTTCTTCATTCCTTTACCTTCCTCAAACTGTACAAATCAGGGAGCATGAAAAAACAACAACAATTCTTTGCAGCACAAAGGAACTATACAGCAACAGCGCGCAAGTGCTTTTCGGCTTTATTAGGAAAATTTAAAAATGTATCATCGGGAAATGACGTCACAGAGGAATTTTTATCTATGGCGCCGTCGAGATTACTTTAATATAGTAAAATACTAAAATAAAAATAATTAATTACAATTAAACTACCCATCGAGATGAAACGAAACCTGTCCTATAACCTTCCCCATGTAATTATGTGTATGTGTAACAAATTTCACGTTATTTGGTTGTCTGGATCTTGAATCATAAGGGAACAGACAGACAGACAGACAACAAATGCGTCTTATAAGTATAGAGATGAGATTTAATGTATCTTATCTTCATTGTCTCTCTCTCTCTCTCTCTCTCTCTCTCCCTCTCTCTCTCTCTCTCTCTGTGTCTCTTTCTTTCTGTCTATCTCTCTCTCTCTCTATTTCTCTCTCACTCTCTGTCTCTCTCTTGGTGTGTGTGTCTGTCTCTCTTTGTCTCTCTCTCTCTCTCTGTGTCTCTTTCTCTCTGTGTGTCTCTCTGTGTGTGTGTGTGTCTCTCTCTCTGTGTCTCTCTCTCACTCTCAAACTCTCTAGCTCACTCTCTCTCTCTCTCTCTCTCTCTCTCTTTTGTCTCTCTAGACTCTCCATGTCTCTCTCTCTGTGTCTCTCTCAATTTCTCTCTCTGTCTCTCTCTCTGTATGTGTGTCTCTCTCTCTCAATCTCTATCTCTCTCTCACTCTCTAACTCTCTAGCTCTCTCTCTCTCTCTCTCTCTTTTGTCTCTCTAGACTCTCTCTCTCTCTCACTCACTCTCTCTCCCTGTATCTCTCTCTCTTTGAACACTCTCAGTATATCTGCTGAGACATAGTCTCTTATAGCCCGTGAAATCAAATTTGCTGTGATATTCAACATATGAGAACTGCCACTGAGGCCAACGGACAACAAGTTACCCGTCTGGTCCACCCTGTGGTCAAGTATAATCCCTAGCAGTGCGATGAAAATGTTTCACAGGATACCCGAGACGTGGCTTAGAAAACTAAACGTCTCCCCCCCCCCCCCCCATAGCTGAAGACTATCCCAGTAGTCCAGGTGATCACAGTTCCGTCTATGTTCGAGACGAGTACCGTAAAACTATTCCGTAAACTGTGGGAATTTCCGTTCAGCTGCAAATATTTTCCCAACATAAAAGACCTGTGTACAGTTGGTCAATACTACATAAACAATGGAGCACGCGTAGCAGGAAATTAAAAAAAAAAGAAGAAAAAGGAATAACGTACATGAAAACCCAATCATTTGAAAAAACTATACATTTACATTTTAATAGAAAATAAATGTTAACGGCGTAGTCGTTTTGGGGTAGGACGTAAGGGTGTCAGATGAGTTCAGCACGCGGTACGCCGAGACGTTTTTTTTTTTCAAACGTCCTTTTTTTGTGGCTTATAGACTTAGCGGCGCGCATCTCCTCTCCATGTCAGCGGCGAATATTTTTGACTTTACCTGTGATTGAACCCTACATCTTCAGCATGTGAGTCGAGTTTTCTATCGACCTCGCTATCCAGCCGTTTTTAGATCACACTCTGTTCTATTCCAGTAGTTTTCAAACTTTGCGGGTCGCGATAAAAAATGTAATTTATAATTAAAGGATCAATGATCCATTTATACATGAAAATCTATTTCCACAAAAGTTCTAAATAAAAAAAAAGTATTTTAACGTGTAAAGAAAAAGAGAACAAAAATTTTTGAGCATCATTCATAGTTTTTTAGAGCATTTTCGAAAAAAAAAATGCTCTATTGTCCCCGTTTTGTCTGTCTGTCTGTCTGTCTGTCCGTCATCACCCTAGATCTCAACAACCATAAGTCCTAGACCCATGATGTATATATCATTTTGTAGGTCTTGGCCTGCCAAAAACACTTTGGTTCATTTCGCGATCTGAACTCTGAGGGCCGAAAAAGGGGCCGTTTTAAGTACCGTTTTTGCTTATATTTTAAATATAAATAATAAAAGCTAATCAAAGGGGCGTAATCATTATTTATTTTTGTAACAGTTATTCAACATGCTTACTTCCCTCTCTATTTATCGCAACCGTAGCCACTGCTTACACGAAAATGCTCTAAAATGTCCTTTGTCCGAAACGGAAAAGACTTAAATTGCTTGTTTTTTTTTTCGTGAAATAGTGGGGTCATAAAACTTACAGTTTTGAGAACTACTGTTCTAGCCAGCAATGCTTTAAACACCAACAGGTTAACAGTGAATTATCAATTGTCATTCTAGACTCTCTGCTCACGAAAGGAAAAACTCACAACTATATGTATGAATTAAGGTCATCAAGGTCAAAGCGCTGCATATACAGACCCTTTGACTGGAATTCAATTTAGCTGACGTGAAACATGAGTTTCCAATAATGACCAGAGCTAATGAATTAACAAAACTCCGCTCTGGACTTCACCTCACGCGCGATATTAGCTGATTAGCTTTTCATTGACATTCCGTACAAAAAACACTGGACACTGGTAGTAAAATAACTAAAGCTTTCTTGGCTGTTGAACCGAAACTAAACTTGTATTGTAAATTATCCCCAGGGATGCGGCAAATTGTACTATCGATCAACGAGAAATACGGACACGATAAACAAGGAGACATGATCAGCAAGTCCTGAGCTGGACGAAAAACTGTCGAAAAAATATTTTTATGTTGTTAAGTTTTTGGCGGCATTATGCTGTGTTTGTTGTATTGATTGAACGTGTGCATCTGCTAAACAACTGAGACGGATTAAATAAATTAATAAAAAAAAAAACCAATAAAACTAACAAACAATGATTAAACATGCTTGAAAGGCATATTGGCTTTCTGCTTGAAAATTTCTTTACCTTTATTTATTGTGATGTCAGATTGAGAGGGAAACTTAAGAGACATAGTTGACATGGTAGAGAAAGAAGATAGACATAAAGAACATAGACAGAAATAACATAGACAGAAAGAACATCGATAGAAAGAACATTGACAGAAAGAACATACACATAAAGAACGTAGACAGAAAGAACTTGAACATAAAGAACGTAGACAGAAAGAACTTGAACATAAAGATAGACAGAAAGAACATAGACAGAAAGAACATAGACAGAAAGAACATAGACAGAAAGAACTTGAAAAGAAAGAACATAGACAAAAAGAACCTAGATAGAAAGAAATTGAACTGAAAGAACATAGACAAAAAGAACAAAGACAGAAAGAACAGCTAGGTGGTGAAGCTGTTGACCTCCTATTTCAGATTTTATATTTGAATGGAAGAATCGAATATCTGACCTAATCATGAAACAAACGAAACTGTAATCGATCACGTTTAAATATAATCGGAGCCGGAGTTGTTGATTTAGGTATCGACTCATTAGTTCATCTATATCTACAGATGATTAAATAATTCGCACGATTACAGCTAGTTATAAGGAATATTATAACATGAATTTTTAATCTACGTTTCTTTGATTCAGGAAGAGAAAATACGTGAACAATGAATAGTCTTAATGCCGTGGAGAGGAAGTAGAATAACGCACTAAAAGGTAAACAAACAACAGCCGGCCTACAATGGACAATAATTATAACACTAAAGTAAAGGCAGATGAAGTGTAGAATTCATCTTTTTCAATAACCTCGGGATATAAAGGGATTGTGTGGTTAGCCGCCTTTACTTCCACAACTTAATTAAGTCAGGTACCCATTTAAAGCTGGGTGGACTTATGGGACGACTTTGCATCAAATAACACCTGGAAAAATTCCATGGTTCTCACTGATGATCGAACCCATGACTCTCAGGTCGACAGTCGAGTATCTACACCACTCGGCCATCCGTCCCACTACTTACACATTAAATGCTTATTACATGCTGAACAATGTGTCTAGAGAAGCTGTGGGCAATTTGCGGCCCGCGCGTTGAAATCTGGCCCACCGGACTATTTAGTTTCATAGTAAAACACTACATTTGTCTTCTATGGTATGAAGTCTGCAATAAATTTAAATTAGTTCATGTCAATGCTTCATTCATCAAATCTAAGGTTCATCCTGACAGTCAAATTTACGAACCCGATGTGGCCCGCGAATCAGAAAAAATTACCCACCCCTGGTCTAGAGGCTGTTTTTTTTCGGTATCTGTTTAAATTCATTACAATATAAGAGATTAATAACTGTTAGTTAACAGGTATATTTATATCTAGAAAAAGTAAAGTTTCCATAGCCCTAACGGGCCATCGGGGCAGATGAAGTGTAGAATTCATCTGTTTCTATAATCTCGGCATATAATGGGATTGTGTGGTTAGCACAACGCCCAGCCGCCTTTACTTCCCCAACTTAAGTCAGGTACCCATTTAAAGCTGGGTGGACTTGGGGGACGACTTTGAAACACATTTCACCTGGAAAAATTCCTGTGGTTCACACCAAGGATCGAACCCAGGACTCTCAGATCGACAATCGAGTATCTACACCACTCGGCCACCTGTCTCCACATTTATATCTATAGTAATTATTAATTTCACTTTGTAATGTAATAGATCTTTGCCAGTGGGGTGACTGGGAAGAGGCAGACTTCCCCCCCCCCCCATCCCCGCCCCACTTACTTCACAGCAAGAAATAGGCAGCACTTTTACAACATTGGTAATTTGTTGGCTAGAGAGTATGCGTGTCTGACTTGAATTACACATCTCCATATCAGATGTCAACATGTAAGAACCTTAAAGGAATAACTCATTGAAGTGTCTTAAGTGTCTTTTTTATATTTTTGTACACGTTTTACACTTTAGATGATTGTTGGGTTTAGACTTTGAACCATGAGGGAGTGGTCAGGGGCAACAATTAGTGTCATTAATCATTAACTGAACGGAAACAATTGACACTAAATATGAGATTAATCGCCAAGAGTTGCCTATTTCTTGATTTACGATAGGACGGGCTGTGCTATCTCTATACTTATAAGACGCATTTGTTGTCTGTCTGTCTGTCTGTCTGTCTGTTCCCTTATAACTCAAGATCCAGACAATCAAATAACGTGAAATTTGGTACAAGTACACATAATTACATGGGGAAGGTTATAGGACAGGTTTCGTTTCATCTCGATGGTTAGTTTAATTGTAATTAATTATTTTTATTTTAGTATATTTTACTATATAAAAGTAATCTCGACGGCGCCATAGATAAACTCTTCTGTGACGTCATTTCCAGATGATCGAATAGAACTTGCGCGCTGGTGCTGTATTGTGCCTTTGTGATGCGAAGAATTGTTGATGTTTTTTCATGCTTCCCGATTTGTACAGTTTGAGGAAGGTAAATGAATGAGGAAGGATTTTAGAAGAAGTGTGAAGCCATAAGGAAGGGAGGGAGAGTGGGAGTAGAGAGGGAGATAGAGAGGAGGGAGGGAGAGAGAGGGTGGGAGAGAGGGATAGATATAAAGAGAGAGGGGGCAGGGAGGGAGAGAGAGGAAACTAGGGTGGAAGGAAGGGGGAGGAGGGGGAGGGAGAGAGGGAGAGAGGGGAGGGAGGGAGAAAGAAGAGAGGGAAGGAGGGAGGATGGGAGAAATGGGAGGGATGAGAGATAAAGAGTGAGAGGGGGCAGGGAGGGAGAGAGAGGGAAGGAGGAAGGAGAAAGGGGGAGAGAGGAAGGAGAGGGATGGAAAGGGGGGAGAGAAGGGGGTGGAGAGGGGGGAGAGAAGGAGATGGGAGAGGGAGGGGAAGGGAGGGAAAGGGAGAGAGGGGAGGGAGGGAGAGAGAGGAAGGGAGAGAGGGGGTAGGGAGAAAACAAAAGGTAAACAGAAAACCTTATTTTTAACCCGGGCAAAGCCGGGTACTTGCAACTAGTATATACATATACATATATTAACTTAAAAGCCACGACTATTTTTTTCGTCTCTTGAAATTGAACAGATTAAGCCAATTAATACGTTTATTTTTACGTCACTTGAGATTACTATGAATATAGTCGGACAAAACCACGTTGGTTTATATATACATACATATATATATATATATATATATATATATATATATATATATATATATATATACTGTTTTCTATTCTATTCGTTCAAAAAGGCCGAAGCTACTAACGATTGAAATATATCAAACAATTTTGAGAAATTTCATATAAAAATAAGTTTATATCCACATACAAATCTACAATATAAAACTAGATCATGTAATATTTCAGTTATTTACACCGGAATCCTAAAGCCAGTGAATTATCTTTGTTCCAATCTTTCTTACTAATCTATCTGTTCATCCTCAGTGATAGACTAATGTATTTTAATGATAGTAAAGGGACAAAAAGAAGGGCGATTGGTAATAATTGGTATTCAATTTACGGACTACTGAAAAATGTTACACCGAATAGCCCTGAATATGGATAGGCTAGATATTTTTTAACGCTGCCGGATAAATCAGTGCCTTATTAGTAAAGAGCCGGATAGTCTAGAGTTTAAAGTAATTTAAAAAAAAAGTTATTTTAAAATTATTTAATGTTATGTCATTATTGTGTAAGGTATCTCCCTTCATATCGTAGAGTCAAAAAAATAATCAACAAATGTACGCAATAAAATGTACAGCCACTTGTGTTATCTCCTAGATTTATGTCTTTTTACCAAAAAAAAAAAAAATAATTTTCTACAAGTTTATCCACCAGCGTCACTCAGATTGATAACGTAAAAACATTCCGTTAATGTCTTCTCGTCTTAGTTTTTCTGTTGAAGTAAACTTTGACTTAATACCAAAAGGTTACCAGTATTTCATTGCTATATTCTCCAATAATAAAATAATAGCAGTGTGGGTTCTGCGTTAAATCGAAAGTAAAGAATTAATACAACAGTATTCCAGTTTAAAATACAATCATGAAAAAATCGGATCTGCCCGAAACCAAAAATAACCTAGCCCACCGATCAAGACTAAGGGGATATAACTCTATGCAAAGGTTTTGCAGGGTACAGCTAGTATTGAAATAATTCAAATTGGAGATGGTATACAAGTCTACCAGCTGAATTGGGTTCGGTCCCATATCGGACATTTTCTTCCAGTTGACTGGCCTTGAAGAGAAAAAAAATTGTGTTAGTCGCATCTGTAGTTTTAGTTTTAACGTTTTTATTGGCGTGATTGTTATTCTATTTCTTTATAGGATCATTTGAATGTATGAAACATCGCGAGAATAAATAATGAATTTATTTATGAAACATGCACACGCTAATAGAGACATTAAGCATCTATTTATTTATGAAGCATGCACAAGTTAAGTGACACATTAAGTATCTATTTATTTATTTCACTAGCGTTTGGCCCAAATTAGCCACATACTCATTCATTACAGATTCCAGGAATAATTCAATTTAATGTGCTCATTAACAAATTTATTTAGAGTTTGAACAATTGAGATTTTACTTACTGAAAAGAATTAATTTCGAATTTCGGAGTAAAGGATTATAATTATCAATTAGAAAAAACAACACACAAACAAAGAACACACACACACACCCACCCACACCCCCACTTACTCATACATACACCCACAACCCCCCCCCATTCACACACACACACCCCACACACACTCTCAAACACACATAAAGATCCCCTCCAATACCGACATAATCACACCTACAACACCACACACCTACAAACATACTCACATCCCCACACCTACACCCTCAAACACACCCACACAGACACACATACTCACACACACACACACACACATATTCACACTTACACCCCACACACATACTCACACCCAGTACCACCCACACTCACACCCACACACACACTCACCCACATACAACCCCCTTCCCACACACACACCACACGGATAGATTTATCGCGTCCAACGTTAATATGAAAGCGTCATTAAAACCTGAGAATCCCCGAACTATAAAGAGCGCTTTCTTGATACACTACAAGATTTGATTCAATCTCTTAGGGAATTAACTACTTTAGGAATCGTTTTTTCAAAAGCTGAACATTTCAAATCTATACTCACGCAATGAATGAAAGAGAAAGAGCGAGATAGGGCAGACAGACAAACCTAGATTGATAGATGTAAATAATGATATGGACTGACGTACATTTATTGGCAGATGCAGCAGAGAGAGAGAGAGAGAGAGAGAGAGAGAGAGAGAGAGAGAGAGAGAGAGAGAGAGAGAGAGAGAGAGACTAAAAACATATTGAACTTAGCAGTTGAATAAAATCTTTAAGTAATTTCAAATCAATCTAATCATTCGTCTGATGGTAACTAATCAAGAGTAGTGTTTATGCAATTTCTGAACTGCAAATGCCAATTGAAAAGTTCAATATTGGATATTGTCATTGATTGTGCTAGCTATTTACAACTAAGACTTGCTTCGATTTGCACAAATTGTCCACTTAAATACTACATAGTTTAAGTTTAACAGCTATCGACCGATGCGACAACTCGCGCAGTTTTGTCAATACTTGATTCTTGCCTTGTTACGGACATCGATTGGAAATACAGTTGCTGTGTTTTGATTAGCTAATGATTAAGTAATGGTTGTTAAGTTTACAGAGTCAATACCTAGTTCTATATATAATGAAGAAACGTTTAAAGTGTTAAATTTTTTAAAAAAGGAGTACAATCTTTTTGTAAAAATACGTGATAAATAATATTAATTAAAAAGGACCAAATCACAGAATATACATTATACAGAATGAATATTCTCTCTCGGATCACTTTTCCCAACCTCCGCCATTTTTCTAACTGATAATTTGATTGTGATACATTACTGGATCATTGTGTATCGTTCATCTCCTTATACTTAATTGTCAAAGTCTCTGAAAAAAAATGAAATATTATTTTGTTTTAACAATTGTCGAACCAGTTTAACTACTGTATTTATTTGAATAGGCTGAATCTTTACAGAAGTAATTTTTTTTTAAAAATAAGCTTTTAATTTGTTAGAATTTTATTTGTGTTTAGCTTTCTAACTCTCTTTGGTCATGTTCTAATTTTTTTTTTTAATTTAAAAATAAATTGTTAATGTTTTAACCCACAACCAGAAGTTTTACCGTAAAGGATATTTTAAAAGTCCATGGCAACTAGAAAGCCCGTAACAAGGCAAATGGAAGCAATGGTGGATGACTTTTTGAATAGCGTAAATGTACTGTAGTGGCTGTACCCTGCAAAACCTTTGCATAGAGTTATATCATACTTATATCCCCTTAGGCTTGATCGGTAGGCTAGGTTATTTTTGTTTTTCGGGCAGATCCGATTTTTTCATGAATCTATTTTAAACTGGAATTCTGTTGTATTAATTCTTTACTTTCGATTTTACGCAGACCGCAAATCGCTATTATATTGTTAGATAATTTGTTCTCCGTGGATCCAATGTAGATCACATGTATACAACCATAAATATATCTATGTATACAACTAAAATCGTATTTGAATACGGTCCAATGAATTATCGGAGCAACAATTGATAGTTAACTGTAAAAATCTTACTTGGTTGGCCCACTAGCAGTTAGGTTGTATACCCGTGAGTCACTGACAGCTAATAACGTGGGCCCCCCTGACAATCTCCACCAAATGGAGCCTCTCTGTTCTCTCTCTCTCTCACACCCAAAGGCTTAATCGTTTTATTGCAGATTATTGCACCCCCTGGGGTAGTTTCTATTCATAGTTGTTAGTAATTTAATCATCCCTCGTGACAGCCCTGGTTCGAATCCTAATGACGATAGGTAACCAGGGACTTATTGATGCGTCACTGGCCATTTGTGTGTGTATGCGTGGGGGTTAAAAGATGGTGATAGTGTGGTGTTAGAATCATCAATAATAATAATTCTATGTTTCTTATAACTATCCCCCCCCCCCCCAGCATGTTACATTTAACTTTCAACCTTTCAAAACTTCATTAATTTTTATGAAAGTAAACACAAATATTTTATTGTAAATTACATTGTTTCAATAATTGCAAAGATTGTGTCCATTGTCGATCGACTCATAACAAACGCGAAAAAAATAAACTGCAGCGGTCTGGAAGCTATGGCTGATGGGTAAACGACGGCACGCGGACCGCCACTCGGTTCTAGGTGAAGCACAGCACTGGCATTTTATGTCTAGCCTACAAATTAGTTAATGCCAACCCTCCATCCATCTTCTCTTGGTCCGAACCGCAGGACACATTTACGAACCCGCCGCTACTCAGAAAGTTTGCACACTTCTGGATTATTCAGTTTGTGTTTGTTTGTGTCAAATACGTACTTGTTTTAAAAAAAAAATGTTTCCACTAACTTGTAGAATTATTCAATTCTGGCAGGCAATGTTTGCAAATAGGAATAATAATTTAGATTTATTATACTATGCAATATGTAATATTTATAATTGACGTGTATTAAGCAGTATTACTAAAGGTAAGTCTTGTTTTTAGTTTTTTCTGTTTGGGGAGGGGGGACAACTGTTTTTTTTTCTTTTCTGTAAACAAAAAAAATTATTCACTTGATTGTCCCCCTTTATCTCCTTGTGGTATAAGAATTCAAAGGATCATGTCTCAGTATGTGCAGTGAAACCTCACTCTATCCCGATGCAGGGGCGTAACTAGAGTTAATGGGTACCTGGGCTGAATCTCATAATATTTCCCCCCCTCCCACCAGCACACACCATGTCAGGGGTCACACATTAATTCCGCCCTGTCTGGTGGTGAGTAGTTACCGCCCCTTCACCCCCACCTAGCTACATATAATCCTCACGAAAATATAATTCTTTTCACATGTGAAGATTTTAAGTCCGAATTTTGGAGGCTAGACATCTTCATTTGTTGTTTCTTTTATAGATACTCAGATGTTCAGATATTGACTGTATATTAACTATCTTTGGTGCCACTGTGTTTCGGGCATAATACAAATTACGTATATGTTTTTTTAAGAATTTTAATTAATATTACTTTTAAAAAAAAATTAAATTCTTGAAAATTATGAATATATCAACACAACAACCAAGAACAGTAACTCTCTCATGAAGTAAACAACGTAATAGGCTGTATATCATCCAGAGTGACTTCCCTTGACATAATGCCATCATTTTCTCTCTCAGGAACGAGGGATATATTTTTTTTTATTACAGCTTTTAATAATTCAATTACGTTATTATTTTTGATTTTATATTGTGTACACTTACTCCTTCTATACAATGTATCAATTATTTAGTATGATGCTTACACTGTTGTTTGTCGAATGAGTAGTCTAATTTGATAAATAGCCAACCCAAAGGGGTGCCATGCTTCTAGGGGGTTGGGTCGAATACTGTAATCTATTCTAAAATACTTTAGAAAATTGTGTACAGTCGAGGCTGTATTATTCATTAGATTAATAAGGTCTTAGTCCCTCGATAGAAAAAAATCGATTTTCATTTATCTGTTTATTATGTGACAGTCATTTTGTTCGCATTATTAGTCCCCTTTTTTGGGCAACAAGTCTCGGGCCCACAATAACCTAAATCCGGCACTGTGTGAAGTGGCAGACTGGCCATTAAACTAGCTTGCCCCAAAGTCAACTTTGACCCTTGAACTGTAAATTGTATGGGGCACCAATACATTTTTTCAAAGGCAAACAAAATCTAATCACTGACAGGGCACCTTTGTTAAAATGCAACCAATAATTTCAGCCATAGCCCGTCACTGTTAGTGTGTGTGTATGTGTGATCAGAGGGCCATGGGCGTATTCATGGGGGGCAAGGGGGCATTTGCCCCCCCCCCTACATTTTGAAAAAATGTCATATAAGAGGGGGGGGTCATTTGCTCCCCCCCCCCCTTACATTTAAAAAAATTGTCATAAAGTTGTTATTTGCCCCTCCCTCCTGGAAAATTTTTGCCCCCCCTGGAAAAATTCCTAGCGACGCCCATGCAGAGGGCCCCTGTTAATAATCTCAGTATAGGTCATAAGACTACCTAACGACAGCTGTGGGTCCCACTAAAACTATTGTTTCATAGTAAATTAATATATTATAAATAGGCGTATATTCTGAACGTATTGATGGAGGGCCAAAGTAGGCTTGGTTCCTCTTTGTGTTTTTTTGTTTATGTCCATTTCGACATTTTTACTTTGAATAATTTTATTTTAGTAATTAAACTTGTTATACTTGTTATCCTTCAGGGACCCACTAACTAAATCAATGGTCATCATTGGTCATTACGGCATTGTAATTTTATATATGGTGTGGGCTCGCCAAAAATATTGCGTACAAAATTCAAATATGTATATATTGAGGGCAGGCTCGCCAGGTGATTTAAATATAAACTCACCAAATATGTAACCTTAACTTTCTAACTAATATATATATATATATATATATATATATATATATATATATATATATATATATATAACAGAACTCAGTGGAGTACACACTACAACAAATATTTTATTACACTATAATACAACTTAATACACTTCACTTCTCTTCTAACTACTTATATCTACCTATGTCTACTGTCAACACTATACTCTACTACCATCTACTTTACTGCATATTCTATACTCTACTCTAAGCCTACTGTACTCTACATTCTACCCTACTGCCTACTGCCCTACGGCATGGTCTCTACACTACGGCATTCTCTACTGTACTGTCAGCCTACTACATATTCTCTACCGACTGCCAGCCTACTCTACTCTACTGTACTCTACATTCTATTCTCTACCGACTGAATATTCTCTTGTTCCAACTTAATTTTTATAAGGTCGGGGGTTGGGGGGGGGTACGACATCGGTGAAACGATTCTACACAATATTTTGACGGCTGGAACCTTGATCATGACTTGGGTTACGTAATATGGTCTTTTGGGATGGGAAAGTTTCATCTGTTGGTGTAGAGAGGGGCCGGGCAAGATGGGGGTGGGGGGTGGGGGGGGGTAATTTCTAAACATAACAGTCATCAATGGTCAACACTATGTTTACATACCTTGTACTTAATCACAATTTTTCTTTTTATTTGAGATGTTTTTATTTATAGATTATGATACGAGCACTCCCCTACTCCCCCCCCCCGCTCCCCATCCCATCAAAGTTTCCCCAAAACTCCTCCGTAACCCTTCACTTGAAGTGGATGCTGTAGAGATAAATAGCAGAGAATCAAACAGTACTATTGTTGCTTTTATAAATTGTTGTCATTTTTTTACCCCACTGGTGTCTAATATATATATATAGGTGAATCTCTTGTTGAAAAATGTTTACTGTTGTGTCTGTGGTCGGTATTCACCTTACGTTCAATACACATCAGTTGTTAAAAAATGTTATTATAAATAATATATCCCCCTTCTTTAATAGTCTATACTTGAATGTTTAGAATTATGATGAAAAAGAAATCACACATTTTGTCAGATCAAAGTCTAAGGTTAGCTAATATTAGAAACATATTTATTTTAGTTGATTTTGTTAAATTGTATTTGTTTAAGTTTTATTAATTTAACATCAAAGTAACAAAAAAAAAAACAAAAAAAAACATTGCAGACGATATTGCAGATAGATGTGCGCGCACACTGGCCTAGATATCTTTGAAAGTTACATAATGAGGATGTGATGCAAGACGACGTCAAAAGGAGGCTTTGGAACAGTTCACATTACTCACGTCACGTCCCCTGCATCTTCTGCTGAAACACCTTTTAGGAGGGGTTCTCAATCTTTTTAACCCCCCCCCCCACACACAAACTCACATAGACACATTTTAAGGAAAAAATAGTAAAGTTATAAAGCTAAGTCACTTTATTCAAAGAGTGTTATTTTAGTTCTACTTATGAGAAAGGGCTCTAAACTCACGTGCGATGATCCCATAGAGCCCGTGGTTCACAGTGGTACACATAAAAGTGGGCCAATGCACTTAAGGTCAGACAACCCTTAAGGAGGTTGCAAAATAAGAAACGTGAAATTTCGACATTCACGTGGTCTGTTGTCCCAGGTGTCAATAGAACATTTTTTTTTATTCTTATTAAAACGCAGCAAATATTTTCTTCACACACACACACACACACACACACATGCGCATTCACACATACACTTACACGCGCACACACACATACATGCATCATCACACAGAAATACATGCATACTCTCATACAAATACATGCACACTCATCCATACACATACATGCACACTCTCACACACACAAACATACACACTCACACACATACATGCACACTCTCACACACACATACATACACACTCACACACATATACACGCACACTCACACATATACATGCACACTAACATACACAAGTACATGCACACTCACTCACACACATACATGCACACTCACACACATACATGCACTCTCTCTCACACACACAAATACATGCACAGTAATGCACACTCACACACTCATATATGCACAATCACACACACACATACATACACACTCACTAACACACACACACACACGAACACACATGCGCACTCACATGCACACATAAACATGTACACTTACACTCTATCTTCCCTGTCTAAACAGGTACACACACAAACCAGCACACAAGCACACACACACACATCTACTGTTGTTGTTGTCCGCTCTCACGTCTACTGGGGACCCCCATGAAGAGATATTTCCGGGCCATAAGTACCTTAGGGGCCTCACAGATTTATTACAAATGTAAACTGAAAAAGGGGAGAAAGTTTTTTAATGTGTGTGTGTGTGAAATCCCTGTCAGGATGAGATGAAAATCTCTTAGATCTAATAAACCACTAAGGGGACTGTCTTTACGATCTCTTTCTTTCATCTTCCCCATTGCCAATAGTGCACTGGCCATGGAGGCATCACGGGATATATAGCGGAGATTTTCACCATGACAAGAGATATACATTGGAGGACCTCACGGGAGATATAACACGGGACGCTCAAATCGACCGCACGACCATCCGTCCCCGCTAGTGGAGTCTGCTCTCGGCGGTTACCTCGTGTGTCTATCCGTAAAAACGTCTTGAGCTGTAGCAATCATCGGTAATATGCTTTCAGTGCACCCCATGTAGTTACAGTAATATGTCGTTAATGTATCATCATAGATCAGTATTATTTTGGCAGTACACCATCCATCATACACCAGCAAACTGGTAGCGCACCATCAAACATCGGTACAATGGTCATAATGTATCATCATACATATTTAATATGTTGTTAGGGACCATCAATAATATGTTGTTAATGTATGATCATATATCAGTCATTTACTGTTGTGTACCATCATACATATTGTAAGTGTACGATCGATCAGCAACACCTACCCCCTCCCCCCTCCCACCGATGTGACTGAGTAAGAAACGACCCTGTGCTTGGATTGCACAAGAATGAACAAACAATCTTACATTCCTTCGCCGCAGTACTTCACGCTACTCTAGTTCACCTGTATCTGCTTATCTTATAAAGCCACCACCATCACCCCCCCCCAACCCCACCCTCCCCTCCCGTCCCCAACCTCACATCAGGTAAACTGAATTCATCAACCTCCCTCATTCTCCACCCCCCACCCCACACCACTCCCCCACCACCATCTATACAATACATAACTATACACTCCGGTGCCAGCTCAACCGTTCTCTTTTTTTCATCTACTCAGTCGACTTCATTCAAAGATTACATCGGCTCATCTTATTTCCAGTCTCTGCTTTGACTCCTTACCCCCTCCCCCCGCCCCTGCCCCATTTCGAGTAATCAATGCTTCCCCCTCCCCCATTCCCCCTAATCTCTGTATTTTTATTTATTGGGAATTAATGACTGACCTTTTTTAGAACAAACTGTTCCACTTTTTTCATCTAAAAGCCGCCACTCAAAACCAGAAGGAACTCTAATAAAAGTGTTACTAATGGCCCAGATATCAGTTCAGTTTTGTGTGTGTGTGTGGATATATTGCTCCAGTCACTTTAGATAATCAATTATGGCAAGTACTCTGAACTTTCAGCGCTTCTGGTAGAGCTACTCTTTTCAATTCATTTAAAGCTGATGGGGTACTTAATATGACTTTTTTTTTTTACTTTTACCTACGACAAACTTAAGAGAGTTTCATATTCATACGAAAAGAAATATTTTAATTTATGGGTGGATGTTGTTTCCCGACTTAAAAACCTAAGACTCGAAATAAGGCTGTTTTTTTTTGATATACAAGAAAATGAAATATTTTATTGTTTGAAGTTAACTGGTATATGTACTTTTATGATGTCAATATTTGTGTGTGTGTGTGTCTGTGTTTGTGCGTTTATTTGTTAAATGTGTGAGTGTATATATGTGTGTGGGATATTTCGTGTCTGCTGTTTAAATGTGATATACATCGTATTGTGATGGTATAAATCGTATTGTGATGGTATACATCGTATTGTGATGGAGGGGTGTTGTGGGGGGGGGGCTTGGGAAACTCATCAGGACCTACAAAAAAAAAAACAACTTAACACTAAACGAGACTCGAACTCGAGTCCCTGTTGTCAACGACAGTTGAGCCATATGTCCATTTAAACCATAAAAGTAGTTCTGAAATCCAACGCACGTATGTGTGTGTGTGATGGTGAGTGTCATTATATAGTTCAGTGTGTTTGTATACTGTGTTTGTATTTGAATGCCAGAGTGCTCAGGTGCATGTGCACCGAGAAACATTTCATCCGCCATTTCAACATGGCGTTGTAGTCAGTGCAAATACCGGGCATACCTCTCACTCACTCCCATGCATGGATACCCTTTATATCATCTATCTATATATATATATATAAAGTACATCACTAAGGATCTGCAGCAGGAGCACGTCCCCCACAATGAGGCCCAAAACCCCTGGGGAAAGCTCAACATCAATCCATACGTTCCAAGCCACACATGGGCAATGCACGACCCGTTCGGCAGTTTGATTTGGCCCGCGCTCCACTGTCTTCGTTTTGACGTTCACATTTAATTCATGTCAGCCTTGCTACGGACCTCGTTATAAACTGAGGAACCCATTGTGGCTCAAAATTTAAAATTAGTTTGTCCAGACTCTACACAAAATTCTACCCAATGAGGCAAATAATATGCACTGTTGAAAAACAATAATATAAATAATAGCGATTCGGGTTCTGCGTTAAATCGAAAGTAAAGAATTAATACAACAGTATTCCAGTTTAAAATACAATCATGAAAAAATCGGATCTGCCCGAAACCCAAAAATAACCTAGCCTACCAATCAAGCCTAAGGGGATATAACTCCATGCAAAGGTTTTGCAGGGTACAGCTAGTAACAAATAATATTAGGTTAAGGACAATCACCATAGAACTGGTTTCAGAGTTGTTCACTCGCTTTTCAAATAGAATTAAGTGACCGAAATATTTAATATCCTTTTCCTTTCTCTGACCGAGGTTTGAACTGGATACTTCCAGGGTGAAAGTCAAGCCTTCTTTACCGCAATACCCTCCGTTCCCCGACATAAATAGTTTAAATTAACAAATAAAAAAGTTGACTGACTGTACTCTGGAGTACGTCTGTTGACCTACTTGTTAACATTCTTATAGGATCACACACAGTCCCTGGTTGATCAAAGTTCTACCGCTGATAATTTATTGATTTAAGAAGATACATTGATTTATATATTTGGAAGGTTTAAAAATTGAAAATGTCATTAAGTAAAATGTATTTAAAAAAAAAACAAGCAATTAAGCCTGTTCCATTCTGGACACAGGACGTGTTAGCGCATTTTCGTGTTATGTATCTGTACGTTTGTTAGCTTTCAGTAAATATTTGTAAATTTTGTAAATGTTTATAAATTCAATTATGTAATGCATATATCTGTAAAAAAAAAAATTATAAAGACGTTTCTTTATATTTGAAAAAAAATTATTGTCTCTTAAATCTAACTACAAGTGGTTTGTGGTTACTGAAATAGGACTCATAATTGAAAACATTCGAAATTATAGTCATTTAATCGTCCGAAAACTCCGTCAATTGTTGCATAGCTCTGATACTTTCAATTAAACTCAGAACACAAGCTTACTATTTCATTTGATGAGTTTCTTAATAAATCTTGGTGAAACTACGTGCTGCAGTATTTCGCACCAAATGAATGGGTTATTGAACGTGCAAGGTGTATATATAATATATAAGCCCCTTAGAAGCCCTGAAGCCCGGCCCTCAGATGTCCTATCGCAAAATGAACTTTTGATGTACACATGGCAGGCCAAGACCTACAAAATGATATATACATCATGGGTCTAGAACTTATAGTTGCTGAGATATAGGCGCTCCTTTATTAATATAGCTTATATAGTAAAAAACGGTACTAAGCCCCCTTTTACGACCATCAGAGGTCAGATCGCGAAATGAACTTTTGCTGCACACATGGCAGGCCAAGACCTACAAAATGATATATACATCATGGGTCTAGGACTTATGGTTGTTGAGATCTAGGGTGATGAGAGACAGACAGACAGACAAAACGGGGACAATAGAGCATTTTTTTTTTCGAAAATGCTCTAAAAAGACCACAGTATTCATTGTCAAACAGCAAGTGTCATGGCGCTATTACTATGCAGAATTGTGCTTTCAACTCACAATGGGAACTTGAAACGGTTTAGTCTAAGGTAAGACAAAGTGAGGTTTGCTGAGGTTCGCTTGTCAGTTAAAAAAGGGTTAAAAAATGCTGACCATAAACCAACCAATCGCAGTAACCAGCGATGCCAAACTGAAGTCTCCAAGTTTTATTTTTTAACCCCCTCGGCGCTGATTGCGTAACTCCAACCAGTTCGTCACCACCATGACGTCACACAGATGGAGATGTATGGGGGTCTGATGTTTACATCCCGGGGGATCTAACAAGATTTCCCCGGGGCATTTACCCTGTCATTAAACATGGCTCACAAGCCATCAATGTTTATTTACAGCGGTAGTGATGCAATCTCTAGCAGAACCAACAGAAGCTACTTTAGAAGGATTACAGCAAGGCGATGCATTACGCTGATTTGATTTTGTTTTCTTGTTTTATTTTTTACTCAAGAAGTCTATCAAAAGATGGGGAAAAAAACATTTAGATGTCTCAGGAACTGGAATAGTAAGAATTGAATAATAAATTGGACCAAAACTCAATAGATGGTAAGTCATTATGTATAGCTTTAATTATATATATATATATATATATATATATATATATATATATATATATGTATCGTCTGCTAAAGAGTATAGACGTTAGCCTAACGTCTGCCGATAAATATACTGTCTGCCTGTATTTCCCGCCTACCTCCAAGAAAATGTAAGAAATTCCCATTGTGTGGTATCTCGGTTCTTAAGTCGCATGCTTGAATCACTTTGTCGGTCAATTTGCGCCACTTTCCCCATGTACCATCATTGTCTGTGAAGTCTTACCCCATCGATCGTCTGCCTGTCTGTCTGCGCGTATCACTCCATCAACATGTCGTCTGCTTACCTTACATTTTTAAATATTTATCGTCTGCAAGCAAACTTTGTCTCTCAGCAGAGATCAGATGAAATAAGCAATAAGATATGTTGTCGATTTTATTACGTTAAAAATAAAAGCTTACACTTTATTCTAAATTGAAAATGTACAAATAATACAATGAATAAAATATACAACGAATAAGAACGATATATGTATATATATATATATATATATATATATATATATAATCCAATTAATTGCGTCATCAAAAAATGCTCAAAAGGACAACAATTTCTGACTACGTCAGCATGCCCTTTAAAACTTGTAAATGAATACGGCGACTTCTAAACACCCTAAGATTCGTACTTAAGAACTTGCACTTATTTTTTAAAACCACGCTGAGTTTCAAAATAAAATTTAGAGAGAATTGGTTTATCTTTTCCTGGCTAATCTAATCATATATTTTTTTAAAAATTATTGAGACGAGAGATGACAGAAGGTTTAACGCCGGGACAGACGAAATGAAACACAGGAAGTGTGAATTAGGTTGTTTTTGAAAGTATGTATGTGTGTATAAACATAGACACAGGCACGGACATAGGAGAGGGAGGACGAATAGAGAAAAATGTAAGAGAAGATACATATATATATATATATATATATATATATATAGATAAATAGAGATAGATAGATAGATATATAGAGAGATAGACAGATATATAGATAGATAGATAAACAGAGATAGATAAATAGAGATAGATAAATAGAGATAGATATATAAATAGATAAATAGAGATAAATATATAGATAGATAAATAGAGATAGATAGATAGATAAACATAGATAGATAAATAGAGATAGATAGATAGATAGGTAGATAGATAGATAAATAGAGATAGATAGATAGATAGAGAGAGAGAAGAGAGATAGATAGATAGAGAGAGAGAGATAGAGATAGAGATAGAGAGAGAGAGAGAGAGAGAGAGAGAGAGAGAGAGAAAGATGCACTGTCGTAAGTAGGGAGAGTAGGGATATGCCGCCAGGGCAACACAATCACTTTGCCAACAGCAAGGGGCGGCTATTTCACCACTTTGGTCTTTTCGGAACGACAATAGGGCGGCATTTTTAGACTCCGCCCCGTGCGTAACTAGCACTAGTTGACCTACTGGAAAGATAAGTAGAAAGACAGATTGATTTTTTGGTGGCTATTGAACGGAGAGAGTGAAAGGGAAAGACAGAATTTACAAGAAAATATAAATAGATATCGATCTATTGATCTGGAAAGATATTTGGATAGATTGATTAATTGGTAGATATTGGAAAGAGAGGGTGAAAGTGAAAGATAGGTAGAAGAGTAGGTAAATAGACAGATAGACAGACAGAGAAATAGATAGATAGAAATAGACAGAGATTGATGGATAAACATAGATAGATAGTGATAAATAGAAGAAATACAGAGACAATTAGATGGTGAGGTGGAGAAAGTACGAAAGAAAGAGAGGAGAAAAAATATTAAAAAAAAAAGATATGAGATTCCCTCCTCCACCCCCTCTCTCCCCACTCCCATCACCCATCTATTCGCACGCTCACCCATCACCCATCTATTCACACGCTCACCCGAAAAGCTCTAACCTGCTTATTCAGGGACATCACGTTCCACGCGTTGGTACTGGGAGGAAGGGAAGAAGCGAAGAGTCGAATTGCCTCTCGTGTCACGACCGTTGCCGCACACAAGAGTACACAAACACGTACACTCGCTGGCACGCACACACGTAACACTTCATTTCCCAGAATACCTGCGCAGGAAGGCAAAAACAAAAACAAAAAAAACCAACACTTTTTTTTTAGATACCTGTAACTTGTGTCTGCTCACGACGTAAGGTGCTGTAGCTTGTTTTCTGATGATTTTTCAGGTTTTTTTCTTCTTTATTCTCATTTTAAACGAAATATGTTATTTTCAGTTTTCCATCAGATGCAGGTTATGAAATGAATTATTTTTCTCGAAGTGCTGTTATATGTTCTTTTGGTAAACTTTGGTGGTGTGTTCCTATAGAGTGTGCACTGCGTTATCTAAGATCCGGTTACCATAGCAACTTATTTATAATAACGATCTCGCCTTTGAAACATTTGCTTAATTAGACGGTCTGTTATATTATTGGCAGATATTCGGAGAGGATTTTGTCAGTGTCATGTGCTATATCAGTTGAGCGAACACTGACGTTAAACGAGACATAGACGACAGTGACGCTGATCGAGACCTGTGCTGAATAGGACCTATGTACAATGAAGACGCCACTTTAAAAGAGACGCTAATCGAGACAATACGAGTCTCGTAGACTCTTGTCAAACTCGTGTACCAAAGACAAACTAAGTTGTGTTTTAACATTTATACTTTACATATCAACAAATACAAACTTTGTTGTATTTTAACTTTTATACTTTACGTAACAACAAAGACAAACTTTGTTGTATTTTAACATTTATACTTTACATATCAACAAAGACAAACTTTGTTGTATTTTAACTTTTATACTTTACGTAACAACAAAGACAAACTTTGTTGTATTTTAACATTTATACTTTACATATCAACAAAGATAAACTTTGTTGTATTTTAGCATTTACACTTTAAACATGTGAGCAAAGATGCTTACAATTTGTTCTATTTCACAACAAACTTGAGTACAAACAAGATACAATATCTACTGACGCTAAAACTAAACAGTGCACAGAAAACATTATTTTAATTAAAAAATATTTAAGTCAATATAAACTATACATGCACAGGAATCAGGAATCGGTTAGGCTGGCTGATATTAATGAACTATTATTGACTTCCGTTCACTTCCGTTCGTAATCACCTAAAATAATCACCATGGAAACACTTATTTACAAATAAATAACAACAACAAAACAACAACAAATCAATTAACTGGAATGTCAACATAACCCAGCAGACTCAGCCTAGAGATCGATATTGATTGCGCTCATCCCCAAAAATAAACTTTCTTCAGACCTGGTTTTCATCATGTAAACAAATCACACCGTAACAAAAAAAAGGTCATCAAACTAAACAGACAGACATTGTGAGACCGAATAAAACAGACATTATGAAATGAGACACTTGACACAGATATTATTGGTAATTATTAAATGTCATTTTAATTAGCTCGAAATGTTTCGTTTTTTTTTTCAAAAACTTAGTTACAATTTTAGGATTGCTTACGTCACCTCGATATTTGTCGATTCAGTGCGGGAATTCCCAAAGGTAAAAAAAAAATTGGGATATTGTATTACTACTACATATTGTGAATTGTTTGTTTGGGATATTGTATTACTACATATTGTGAATTGTTTGTTTGTGATATTGTATTACTACATATCGTGAGTTGTTTGTTTGTGATATTGTATTACTACATATTGTGAATTGTTTATTTGGGATATTGTATTACTACATATTGTGAATTGTTTGTTTGTGATATTGTATTACTACATATTGTGAATTGTGTGTTTGTGATATTGCATTACTACACATTGTGAATTGTTTGTTTGGGATATTGTATTACTACATATTGTGAATTGTGTGTTTGTGATATTGCATTACTACATATTGTGAATTGTTTGTTTGGGATATTGTATTACTACATATTGTGAATTGTTTGTTTGGGATATTGTATTACTACATATTGTGAATTGTTTGTTTTGGATATTGTATTACTACTACATATTGTGAATTGTGTGACGACTTCAGAGGTTGGTGAGTTAAAGCGTGTAGCTAGAATAACGTTCGCCCCAGGATTTAGTAAGAATATTTTTATTTAATCGTAGACATGCAATCTCCTGTGCCCAACTAGATTTCTCCATTTAAAGACGGGGGTGCATATCTGAGTGTGTATACGTTGATTGAGAAACGGTACACTGCTCGCCATTGTAACAGGTAAAAATAGAACATAAAACGCTTTTTTTTGTGTGTACTGGGTTCATGTGAGGCCAGGACTATGTATAATATCTTATCGGATGGTACTCGTAAAGAAGATTAGCGTCTGGTATAAGTAACTCGTTCAATTATCTCCCTCCCCCCTCCCCTTTCCCCTCACTGTGACGCGGGGTGGGTGGGGGGAGCGGGTGGTGGTGCCTGCCTTCATCTCTACTGTGAGTCTTTCCGACTACACCGTTAGATTACCATGAGCGCTACACACGAAACACGTCACTCACTCTTGTCCCCCCCCCCGATCCCAATCACAGATCCCCCAGCTACTCTCGATGCATTACGTCACATTTCACTCACAGTTTGAGATGGCCGACTCAGTGGCGCTTATGTTGTAAGGATCGCAATGGCCACACTTCAAACTGCAAATGTTTTCATCACCGCCATCACACCTGCACATCATGTAGGGGACACAGAATAACATCACACCTGTACATCATGCAGGAGACACATAATACCATCACACCTGCACATCATGTAGGAGGCACAGAATACCATCACACCTGTACAACATGTAGGAGACACAGAATACCATTATTACGAATGTCAAATGACCTAAAGAATTTTTAAAAAATATTTTACATGGGATATCGAAGGACCAAGACTAATAACAGTCTATTGCAGTTCTTGGTATTTTTAGAATTGATATAAGCATCCCGTATTTTTGCAAGACCTCGATTCCTTATGTGCGTGTATGTGTGTGCGTGCGTGTGTGTGTTTTCCTCATTAAAAGAAACATCTAGCTATACTTAACGTGTCAATCTAATCCAGGGCTGGACAAACTTTTTGGAACTGTGAGATGAAATCGATTTTTAGATTGGACACAAGGCAGGAGTGTTCAATTAAAAAAAAAAATAAAGTTACCTTAGCTCTAACGGGCCATCGAGGCAGATGAAGTGTAGAATTCATCTGTTTATATAACCTCGGCATATGAAGGTATTGTGTGGTTAGCACAACGCCTTGCCAACTTTACTTCCCTAGCTTAATTAAGTCAGGTACCGATTTAAAGCTGGGTGGACTTGCGGGACGACTTTTAAACAAATTTCACCTGGGACAATTCCCATGGTTCTCACAGAGGATCGAACCCAGGACTCTCAGATCGACAGTCTAGTATTTACACCACCCTTAACAAATTTAAACCGCCGAATGGGGTCTTACATGGCCCGCATACCATAGTTGGCCCAACTCTGGCTTGTAAAACGATTTTTTTCTTTTTGGTCTTTAGAAATAAATTGACTAAATATGTACACATACCATACAGGTCTGTGTGTTTTGAATACATGTTTTTTTATTCACAAATAGTTATGTCATTGCTCATGATGTGTTTTACACTTTACAGCTCGGCTCGTTACACAATTATTGTTTAAATTCG
This sequence comes from Bulinus truncatus, assembly GCA_021962125.1. NCBI lineage: Eukaryota > Metazoa > Mollusca > Gastropoda > Planorbidae > Bulinus > Bulinus truncatus. Next base: position 1,451,747 of record JAGDYQ010000166.1, on the reverse strand, counting down.
GAGCGATTCTGTAGTAATGAGGGGAGCATTTTCTTAGTTATTTTATGTTCTGTAAGGAATTAATCTAAGCAATTAGTGATCACACCTGGGAGGGGTAGCTCTTCTAAATACAACGGCTTACTCAGTTTGTAGAGGTCAATAAAAAGACTAATAGAACAAATTAATCCATTCCCACAGCCTCTAGTTACCACTATTCTCCCACTATCCATTAACAACTCTCCCTCTGCCAGCCCTCAGTCCATCCCACTACCATCCAACTTCCATTCCCTCTACCCCACCCTATATCCTCTCCATTTTTGTGTGTACTTAGCCCCGTGAGACAAGTCAGTGAGTGGGTGGGGGGGGGGGACAATGTGTAAGCACTGGCGTCGCTATCAGTTTTCAGGCCCTCCCACAAAATATTGGGGGTGGAGGAGGGGGTGGAAGGGACCATCCTTATACTAAAATTATTCCCCCCCCCACAATCGTGCCCACTAATGCCCTGTCCCTTCCCTATCTCTTATTCCCCATCTCTTATTCCCCATCTCTTTTTCCCCATCTCTTATTCCCTATCTCTTATTCCCTATCTCTTATTCCCTATCTCTTATTCCCCATCTCTTATTCCCCATCTCTTTTTCCCATCTCTTATTCCCTATCTCTTATTCCCTATCTCTTATTCCCTATCTCTTATTCCCTATCTCTTATTCCCTATCTCTTATTCCCTATCTCTTATTCCCTATCTCCTATGAAGACGACAGTGAATGCATTTAGATTTTATTTTATTTTCTATGCCGCGAGCAAATAAATAAATTAAAAAAAAACTAAAAAAGCAACAACAAACAAACCCAAGAACAACTCCAGTGTCGGTAAACATCTTAAGAGTTTTATTGTTGTTATTTTACTTCCAGCCAGATAAACTTTCTTAATCATGTAAACAAACCTGACATGTCTTATCTTTGATCTGTGAAGAAATGAAAATAAAGAGCGCAAGGATACATAATTCAGAAACAAAGTTTCATTACATTTTAATTTCGTCTGGTCTAGTTCTTTCTTCCAAAATAAAATCTCATAAAATAATAACGATTTAGGTTCTGCGTTAAATCGAAAGTAAACAATTAATACAACAGTATTCCAGTTTAAAGTACAATCATGAAAAAATCGGATCTACCCGAAACCAAAAATAACCTAGCTTACCGATCAAGCCCAAGGGGATATAACTCTATGCAAAGGTTTTGCAGGGTACAGCTAGTATATAAATAATGTGCCAATTATAAATACAGTCGAGAGATGATTGTTATGGCTTCAGATGAAAACATTACTCCCTGTCACGGGTTGTGACTAATCTGTCGAAACCATCCCCTTTACTCCAACCCTTGACTTAATAGTATTAATAACATTTAGACGTATATTATACCATGTATTGTAATATACGTTCCCGTTCTCAAGTTCTCCACCCTTTTTACCCCACCCCCGTAAATTGCGTCATCGGCCAGGTGGTCAGCGGAACGGGGAAGAATAACTCTTCTCGGTGAACGGGGCAGCGGTTGACAGAAACACGTTACATTCCTCGCGGGATTCTCCCTGACCACTCGGCCCTGGTTAACTGCCGACAAAGGGGTGGATGTCCAGTTACTCCTGTCTTTGTCGGTATGACGTACTTCTCCCCCCAACTCCCCATCTAGGCTCCACCCCCTGATTTGAAAGAAACAGATATTATAATTGTTTGGCTAGGGGTCACGTGGAAGAAAGTGTTCAATGTAAGATAGATTGAGGACATTCGACCGGTGAGCCGGGTCTTGGCTAGTCGCAATTCGACTGTGGGCTCTCTGAGGAGAGGGTCGATTGTTGTGTATCTGAGAGAGAGAGAGAGAGAGAGAGACAGAGAGAGAGAAGGGTGATCTGTCGAGAGAACGTCCCTTTGATTCTATTCATTGATACTGGATTAATCTTTGGCATTTTTGGATTACTTTTGCTTATGATTTTAAAGACCACCAGATCTCTGTTACGGACTGGTGTCTCTGTAAATAAATATATTTTGTCGCTGTACACACTTGTTGAATCGTCACTTGTTATACGTTTAATTGTTGGTGAGACTGTGTGTGGTAGAAACACAAATACAAATACGGGTCACCATTGAGTCAGTCCTCATACTCTTATCGACAAGCCAAGGATACCCTCAAAGGGGTCCTCAACATCTGCATATGTTAGGACTAGAACAAAGGGCGAGTTGACCCGGGGTTATACATAAGCATATGTGCCTTATCACCCTGTAACTATCTTTATATAAAAATGCCCAAAACAAATGGAGGGTCACATTGGAATAACACAAAAAGAAAACTTATCTTAGTAACCCTGACCACAACATAATGGATAGGGTCAGTGGGTAAAAACATACATATTTAAACAACCCAAAAATAAAACAGAACAATTACAACGGCGTATAGCATGATGGTGCCAGCCGGACATAAGGTCTGGCCAAAACAAATTGGTCCAGAGATAAAAAAAAAATAGTGAACACTCTTTCTTCCGAAAGGTGGCACTTAAAACAAAATTAATTGTATCAGTAAGCCTACATAGGCGGTTACTGGATACGAAATAGGGTAAGCAAGATAGTCTCCCGTTGAAGGGATGACTTTACATTGATAGATACAACAGCGTTATAACATTAAACCTGTAATAGAGAGGAAACCATGCATAATAAATATAACAATTGACATAACTGCAATCGCACGAGATTCGCTCACTCTAGGCAAGCCATCCAATAACCTCTCTAAGAGTGGCCCTTTGTGAGTGAGCTCAAACCGACATGTAGCCGTCGCTGGGCACCGACTAATCAGATCTGCCCCCACGCCCAACATGTCCCGTTTACACGGGGGGATATATAGCCTAGCTTTATTAGGGCCCGACTCCTCCCCATTGGGAAATTCTCCGTGGTTTACGCGTAGTTCATGTTTACACTCTCGGCTTTACCGCGCCTACTTCTACTCGCGGGTCGTGTTGTAAACAGTCTTTCAGGGTAAAGGGATCGTCTCCGGGGTGGCCCCTTTTCTGAGGTGATATGCCTGGTGGCCCTAGGGGGGTGTCTAAAAATAGGTCTACTCTGACCGGGAAAACCCTGAGGAGTTATCCGCCCCGTCATATCGCCGTCTCTACTAAAATCGTCCGCCCGTGATTTAACCACCGTCGGGGTCGTCGTCTGTCTACCTCCCCTGCTCCGTCTGTCGCGCCATGAGCCCTTATGCCCTTCTACCTTCCCCCTAGTTTCACCCTTCACTTGAGAGCCCCATGGGTTCCCTGCCCTCCTGACTGGGCCCCTGGATTCTCCCATAACATGATCAAACCACGACCCACTGGGGCGCTTGGTTTGACCCCTAAACCTCTCCTTAGAGTCAATACGCCTGGGCCCCTTGACCTCATCGGCATGATGATGGTCCCTGTGGTCTATTGGATTAGACCAAGAGGCCTTGGCACCCTTTATGTTACCAATAATTAAATCCACTATTGGATTTGGGAGGACCAAAGCCTCTAAAGGGCCCCGATAGTAGTCAGAGTCTACATAGACGGTGGCTATTGGGGCCTCGCTAACGGTGCCGTCAATACATTTGTATTGGGCCCAGCGACCCGTAATCACTCCCTCTCCTACCAGGGACTCCTTCACGGCGGCTCCTGAACAACCTGAGTCCCTTAGGACCTTAACATTGAGGCCATTTACGCGGCCCTCTATCACTGGGAGGTTTTTCTCCCCTGCTCCTACTTACACTACTGCCCCCATAGGTATGAGTCCTACCCCTCTAGCAAGGGGCGCATTTCTCTGCAGCTTACATGAAACAGAGCGGTGCCCTGGGGCCCCGCACGTGTAGCACACCAACTTAGCATTAGTCGGGTGGCTGAACACCCTGTTCCCGTTTACTGGGGCCCTCACCCTATCTTTAGGAGCCTCCCTCCTGTCCTCTACCTCACTTGTTGGGGCCCTTTCGGCCTCAACCACCTCTCCTTCCCTGCTTGAGGAAGACTCGCGGCCCTTGCCGTGGCGAGCTTCCCTGTAATTTTCGGCCAGGGCGAGACTCTCGTCCCATGTCCCTGGCTTACGCTCCTTTAGGAACACCTGTAGCCCACTAGGGGCCCCGTTCATCAACTGCTCCCTGAGCAGGAGGTCAATTAGGCCATCAAAGGTCGGCTCTGTCCCACTGAGCTCAACCCACCTCGTCAAGAGGTCAGCTAGACGTGCACCAAATAGGGGGTAGGTCTCCCCTCTTTCTAAATGGCCCCCCCTAAACTTACGTCTAAAGCTTTCCTCCGTATAGTCGCATGACTTTAGGAGGGCAGCCTTCAATGAGTCAAAGTAATTTGACTCGTCGGCCGTCAAGCGGGTCGCTGTCGGCAGGGCCCGTCCCGAGAGTAGTGATGTCAAGCAGGGGGCCCACTCATGTCTCTCCCAACCCGCGGACAGAGCGTATCGTTCAAATCTACGGATGTAGGCGTCTATGTTATCCGTCTCGTCAAGTTTGGGGAGTTTGGGTTTGGAGGATGTCGTTGTCTGACTGCTCGGAGTTGGGCTTGCCGGCCCCACTTCCCTCTCTAACCGTGCTAGGGCCACCCTCTCCTCAGATGCTAATTTAGCTGCCTCCTGCTCGGCAGCTATTCTAGCTAACTCAACCTCTCTATCGTGTTTTGCGCGTTCAGCTTCTGCTTCATGCCTAGCACGTTCCGATTCTGCTTCCCGTTATAGCCTAGCTAACTCCACCTCTTAATCATTTTTAACGCGTTCGGCTTCTGCTTCATGCTTAGCACGTTCAGATTCTGCTTCTCGTTCTAGCCTAGCCTCTTCCACCTCTCTATCCCTTTCGCATTTAGCGTGTTTTGTGGCCGTATTAACATCGCACCCCAAGCCTATGAAGTACTGTACGTACTCCTCCATAGACTTCATGGTTGGTGACGTTAATACGAGCCTAAGATGAGAAACGGTTAACCCAGATAAAGCTCGCCGTGCAGCTTAACACGCAGTCAGAGCACTCACAAATGATCACAATCAAAGAAGTGTATTAAAATGGCTTACCTTGACGCTTCCTCCCTCCTTTCAACAGAATATGTAATAGCTTCCACCGTACACAATCTTACACACATGCATAAAGTCTAAATTCTAAATGTTATTTATTCGCCGATAACAGTCCGGCTTTTCCTTAGAACTGTCTTGTTGACTTCGTCTGTACTTTCAGTCGGACTACGTGAGTTAGCGTGGGACTTACTGCTCCTGTTTCAAAACGGCCGAGTCCAATGAATGACTGGCCTACTGAATAATTGTGGACTTCTGGTTTTCTCCGACGATACACGTGAGTAAACGTAGCGTTTATTACACACGTTTTAAACCGGCCGAGTCTGATGCTAAGCTGGCCTACTGAAGACTTGTGAACTTCTGGTTTTCTCCGACGATACACGTGAGTAAACGTAGCGTTTATTACTCACGTTTTAAACCGGCCGAGTCTGATGAAGAACTGGCCTACTGGAGACTTGTGGCAGAGATTAAGCCCCCCGAGTCTATATTTGAATCAGCTTCGGCCCCGCCTGGTTATTGCAGAATACTACTTCAGGTGAAGGTTCGATCCCGGACGAGCCCCCAGATGTTGAGGACCCCTTTGAGGGTATCCTTGGCTTGTCGATAAGAGTATGAGGACTGACTCAATGGTGACCCGTATTTGTATTTGTGTTTCTACCACACACAGTCTCACCAACAATTAAACGTATAACAAGTGACGATTCAACAAGTGTGTACAGCGACAAAATATATTTATTTACAGAGACACCAGTCCGTAACAGAGATCTGGTGGTCTTTAAAATCATAAGCAAAAGTAATCCAAAAATGCCAAAGATTAATCCAGTATCAATGAATAGAATCAAAGGGACGTTCTCTCGATAGATCACCCTTCTCTCTCTCTGTCTCTCTCTCTCTCTCTCTCTCTCTCAGATACACAACAATCGACCCTCTCCTCAGAGAGCCCACAGTCGAATTGCGACTAGCCAAGACCCGGCTCACCGGTCGAATGTCCTCAATCTATCTTACATTAAACACTTTCTTCCACGTGACCCCCTAGCCAAACAATTATAATATCTGTTTCTTTCAAATCAGGGGGTGGAGCCTAGATGGGGAGTTGGGGGGAGAAGTACGTCATACCGACAAAGACAGGAGTAACTGGACATCCACCCCTTTGTCGGCAGTTAACCAGGGCCGAGTGGTCAGGGAGAATCCCGCGAGGAATGTAACGTGTTTCTGTCAACCGCTGCCCCGTTCACCGAGAAGAGTTATTCTTCCCCGTTCCGCTGACCACCTGGCCGATGACGCAATTTACGGGGGTGGGGTAAAAAGGGTGGAGAACTTGAGAACGGGAACGTATATTACAATACATGGTATAATATACGTCTAAATGTTATTAATACTATTAAGTCAAGGGTTGGAGTAAAGGGGATGGTTTCGACAGATTAGTCACAATCCGTGACACTCCCTCATGAGCTCAGTGTTTTTTTTTTTTAAATACATTTATGAAGACTTGTCAAAATAGATCGAATGTACTATTTAATAGTGAGGATGGATGTTGCAAAGCGTTTGACTGTCGTCATCAGAAACCCGGGTTCGAACCTCGGTATGAATAGAGTGTTAACAGTTCCTTGGTAAAAATTGATTGAAAAGTTTTCCAAACGCACCCCAGCTTAAATTGTGTACCTAAGGGGCTGTCCATTATTTATGTCAACAAATTTTTGGCGATTTTTACCTCCCTCCCTCTTGTCAACAACTTGTCAAACTTCCAGAGACCCCCCCCCCCCTATAAAATTACTCAAAATTTGATTACCCCCCCCCCCTAAAAAAAGGTGGCTTCCAAAATGTTTATGAGGCAAAATTAGTAGGAATATAGTTAATTTAATTAAAATACTGAATGTTAAGCGAGTGTGTAACACTGGACTACAAACGCTGCTTATTTTTCCTTTATTAAGTAATTATATTAAATTAAAAAAAAAGTAACATTGTTGACGTCAACTTTTCTTGACCTCCCCCCTCCCCCTTGTCAACAATCATCAAAAATTTTCTGACCATCCCCTCCTCCCCTATTTCGTTGACGTAATTAATGGACAGCCCCTAAGTTTAGGTTGGGAAAGTGAAGGTGGCTGAGTTTTGTGCCAGCCACACAATCCCTTTATAATATGCCGTGGGAAAAGAAACAGGTGGATTCCACCCTTCATCTGCACAGATAGCCACCTTAAAGGGTGAGGGTGCTTTAGTTTTCTAATCAATCTCCTATAGTTTCGGTTATCAATGCATGTAGTGTATTTTAGCAGGCTTTCATCAGTTTTCTGTTTCTTGGTCAAATGTATTTTTAATTATGATGTCTTGTGAATATGTTATGCCGGCAAGTTATGTCGATACTAGATCAAAGGCCCGGTACCCGGACTGGCGAGTATTATTTTTAGCCAAGCAAGAGTTAACTCCCCTTGAGTGAGACTAAATTTTTGGAATTCCCCAGTCTATTTTTAGCCGCGGAAGTTATACACACGCTCGCTCGTACGTACGCCAGGCAAGACGATTATGTATTAGATGTTATGTCGGTAAGTTAAGTCGGTGTGTCATGTCATGATATCTTCTTGAAAATTTGTGATGAATTCACGTCTATGAAATTTACTGATCATTTAATAGGCATCAATACGCAATCCATCTGAGACAAAGCTTATCATTTGATCTATTTATAGTATACGGTTGGACTTGAACCTGTGGACGGAGCATATCTCACTGGACACAAGCTGGCTAGTCTCCCAATACAAAAGATCTGACGTTGGGCGTTATTAGTGTGTGGTGGGGGTATGCTGGGGAGTTACCTAACCTAATTTACATATGACTAAGAATGGACAATGGCTAAATAGTCGCGATTTAGTTCCAGTTGATATTTTTTTACAGACGCCAGCAAAATACCACCTAATTTTACATTTTTTTACAGCAAATGTAGCCATAGTAAATGTAGTCATATTAAATGTAGTCATAGTAAATGTAGCCATAGTAAATGTAGTCATATTAAATGTAGTCATATTAAATGTAGCCATAGTAAATGTAGCCATATTAAATGTAGCCATAATATATGTAGCCATATTAAATGTAGTCATTGTAAATATAGCCATATTAAATGTAGCCATAGTAAATGTAGACATAGTAAATGCAGTCATAGTAACTGTAGCCATATTAAATGTAGTCATAGTAAATGTAGACTAGGAAGTTTTAAATGACTGTGTTGATTATAAAACTGCCAACATCATGATGTAATAATATGTTGTCATTCTTTTTTTTTTCTTATATTCACCTTTCAGTTTTTTGCTACAGTCTGACATTCCGCTCGCATAGAGTTTTTTGTATTTGGACCAAATGGACATCTGACCAGGAGGCCTGATGGTTCTTCTAACAGAACTGTAAGCCTTAAAATCAACCACACATGCTTTGGCCTCGGACTTTGAAACATTTGGGACAGTTAAGAGTAGGAGACAACCCCCCACAGTGTGTTGTTCTAAGATTTATTGTATCATTAGATTGGATCTGAATACACAATTACTTTTCGGTACAACCCATCGAAGGCGTTTAAACGATAATTAAATAAAAGCAAAAAGAAAAAAAAATAACAACAATTCGAAGCAAAGTGGACATAACTTTTTGGACACTAATCGAACCCCTCTCAACAGAAATGATGGCAGTGGATTCCAGAGCGGATATGTCCAGATTCAGGGCCATCGTGTTGATAGCAGTGGACGACAGCGAGCCGGCAGAGTTCGCCTTCAATTGTAAGTTGGTCTTTACAAAATGTTTGTGATGACGTCATCGGTCCGCGTGGTTGGTGGTGACGTCATTAATCATGTGATTTTCACCCAAATGATATACAGTGACATCACTGTACCATATATATATATATATATATATATATATATATATATATATTCCCCCTTTTTGCACTTTACCAGCACTCTTTGCTGTTGTAGCGGGGTGATGGCGTCATTGTTATGTGTGTATGTTTTCGCTACTGTATCATGCATGCATAGCTTGCAATCAAAATATTAAGGTTTATTTGAATTTCACCGAAAACACGTAAAAGGGTGTAGAATAACAACAAGAAAGTAAACATTGAAGATAACTTTCACTTCTAAAGCTGTATGAAGAAAAAGATGGTATTAGACATATACAAATTGGATCGCCTCCAACTCAAAGGATCATGTTGGGCAGGCAGCCCCGTAGCGTGAAAATTCTACAGCAGAGGCCAGGCATTCTACAGCAGGGGCCAGGCAATAGCAGGGGGGGCAGGTAATTCATTTTACTAAGTAGAACAAATAAGCAGAGGGGGCCAGACAAAACGCAGGGGGGGGGGCGGCCCCTCTGGCTCCCCGCACGCTACGGGCCTGCTATGGGGGTGAACGCGACAAAATTTGCATAACTTTTTATCAGCGGCATGTTTGCGTGGTGCAATTACAAAAAATTTTGTCTCGTGTGATACTATCTTAATAGGGAGCTGGAGCCGGAGCCGTCAAATTTGTGGGAGCCGGAGCCGGTAAAAAATTTGGCGGCTCCGCAAGCCTGATGTTGGGTACAATTTTAACCGTTGCATTGCAAAAAAAAAATTCTACAATAAAGTAAATAACGAATCAAACTTAGGAATTAAAATACACCCAGCCAATAGTGACAATAAAACGATGTAATGCATTGGAATCGATTCGTCATTATCTTTGTAACATTTCTTTATGTTTAAGTGTCAAATTTCTGCAGTGACAGTTATCATTTTAACACCTAGCCACTTTATACCAACGTCGAGAAATGGTTTTACTCAATCTCTCTATTCTTTTTATAATTTTTTATCCATTTATATTTCTGGCTAAGATCGTTAAATCTGTTTAACTGTCTATCTATCTGACTCTGATTAATCTGACCTTCCATGTGCCTGGTTATCTATCTGTCAATATGTCTGTCAGTCTGGTCTGTCTCTGTCTCTTTAACAAACTCTCTATTTATATTTCCGAATGTTCTTCTTTTAAAAACAATAATTATTAAACATGTCATAAAAATGTTTGAAGTGAACAGCACTGAAATCAACAGACATAAAGTAAGACAGGAGACGTTTTGTTTGGTCGTCTGAACGGGATATTTGTTTACAAACAAACATACCCTTGTCTGACACTACACAAATGTGAAGCACTGTTTAATCTGTGGGCGGACACAGTAAACACAACAACGTAAACCCAGCCTCTGACACTCAGAATAACATATATATGTTTTTTAAATGTGTCTATTTGTAATGGGGAAATTTAAAATCTGATCTATATTCCTGAGACGACATAGTAAAACATTTTATGTTTGTTGTAGACAGACAAAGACTGGGTCTGGAATGATTCCAGAGATTTTATGTTTGTGTTAAATATCTGACAGGCGTTATTTCACTTGGTCTTTTTTTTCCCTCGTTCTTAGAGTTTCACAAAAATAAAATTTACTATTCATGAAGATCTCAGAATCTACTTTTAATCGATCAGTTTGTCACCCTATCAGTCTATCTGTAGCACAATCAATTATTCTGTCAACCAATCAGTCTATCTGTTACCCAACCAATCTATCTGTCAGCAATAAATCTCTGTCACCCAATCAACCTATCTGTCACCCAATCAACCTATCTGTCACCCATTCAATATATCTGTCACCCAATCGATCTATCTGTCACCCAATTAATCTATCTGTCATCCAATCAATCTACATGTAACCCAACCAATCTATCTGTTACCCAATCAATCTATCTGTCACCCAATCAATCTATCTGTCACCCAATCAATATATCTGTTACCCAACCAATCTATCTGTCACCCAATCGATCTATCTATTACCCAACCAATCTATCTGTCACCCAATCAAACTATCTGTCACCCAATCAATCTATCTGTCACCCAATAGATCTCTGACACCCAATCAATCGATCCATTTATCTATCTATTTATTTATCTATATTTATTTCTGTTTTTATACCTCTCCAAATATTTCTCTCTTACTTTTCTATATATAGCCCATATATTTGGAATAAAGGGTCTTTGATCTTTACTTTTTAGCGTAGTTTAATTTCCATAAACATACATTTGGTGTCTAGATCAAATGAGCATCCACAATTTCGCACACATTCTCCGCTAAGTTAGCTAAAAAAGGAATGCATTTCTAATGTATACAGTTTGTAACATTCTTCTAAAAAAGGATATCTCTGTGAATGTTTGGCTTATTGTGTACTTCCTGTGTGTCTTCCACGAGTACACCACAAATGGACAAAATATTCAAGACATACAAATGGACAAAATATTCAAGACACACATGGACAAAATATTCAAGACACGCAAAAAGAATTTACGAGCCCACTATTTGAAAATGGCTCGATTTCGATTGCAGAGTTTTGGTACCTCTGTTTAGCGCCCCCCACCCCCATGTACCTCTGTTTAGCGCAACCCCCCATGTACCTCTGTTTAGCGCAATCCCCCATGTACCTCTGTTTAGCATTCCCCACCCCCATGTACCTCTGTTTAGCACTCCCCACCCCCATGTACCTCTGTTTAGCGCAATCCCCCATGTACCTCTGTTTAGCATTCCCCACCCCCATGTACCTCTGTTTAGCACTCCCCACCCCCATGTACCTCTGTTTAGCGCAATCCCCCATGTACCTCTGTTTAGCATTCCCCACCCCCATGCACCTCTGTTTAGCACTCCCCACCCAATGTACCTCTGTTTAGCACTCCCCACCCCCATGTACCTCTGTTTAGCGCAATCCCCCATGTACCTCTGTTTAGCACTCCCCACCCCCATGTACCTCTGTTTAGCACTCCCCACCCCCATGTACCTCTGTTTAGCACTCCCCACCCCCATGTACCTCTGTTTAGCACTCCCCACCCCCATGTACCTCTGTTTAGCGCCCCCAACCCCCATGTGTTTAGCCCCCCCACCCCATGTACCTCTGGTAAGCGTCGCCAACCCCCATGTACCTCTGTTTAGCGCAACTCCCCAACCCCAATGTACCTTTGTTCGCCTCCCCCAATGTACCTTCATTTAACCCCCATACACCCACCCAAATGCACCTTTGTTATTCCCTCCCCCTAATGTAATTGTTTACCCCCCCCCCGACCCCCATGTAACCTAATTTAACCTCCGCCCCATTTAACTGTATCTTTGCCTAGGACCACATAAAAACATTACTCTGACTGGACCAATGTTTGTTTTTTTTTAAATTCTAAATACACTTAAAATAAAACTGAGTCGACACTCAGCTAATTATGTTTACTCAGAGATAGGTGTGATCGAAATCTTTATAGCTATAGAAAAATAAATAATTCTAAAACAGCATTGCTGTTAATACGATGGAGGAAAGCTGACATCATTTGTTTATACGATACATTTGACTGGACCAGGGGCGGAGTTGGGGCTTTATGTAAACTTGCACCGAACAAGGGAACTTTATGTGCTCACAAAAGGTGTTTTATTTTGGCTAAAACAATGAAATTAGGGCATCAGATAGTGGGCCCCTGTATCATGCTGACAACCAATATTTTATGATCCAGTTCGCCCCTGACACAAGTAAAAGTAAGACGAATTATTAGATGACTAGATGAACAAGAGATTAGATGACTAGTTGAATGAGATATTAGATGACTAGTTGAACGACATATTAGATGACTAGTTGAACGAGATATTAGATGACTAGTTGAACGAGATATTAGATGACTAGTTGAACGACATATTAGATGACTAGTTGAACGACATATTAGATGACTAGTTGAATGAGATATTAGATGACTAGTTGAATGAGATATTAGATGACTAGTTGAACGACATATTAGATGACTAGTTGAACGACATATTAGACGTCTAGTTGAACGACATATTAGATGACTAGTTGAACGACATATTAGATGACTAGTTGAACGAGGTATTAGAAAAAAAAGGCGATACGATCTTAAAAAGATCAGCGTTTAATACATTTGACCCTTAACACATCTCCATTTCATCTCTAAACTACACACACACGCTGCATACTTTGAGCACACAACATCGAACTGAAACACATTTGAATAAAATAAAATAAAAAAAAAAGCTTTTTACATCTATTTCGCAATTCAGTGTCTACACCTTAACATTTACCGAGTTCCCCTAACCCCCCCTAACCCCCCCCCCCCCGAGTAGAGAGGGTTAGAGGAGGGTGGTGAAGTAAAGAGACGAGGTAAGCGAGAGATAGGTACAAATATGAAAACATAGCAGACGTCAACTTCTTCTTTTTCTTTCCATTTTCTGACGTCTTATTTTATCATCGACGAGCGGGAAATTGAAAAAAACAAAAAAAACAAACAAACAAACAAAAAAAAAACAACTAAAACAACAACATGAGGAACAAGTGCTCATTCTATTTTTCTGACTACGAGTCTTTTATTGCGTAACTGTAACCTTTTGGAAGGTCACACAACTCGAACGCGGTCGGAGACTTTTTTTTAACCACGTGTGCCGCAGACGAATAGAAACCACGTGCGGTAAACAAACAATCGTTATGACAAGATCAAAAAGTTGACGACTTGACAATATCTTACTTCCGTTCAGATGTTCGGTAAGGCATCTGAGTTCAGTCCGTTTAATATCTGTGTGGACTGCAGTGTCAGAACAAGACTTTTGGTACCGAAAGACAAAAAAAAACATACATTTCTATTATAGACATTCTGTAAGTCAAGAAGTGTGCCAATTTTTTTTTGCTTTCCGTAGGGAAATTTTTCTTCTTGAAAATAATCAGGGGAGGTAAAAACGCATTATTTTTTATTGTTCACAGCAGCAACACCGGCAGACCCGTAGCGTGCGGAGGGCCAAGGGGGCCGTCGTCCCCACCCCCTGCGTTTTGTCTGGTCCCCCTCTGCTTGTTTGCTCTAATTAGAAACATTTATTTCCTGCCCCCCCTGCTATTGGCCTGGCCCCTGCTGTAGAATGCTTGGCCCCTGCTGTACAATGCTTGGCCCCTGCTGTAGAATTTTCACGCTACGGGGCTGATCACGGGCGACGTATTACATATTGATGTGTCGACGTACTGCATGCATTACACTAATTACAGTTCTAATGCAGGGGCTGCATCTGTTTATTTGATAAGCCAGTGACCGTACCCAACCCTTCATCTCGTTTGTAAATCAAGTGACCCAATTAACTACCCCCCCCTTTCATTTTATCTGATCCGCAAGTGACTCAAACAATCATGTGTCCCCTCCCGGCCCCCACCACTCGCTGTGTATGTTGATATATATAGAAATTCCACATTGATTATTCAAGAATCATTTTTAGTTAATTGTAAGTAAAAAAAAAAAAGTGAAAATGATAAGAAAGGAGGTATTGTCGTGTCTCTTTAAAAGCTGCTATCAAGATCATTCTTAATTCTTCTGGCCTAGTTACCAATGCATTATCTCCATCACTAACGCACTTTTTTCATAATACTGAGTTCAACTCACTACATGCACTTAACAAAGGTTGTAAGAGAGTTATGACAGGTATAAATAAACACAAAAACAAGTGTACAATTTGAAAATTACAGCAACAAGACACAAATAAATGTATTCATGAAAATATCACGTGCGACGCCGAGAACAATTGTTGCTTTTAAGTTTTGACAATGTAATTAGTGCTTTTCTATAACAATTTGACATTTTAGAACTTCCTGTAATGCTCACACCCCTTTCTCTCTCCTTTCTTACTCTATCTTCTAATCACCTCTCTGTTCTCTCTCTCTCTCTCTCTATTTGAATGTCCAAAATTTCATTAGCTCTCAACAACGTCTACAAATCAAACGTGAAAATACCCCCATTGTTTAGACTTCCGCCGTGTCAAGCTGACATCAGAATATTACCTGTACGAGGGGGAGGGTGGTGGTGCTAGTTTCCATTTGTTCAAGATAACCTTCTATACATATGACAGCTGAGATGTTTTTAGGCCACTTAATGGGTCTTTCACCCGGGCCCCCACATGACGAGTACATGAAGAACATTTCGAGACTACTATGGCCCACATTCACAGAGAAAGGGCCCCACGATAAAAAGAGTTTACATTTTATGGTGCCCAAAAATCGTTTGAATATATTTTATTTTAAAACCTTCCGACTGATGTTTAGTTCTTGGGCGTGCAGGATTACTACTCCGGCCCTGTTTATTTAAAAAAAAAAACCCCAGGTTTGCTAGAAACTTGTAATCAGCAATTTTCCTGGGTTTTTTTTTCTTCAGTATTCTACGATCACACCATTTAACACAATAACATTTTTTACCCCCCCCCCCCACTGTCCGGCACTGAAAGATTTGACCACTAAATATAATTATAATAAAATAAATCTGTCAGTGTTTACAATCCTAACCGGTATTTTGTAAATACATATACACCACGATCAGGTGGAATAACAGAAAAATAAATAAATCAAAATAATGATAAAACCTTGTCTTTATGTTCTGATGCACATAACTTCATAAGCTGAGAATGTCCACAACCAAGTTGTGTTGATTCATACCTACTGTACAATCTGGCAATATTGAAACATGAAGCCTTACGAGCCGTATTGATCCCATCTGCTATGTTGGCCAGGAAATAATAAATCCGTAAACTAAATTAGGACATATTTTTTGTTTGGCATTTAATACCCTCCGAAATACTACAATTTTTGGCTTCTATTACTTCTAATTCTTCTAGGACGATATTTATAATTCCAGCTCTGTTAGATGGGTTTCTTCAAATTTAATTCTCTAGCCATCTGTTAGTTATTGCATTATTCAATTCAATTATCAAAATGTTGTATCAGGATTAGTTTATAGAAATTCATCCAAGCAAATGTATTTCTTAAGCGTTTCACATCTGTCAGATTGAAAAAAAGAAATGTTGATACAGTTGAACAATACAATGTTCAATGATGCAGTCTTAATTTTTGAAGGATGAAAGTTAAAGTGTTACAACAGACCGGATTATCATGACTGATGATAAATATGATAAACCGAGAATATTTTACAGACTGAACCCCACCTGAGTGGTTGTGGTTGGAGGCATACAGGTGTTTGAGGTTTTTTTTTATCGTGAATACAGTTATTGATGCAGTGATGGATGGATGCAGTGATGGATACAGTTATGGATGCATTGATGGATCCAGTGACGGACGCAGTGATAGATGCAGTGATGGATGCAGTGCTGGATATACTGATAGGTGGCTGCAATGACGGGGGTAGATATAGATTGATTTAGTGATGGATGGATTGATGGATGGAAGAAGTGATGGATGTATTGATGGATGGATGAAGTGCGAGATGCAATAATTGATGGAATGATGGGCATAGTGATGGATGCAATGATGGACATAATGTTAGATGCAACGACGGACATAGTGATATATTCATTGATGGACATAGTGATATATTCATTGATGGACATAGTGATTTATTCATTGATGGACATAGTGATATATTCATTGATGGACATAGTGATATATTCATTGATGGACATAGTGATATATTCATTGATGGACATAGTGATATATTCATTGATGGACATAGTGATATATACATTGATGGACATAGTGATATATTCATTGATGGACATAGTGATATATTCATTGATGGACATATAATTGATCGAATGATGGACATAGTGAAGGATGCAGGACCGTGCCCTACTTTGGTAGACAGGGGTTATAAAACACCCGGGAGGCGATCTCTAAGGGGCGACAAAGCCTTCCGTTAAAGACACAATTTCGAACTAAAGAAAAAAAAAAAGAAAAACTTCCAATCAATCGATTCTAAATTCATGCTATTGCGTAAGCCCATGTAAATGTATTGAGCACTGTCAAATGAATTGTCAAATCTCATCAATACAACTATTCATTTAATGACTCTAATCAATAGATCTTAAGAAGAGGGGAAAACGTTGTTTGTACATAAAAAAAGTCACAAGTAATTATTTACATTATTTGGAAATCTGCGAGAAATCTAGTTGCATATACAGAAAGAATCAACATTGAAAGGGGGTCAAACTTCAGATTAAAGCAAAGAAAATAACACAATTAATTCATATGGAGCCAGAATTCCCTCCCTTGCCTTCTGGTCTTTCCCATTGAATAAAAACTTCGAATAAGAGCGTAAAGTCCTAGAATTTGTCTCAAAATACAACTGTATTTCTTTGTTTTCAGAACCACAACATTTAGATCAACGTGTGAAAGATTTGACAATGATCGATTCACACTTATATCCTTAATGACCAATCAACAACAATTTACGATTATAAAAAACTTTTCCAAACATTGCCAAGAAAAACTGAAGAAAATCGATTTTAGGTTGTTATTTTTTTTTTTTGCAGTGGATTTAGTGGATGAACTAGAATTATTTGATGTCATTCTGCAGCCTGTAATGAGCTCCATGTTGTTGCGACATACATTTATTTCTAAGAAATTAGGCCGCATACTCGCATCCTACTAACACTGTCAACAGACCCGGCCCAAGTAGGAACAGTAGCGGCTTCGGTGGTTTCCGTCTGAGGAAAGATCCCGCAATTTGAAGACATTTTTGTTACCAAAGTGTAGCAAAACTAAACGTCTTTATCAGGCCTCACACTCAAGTTCAGCCCAGTGGCGTAGAGAAGGGTGGTTCAAGGGGTTCATCATGCTCCTTGCGCTACTCATAAAGATCTTGGCTTTAAGTCCTGCCATTGCACTATCGGCTATGGTGGGGATGAAAGAAGGGCACCATAAAACCGTCCCATTAGTGGATTGTAGGATCTAAGAGATTTCATCTCATCCTAACAGGTACTTCACACACTCATAAATGGGCGCCGAATGGTATATTTTACATATCATATTATATAGTTTTCGAATGGGGGGACGCTAAAAAGGTATTGTGCCCCGGGCGCGAGTTACTCTCGATTCGCCATTGGCTAGTAGGCACCGTGTAATGCTAGGGGCGCCCCTTGGAGGAGGGACTACTGATCATCTGTCAATGGCCACAGAGTCTTTATTTCACAATTTTCTATACAATAATTTGGTAGTTATAGGAAGGGACACGTGACTCAGAGGTAGTCATGAGTCTCTGTGGTCTGTATTGATTCATTTATACATTGCGTGTTAGGTGAGGTTGCCTTAGACTAAGAATTCATCTGTTTCTGTTAAATAACGGCATTCAAAGGGAAATTGCATGGTTAGCGAAACGCCCAGCCGCATCTACTTCCCCCTAACTCCCCCAGCAAGTACATTGCAACTATTTAACAGCAATTGTACTTTGCATATATGCATGGGTCTTCTGAATTTATAAATGATGAGAATCCAGACTTCTTTCTTTTTTCTCTGTTTCTATTCAAACTTTTAAAAATCATCCTCATTCAAAATGTCCTACTTCGATTTCAATGTCTACAGATGGCATTGTTATAGTTAATCATCGACCAATGAAAATCTCTGTTACATTTTGTGTGATAGTGGTAATTGCTACTGAAGTCCAAGCTTTCAATAGTAAAACGTCAACATCCGTGTTAACTATCAAGACACAAAACATCAAACTAGTGCAGGTCCGGGGTTTATTGCGTACTACAGAGATGTCTCGCCCAGTTATCGTGATGGTCGTATCAGGTTGTTGTTGTTGATGGGCTGGTGGGGGGGGTTAGGGAGGGGGAGAGGGGAGGTTAAGGAGTGATGGACGGAAGGACGCGGTTTTATTGTCCAGTTTCATTGAGTACAATAGTGGATGTCGCTGTCGAGATATTGGAAGATCGTGGGGAAATAATAAACTGTACCCTGGTGCTGATGGTCAGTGAGTGAGTGACCTGTCTAGGAAACTAAAGGTCATTATTGACGAATGGCGTGAGGTCATTATAGATGGGATGGTGTAAGTGCATGAGAAGAGAGAATGTGGGTTGCGGTTTCTGTTATGACGACATCAACGTGTGTAGTGATTCTCGTCTAGTTATTGAGTGGGAGTAGCTCGTAGGTTCTGTTATCGAGTGAGTATAGTGGTTAAGTTCTGTTATTGAGTGAGTGTAGTGGTTGGGTTCTGTTATCGAGTGAGTATAGTGGTTGGGTTCTGTTATCGAGTGAGTATAGTGGTCAAGTTCTGTTATCGAGTGAGTATAGTGGTTAGGTTCTGTTATCGAGTGAGTGTAGTGGTTGGGTTCTGTTATCGAGTGAGTGTAGTGGTTGGGTTCTGTTATCGAGTGAGTGTAGTGGTTAAGTTCTGTTATTGAGTGAGTATAGTGGTTAGGTTCTGTTATCGAGTGAGTGTAGTGGTTGGGTTCTGTTATCGAGTGAGTATAGTGGTTAAGTTCTGTTATTGAGTGATTGTAGTGGTTAAGTTCTGTTATCGAGTGAGTGTAGTGGTTGAGTTCTGTTATTGAGTGAGTGTAGTGGTTGGGTTCTGTTATCGAGTGATTGTAGTGGTTAAGTTCTGTTATCGAGTGAGTGTAGTGGTTGGGTTCTGTTATTGAGTGAGTGTAGTGGTTGGGTTCTGTTATCGAGTGAGTGTAGTGGTTAAGTTCTGTTATCGAGTGAGTGTAGTGGTTGGGTTCTGTTATTGAGTTAGTGTAGTGGTTGGGTTTTGTTATCGAGTGAGTGTAGTGGTTGGGTTATGTTATCGAGTGGGTGTAGTGGCTGGGTTCTGGTTATCGAGTGAGTGTAGTGGTTGGGTTCTGTTATCGAGTGAGTGTAGTGGTTGGGTTCTGTTATCGAGTGAGTGTAGTGGTTGGGTTTTGTTATCGAGTGAGTGTAGTGGTTGGGTTTTGTTATCGAGTGAATGTTGTGGTTGGGTTATGTTATCGAGTGGGTGTAGTGGCTGGGTTCTGGTTATCGAGTGAGTGTAGTGGTTGGGTTCTGTTATCGAGTGAGTGTAGTGGTTGGGTTATGTTATCGAGTGAGTGTAGTGGTTGGGTTATGTTATCGAGTGAGTGTAGTGGTTGGGTTTTGTTATCGAGTGAGTGTAGTGGTTGGGTTATGTTATCGAGTGGGTGTAGTGGCTGGGTTCTGGTTATCGAGTGAGTGTAGTGTTGGGTTCTGTTATCGAGTGAGTGTAGTGGTTGGGTTCTGTTATCGAGTGGGTGTAGTGGCTGGGTTCTGGTTATCGAGTGAGTGTAGTGGTTGGGTTCTGTTATCGAGTGAGTGTAGTGGTTGGGTTCTGTTATCGAGTGAGTGTAGTGGTTGGGTTTTGTTATCGAGTGAGTGTAGTGGTTGGGTTTTGTTATCGAGTGAGTGTAGTGGTTGGGTTATGTTATCGAGTGGGTGTAGTGGCTGGGTTCTGGTTATCGAGTGAGTGTAGTGTTTGGGTTCTGTTATCGAGTGAGTGTAGTGGTTGGGTTTTGTTATCGAGTGAGTGTAGTGGTTGGGTTATGTTATCGAGTGAGTGTAGTGGTTGGGTTTTGTTATCGAGTGAGTGTAGTGGTTGGGTTATGTTATCGAGTGGGTGTAGTGGCTGGGTTCTGGTTATCGAGTGAGTGTAGTGGTTGGGTTCTGTTATCGATGAGTGTAGTGGTTGGGTTCTGTTATCGAGTGAGTGTAGTGGTTGGGTTCTGTTATCGAGTGAGTGTAGTGGTTGGGTTCTGTTATCGAGTGAGTGTAGTGGTTGGGTATTGGTGACTAAAGGCGTTCATGTGTTTGGTGTCTCTACTAGGGTGACAGAATGTGAGTGAAATGGTTCTGTCCAGATGCCTGAATACTTTAGTGGTTTTATCCTGACGGCTTAATACGTAAAAGATGTTTCCCAGATGACTGGGATGTATGGCCTGGATATAATCTGTCATCAAATAGAGCGATGACTTTATCCTTGTGATGACAGACTCTGATGCTATTTAATGTCATTTTGAATGAAGAAAACTTTCTTTACTGTCTGGCAGATCTCACAATACAACTTTGTCGTGTGCTGTAAACAGACACTTTTTGTGATGCTCTTACTAGTGTTTAACACCAATCAGGATTATTGGGCTCAAAGGAGGACGAATTAATGAACATTATTTACATTCGTCCATAAATGTCTAGTTTTAGAAACATAAAAGAAATAGACAAAAAAAAAACCTGAAACATCAAAACCTGATTGTCTATCGGAATGTTTCTTTTTTTTTTATCTGCCGTCAATCCCTATGGGGAGAGTTTTATCCAATGGGAGTGTTGAATGGCTCTTTGATTGCAATCTCGTCCTGCTTGCTGTAGGACCTGGGCTCGATATCCGGGATATCCCCGGCACTGAGAACTGCCATATCCCGGCTCTGCTTTATCTAATATATCCCAGCCGGGGATGAAACTATAGACATTTATCCCCGGCCCTGCAGAATTTTTTTTTTCAACCCCGGCACTGTTTTTTTTTTTATTAAATCGAGCGCTGTGTAGGACACGGGTTCGATTCCCAGCGAGTCCAGTCACCAACGTAATCTTTCCGTTGTGCCTCTTTGGCCATTACAAACACTCGGCTGTGGTAGGGATGTAAAAAGTTGCTACGAAAATTCGTCCCATGAGCTGTGAATAGGATCAAGAGATACACACTTCATCCACACAGGGACAAATAGCAATCCAATGCCCACGATGCACGGCCCAGCGAGAGTGAGGCTAAAACAAAAGAAATGCATCATCAAAAAATGAAACTCAATGGAGAATAATTATAGATGCATTTGCATGTTAAAAGTGTCAAAGGGTTCTAATCCGATACCAAAACCTGCCCTAAGACAAAACATTTGTTTACATTAGTCACAACGGTGCTTACATACTGTGCTGAATGTTATCCAGTTTTCCAGTGTTAGGTGAGTCAGGTTCATCGCCAGACAGGTAAGTGTATGATATGCACACACACACACACACACATACACATATACACGCATACAGAAATGTTCCTGAATTCATTCTGTAGCGCTAGTCCATGTTCACCTCGTTAACAATTCAATCTGGTCAAAGGTTAACTAAATAATTACCTTCGACCTCCTCCCCCCCACCCCTGGGGCCGGGGGGGGGGTAGGGGTGCCGGTGTTACGTCTATTGTTTTCCGCCTACGTCTCCCCAATCCCCCGGTAGATTAAATCTCCTTGTACCAAGCGATGCTGCTCATCATACCACGTGACCCGGTTTTATATTGACACCCATCTACCTATCAGTGAGATTTGTTGATTTCTTTACCCCAGATTCCCCAACACCCCCAAACACTCTGCATTCGGTAAACACAACTTTGTCTATCGCCCCCAACCCACATTTTTTTTTCATCCCTGTGTGTTGCCAGTTTTAGCGGTGTTTCTTTGGGCAATGGAGTTCTAACTCACTGGCGGGTTGGCTAGAATTTTTTTTTGGCGGATTCAATGTTTTATATACTCAAGAAATCGTTAAAATCTAAAAATTAGAGAAAATTTAGACATTTCACATTTACTAGTTAGGCGTTTTCATAGCGAATTTTGAGTTTCGGCAGTTTTATTTTAAAAAAAAACACCTGTCAACACTGCCACACCCCACGCCCTTCCCCGGGATTGCCTCTTCTTTTCTCAGGCTTTAGTTTTTTTCCTATTTCAACCACAGAAAAAGAAATGACAAGTCCATATTTAAAGTTTTATGTTGTATCTCATGTATTTATCTTTACTTTACCTTTATGTTTATCTTACATTTGTTATGATTCATTCACATGATAAGGTAAACTTTTACTTGTAAACATTGTTTTTTTTTTTTGTTAAGTCTTTATTTAGAATAATACTATACTCTTAAGATGATACGAAATGAAATAACAACAGCAGAGCAGTGTAGAGTCGCTAAAAGCTTTGGAGAGGGGTGGGGGGCTTCTGTAAAATGTTTGAAGATGAAAGACCTGGGCTTCGTACAAAAAATTCCCCTAACTGGGAGGCCTGTTAATTGTATGAGATCCGCTGTGACGCAGTTCCCGCCACTCTCTATAACGACAAACATGAAGTAGTGAATTAAAGTAAAAAAAAAAATACGTTATTTTTTCTAGAATAATTGGACACATTAGAATGTTCAGAACTTTCAGAAAATAGATTTAAAAAAAAAAAACAACTAAAAAAAAAACATTTTGAAAACTTCCAGTAGCACTGTTTGGGTCTTTTGTTTTTCAAGGTAGCCATTGAGTTTGTTTTTATTGTAATACAATTTTGGTCTAGAAATATTCTTAAAATGGTCTGCGATATTCTCTCGTTCGTATGACAATTAAACCATTAGAATGGCATTGTCTTATATGACAATTAAACCATTAGAATGATATTTTCTTATATGACAATTAAACCATTAGAATGACATTTTCTTATATGACAATCAAACCATTAGAATGAAATTATCCTATTTGGCAATTAAACCATTAGAATGACATTTTCTTATATGACAATTAAACCATTAGAATGACATTGTCCTATATAACAATATAATAATCATATTGTTAAACCTTAAGTTGCTTGTGTCCAATACAGCCCGATCAAAAGAAATCTACACTTCCTAAAACCGTCCCTAAGCAATCTGGATGTCAGTCTCAGAATATCTCCGATGTATGCCCTCCATTCCCAAAGATGTATCTGTTGATCTAGCCTAGCTATTGCTGTTTGTCTTTTTTATAAATGAAACTTTGGTTTCAGAAATGCCCGAATCAATAGTCCAGTTGACTTGATGCAATAAAATAACTGCGCACCACATGTGAATGTAAAATTAGTTTCGCTAGTGCATCACACATTTAGAAATTATTTTATTGAACGGATGTTTTGTTGATGTTTGATTTATTCTTGTGTTTTTTTTTTAAACTGCAAGTTGTCGAGAAATTGTATTTTGATTATGTTTTGTTGAGCGTGTAATTTACTCTTTTTTTTTCCCTTCTTCCTTGTAAAACACATTTACCAATAGACTATTCTGTTACGCACCAAGTCAGGCCAATGATTTTTTTTTCTTTTTAATTACAATAAATAAAATATGTATATACTAGTTGTACCCTGCAAAACCTTTGCAAAGAGTTCTATCCCCTTAGTCTAGATCGGTAGGCTGGGTTATTTTTGGTTTCGGGCAGATCCGATTTTTTCATGATTGTATTTTAAACTGGAATACTGTTGTATTAATTCTTTACTTTCGGTTTAACGCAGAACCCAAATCGCTATTATTTTATCAGACTTTGAGCGAAATCAGAATCAACTACCATTATGTTTTGAATTAAATATTGGCACGATTTTACATTTATTCTATTTTTTTAAAAAGTGGTAAATACCATAAAAAAATACTGCAGGCTTTAAACGATTTTTTTTTTGTTTTTTTGTTTGAATAAAAAAAAATGAAACATCGCTCAGATGACGTAATTCATGTCTGACCAGATTACAACTACCGCTGGATGAGTATACTTGAACACGACATTTACATATCGAAACAGGAAGCTGTTGAGTCATATGTGGAACTGATCGGCTAGAACATGATGGGGGAGAGATATTACTGAAGTACTGGGATGTCGTTTGAATCCTCAATCAATACGATCAAAAAGAAAGGCGAGTGACGTGGGGAAGGATGTGTGTGTGTGTGGGTTGGGGGGTGCGGGGGGTTGAGAAGGGGGGGGGGATAGGGGAGTTAAGCCTGTCTATAAGGGGAGATAAAATATCAACAATTCTTTGTCATATGTAAACGTAGAAAATGTTGGTGAGAAAAAAGAGAATCAACTTATTTTTTACAAGAGAAGACCTTTGATTACCTCAGAATATATATATATATATATATATATATATATATATATATATATATATATATATATATACAAAATATCAGATATATTTAGTACAACATAAGTAAAGTAAGTTACTTGAGTTCTAAAAGGGTCGTTGAGACAGATGAAGTGTAGAATGTATCTGTTCATATAGCCACGGCATATAAACAGACTGTGTGGTTAGCACAACGCCCAGCCGCCTTTACTTCAACAACTTAAGGATAAGGTACCTATTTAAAGCTGGGTGGACTTGATGACTTTGAAGTACTTTTACAAAGACCTGAGGAAATTCCCTCGGTCCTCACCGAGGATCGAACCCGGAACTCTCAGGTCGACAGTCGAGCGCTCTTCACCACTCGGCCACTCGTTCCTCAAGTGAAATAAAAACTATTTCTTCTTCTTTCTTTTTTTTTTTTTTAAATACGTGTGTTTTCTGTGTCCCATCTCAGAACTGTTAACCTTTATATCGACACAACGCCATATGTTTACCGGTTGTTTGGTATTATAACAACAGCATATAGACGGGCAAAATAGAACCGGCGAGTATAATACTTTTTATCAGTAGTTGAGGTTGTGCACTGCTTGCGTGCACTCCTCTGGCACAAGTATAGACACTAATATACTAAGGAATGCTGCATCCCGAGGGGGGGGGGGTAGTACAGGTTGCGACTCAAGAAGGAGTCCAGATCTAATTTAATTAATAGTTTGTGTATGGGGGTGGGGGGGGGGACTCTCCAGTATTGTAATCGAGAATTCTCGAGTGCATAATTACCATTATCTCTGTCGATCTCATCAAAAGAACCAATGTATGACAATGTACAACAATGTACAGCAATGTAACATTGCTCTGCCAACAGTTTTTGTGTTATCTGTAAGCACTGATGAAGTTAAGTTTTGTTTTTTTCCTCATTGATGTCTTTTATCTTTGCATTTGTTATACTTGACATGCTGGTTGATAGAAGTAAATAGTGAATAGTTTTCGCAAGGTGTCTCGGGTATCAAACAAAGGCAACCCCTGGTCCAGATGACTGGTTCTAAAACTTTTTTCCGTTTGGCGACACACTCTGTAAAACTGATTTGGTTTTGTGGCCTGTATAGTCTGATTTGTTAAATCAATAATAATTGGTAGGTAATGTGAGAATGGGGAGTAGTTTTGTAGAGAGAGAGAGAGGGAGGGAGAGAGAGAGAGAGGGAGAGAGAGAGAGGGACAGAGGGAGAGAGGGAGAGAGAGACAGAAAGAGTGAGGGAGAGACAGAGACAGACAGAGAGAGAAACAGAGCGAGAGAGAGAGGGGGGAGAGAAATAGTGAGGGAGAGAGAAGACAGACAGAGAGAGAGGCAGAGAGAGGGGGGAGTGAGAGAAAGAGTGAGAGAGAGAGAGAGAGAGAGAGAGAGTATGAGTTGTTGCATGAGTTGTTGCATGCATTGTTGTATGAGTTGTGGTATGAGTTGTATGAGTTAATCTATGAGTTGTTGTATGAGTTGTGTGAATTGTATAAGTTGTATGAGTTGTAATTATGTACTTGTAAATTATAAATGTAATATTTTCGAGACCCAACTAAAATTTGTCAGTCCCTCTATATTGGCGAGTCAATACAAATATTACAATACATATTTATATAATGATGAGTCATCTCAATACATCTTTTTTTATGTTTTAATTCAATTCACCTACACATCCGGGTGACTTATCTGTATGTCGACAGTCAGGGTCAATGTAGCTGATGATGGAAGGCCAAAGTCCAGGTTGTCCTAAAACATCATCAGTGTCATTGCAATCTGCAACTACAAATGTTAAGGCAACGTGTCCCAGACACATAACAGTGGCACTCGTTAATCCAGTTCATTGTATGTAATCGGTCACAGCTCGGTGATGACTAATTCGAACATAGCGGAAACCACTAATGCGACAAACAAAATGACATCAGTAGATGACGTCACTCGATATATCAATCTTTCATTACATACATTTATTACAATCTCTATATGGAACCGTATTTAAGAAAAACACCCTCCCCTTGTTTGAACTCATCCTATACAGCCCCGTGAGAATTACTTCCCTTGCCGGGACATTTCATTGTCAAACTGGGACTGAAGAAATAAACGAAAAAATAAAATTAGAAAAGGAGGCGGAAAAAAAAGTCTCATTGTGTGTAAGGCGAAAGAAATCGATAACTAAAGAGGGCAGTGGGGTGGACATTGGGGGATATTCAGAAGGGTGGATGGGGGTAGAAGTCAATCACACGATTTTTTTTTTTCAACAAGTTGACCCATTATGGTTTTGTGTGCGTAAAATGTGAGTAGAAATTTGTCTCAAGCCTCAAGTTGAATACTGAAATATATTCTTTATGTAGAATTGGGTTAAACGTTATTCACTGCCGTCAATCAAGCGGTTAACTTGGCGGTTAGACTGTGAGCGCGCGATAGTTGTTTATGATGTTGTCTCTTAGAGCGATAGTTGTATATAGTGTTGTCTCTTAGAGCGATAGTTGTTTATGGTGTTGTCAGTTTGAGCGATAGTTGTATATGGTCTTGTCTGTTAGAGCGATAGTTGTATATGATGTTGGCTGTTGTTTGAGAGATAGTTGTATATATATGGAGGATAAAGACTGTTTCAGTAATCTCTATATAGCTTAAAAACAGTCGAATTGCATAACTTGATACGTGATAATTTAGAAAACAACAACCGGTTTACTCGATACATAAGTTTTGTTCGAAAGTTAAATAAAATTATGGGATTTTAAAATATAAACTTCTTGGACAATTCAAATCCGTATAAATCGATACAAATTCATTTTCTACTTTAAGTGTCATATTGCGTTGATTTAATGTTTCTAATTCATGCTTCAAATATTTTTAAACTTCGACTTTCAAAACAAAGTAAAAATTAACAAAAATGAACAGTCCTGGATTGTCCAAACTCATCATTCTGGACTGGTCAAGTGATTCGGACCAAACAGAGCTAACGCCTGGAGTGATTTTTCTAATCATTGCTCGATATTTTTTTTTTCCATTTCGTCTTTTTATTGGTAAATTCCACTTCTTTCCTGTTTTCCTTGTCAAGCAAAGCTGAAAATTTGCTGTGCCTCCCAAATGTTGCCCCAAGGTATCTACCGGGTTCACACTCCGGAATTGATTGCTAGGGATAAGATATTCCTTCTAGTCGCTTGTGTTACCATAACTCCTTTACTAATCACAGGGCTAGGAGGGTTGACTGTATAGATCTGTATATTTTAGACCTTTACTAAACATATGCCAGTAATTCCATTGGAACATCAGCTCACGATCTTTAACTTGTCTGACACTCATTAAAATAAAACAAAACCCGTGTCTCTGGGTTCGTACTTTGAAACATTTAGTCGCGAACCGAGAATATGTTGGTCAAAGCTGTTCTTTCGTTAAAATGAGCTTTTCGTGAACCGAGGTTTTAATGTAACTTAAAACCCCGCATTTCACGAAGATTTACTGTATGTCTACAAAGCATAATAAAATATATATTGTGTAATAAACGATACAGTTTTGTTTCCGGTTTACATTGACAATCGGGAAACATTTAAACTCAATTATCTCCCATATAATAATCAATCACAGGATATAAATAAACCAAAAGACAGAGGAAAATGTATAGCCAGATTCAGGTCTTGTACTTTAAAAAAAGATAAACGTGACAGGAAATAGTTTAACTGAATTATGTATAAACTTGACAGGAATAATTCAACTGAATTATCTATCAACTTGACAGGAATAATTCAACAGAATTATATATAAACTTGATAAGGATAATTCTACTGAATTATATATAAACTTGACAGGCAATAATTCAACTGTATTATATATAAACTTGATAAGGAATAATTCAAATGAATCATAAATAAACGTAACAGACAATAACTAGTTCAACTAATATAATCAGCTATCATAATAATCACTGTCGCATACAAACTAAACAAAAATTAATTACTGACATTACATATGCTTGGATTTTCAGACGATATATTACAACACTAAGCGTTATTACAGCAGTATGCGTATATTTTCGGCTTCTGTTTTTTATTCCTGTAAAATACTGTTTACACCTGGGGGGCATTCACACCTACCTGCCAAGTGTAATATCTTCTAGCAGCAGACTAAACGGCAGGTGAGGAGATCTCGACTGGCCACGTGATCTGTGCCCTGTGCGCCATCTGGCGGTGAATGAGCTGCGATGACGTCATGTTTATATGACGTCCGGACAGGAAGGCAACATTTTTTATTTGAGCAAAGCGACCGGCTCGTCAGGTGACAGGGAACATTGTGCAGGTCTGACCTGACACGGTAACAACATGAGACAAATGTCAATGTAGAGATGATAGCTGGAGTCATTGACTCGACAAATATTCTAGATTGTTCAGGAACGCTACCAGAAGGTGCGTTAAATTCAACAACGTAATTTTTTTTGGGGGGGGGGGGGGGTCAAATAACGTCATTTTATCTTTCTTCATCAGCAGCAGCTCCAATGACGTCGTTTTATCTCTCCTCATCACCTTATAGCTCTAATGACGTCGTTTTATCTCTCCTCATCACCTTATAGCTCCAATGACGTCGTTTTATCTCTCCTCATCACCTTATAGCTCCAATGACGTCGTTTTATCTCTCCTCATCACCTTATAGCTCCACTGACGTCGTTTTATCTCTCCTCATCACCTTATAGCTCCAATAACGTCCTTTTATCTCTCCTCATCACCGTATAGCTCCAATAACCTCCTTTTATCTCTCGTCATCATTAAGAGCTTAAGACTTCTGAGATTTTTCTCCCTATTTTTTTTTTTTCGAATGGACACTGAAATAAAATCGATATTGTCCTCATTCATCATGCTAGAAATTACTGGTATATATTTCATGGCTGTCTTTTGTCTCTAGCTGTCGACGTTTCCAACTTAATCGTTGTTTAAATCATTTCATGCAATCCAACAAAAAAAAAGGGGGAGCTGTTTGAATGATCCATTTTTTCCATGAGGATATGATTCCCCCCCCCCCTTTTTCCAGAACCCGCCTTTGCATTCCGTCTTACAGTTTCCTGTGTTATTTTGTGTCTGCATTATTTGTTTGTATATCTGTGTGTGTTTGTGTATTTGCTTTTACAAACATTTTATCTGAGATTTTATTCATAAGACTTCCTTTTTTTTTAAGTTGTGTAACAAAGTGAACAGAAAAGAAGATAGAAATACAATGCAATAAACAGAAAGAGATATCATGAATGGGAAATACGAAAACATGGACAAACTGCCAAGTGGCCATTCATGACACTAAAATGGTATTTTCTAAAAAAAAATACCATATATTTTATGCAATAATAACTTGGTTGATGGAATATTGCTTTCATTCTCGAACGGTATCTTACACCAATTGTACCAATAAAGAAAACTGAACTCAGCAGAAAGAAGTATCTACACCTGTGGGACCAGGTGTCTGAGAAGGTCGCTCTAAATTTCACACGTTGACCAACACCTTTATCAAGGAAAGGATTAACAAAACTTGAAACAAATTTAAATGTATTTAAATGAGCAGTAAAACATATAATTATTCACACTGCCAAAGGCGCCTTTTGTAGCTAGCGGGTCATAGGCTGAGTGTCATTGTGCGTCATAGGCTGAGTATCATTGTGGGTCATAGGATGAGTATCATTGTGGGTCATAGGATGCGTATCATTGCGTGTCATAGGCTGAGTATCATTGTGGGGCGTAGGCTGAGTATCATTGTAGGGCATAGGCTGAGTATCATTGTGGGTCATAGGATATCATTGTGGGTCATAGGATGAGTATCATTGTGGGGCATAGGATGAGTATTTTGTGGGTCATAGGATTAGTATCATTGTGGGTCATAGGATATTATTGTGGGTCATAGGATGAGTATCATTGTGGGTCATATGATGAGTATCATTGTGGGTCATAGGATGAGTATCATTGTGGGTCATATAATGAGTATCATTGTGGGTCATAGGATGAGTATCATTGTGGGTCATAGTTTTGTTACAGTGAGTAAGTAAAACAAAAAAATCAAACCACCCCCTCTCCATTTTAGGTGCTGGGTCTAATGCAGAGGTCTTTGTGAAACTTTCCTCTCAAAACACGTGTTGTGAAACTGTAATGTTTGGCGCCCTTCAAGTAGCATGTGGGGGGAGGGAGGCCATCTTTGAAAGACAGCATTCAAGAACAGATTGGCCGAAATGTAGCACCATACAGGAGAGTATACTGGCAACCTTACTGGCAAGCACACAACAAAAAAAAAGAGGAATCGAGTGACCTATCCACTGTAGCACGGGACGGGTGGTCGTGCGGTAGAACTCTGAACTTTCGACCTAAGGGGTTTCCAGGTTGGACCTTTAGTGAGGACCGAGGGAGTGAAATTTTTCAGGTCATGTTGAAAGTTCCCCAATGTCTCCCATGGTGACCCCCATGGCTATCGCACCATCGGTTATGTCGGAGATTAGAGAGCTGCTCGGGGGATGGAAAATACGTGTACGGGAACGGGGGGGGGCGTTTCAAATTATGCGGGGGACTGATGGAGTGGGATGAAAATCACAGCGCCCCAAGTGGCTCTCTAGTGGAGATGAAAGAAAGGCATTATTTTAAAAAAAAAAGTTAAATAGTTGTGGTTTTATAGGGTCTAAAAAATATAAAACATGTCATCTATACAGCGACCTCTCAGATCCACTGTTGTCTTCATAGAGAGCCCCCCCCACCCACCCACCCACCCACTCCTCCCTCCCTTCCATGACTAAACTTGTTCATGGGTAAATGAATGACATGAACCGTACTTTGTTATGGTCATTGAACTGAGATGCACCAGTGGGTGTATAGTACGATGTCCAGCTGCGTGTGGAGTGTCGTATACACGATAAGTAGATTTGGTTCCCCACCAAACACAAAAAAAGGGCCTTTAAACACACATACACACACACACACATGTTTCTATTTATTTTGTGTTGCAATATATATATATATATATATATATATATGTCGGGTTTATGGGGTGGGGTATGTTGTGGAAGCTGGGGGATGGGAGAATATGACGTATGAGATGTACCTGGTCACACCCCCTAATCACCCCCCCCCCTTCCCACCACTTCAGCTACTCAGACCTCCATCAGACTTCTGTATCGGAGCCACTTTCAAGTCAGATCAGCGGCACTTAGTACTGGCTAGGGTTGTCTCCAATTCCCCCACACCCCCTACTCCTTTCCGCTGACAGCTCATGTGTTTACTACACATCACTTGATGGGACCCAGGAATGGAAGAAGAAGGGGGGTGTGTGGAGGAGGAATGGTCTGATCGATATTACAGTTTAACTCACCAATCATTCAGTCAGTCAGTCATTTCACTGAGAAGAGGCAGGCTGGGAATGAGGGTAGGGGGGGGGGGGTTATAGAAAGACAGGATCTGTCAGTTTAAATGAAACCAAAGCAAACATGCCAAAAAAAAATTTAAAGAAATATCAACTTGGTGGGAAGTTGTTTCACTGATAAATATTTGCATTAATTTTCACACATTTCCACCCAGAGTTGTGAACTAGTAGTAGTAGACAAATTAAGCTTTATGACTAAACATTTCAAATGAATATTTATATCAATCAATCATTTGTTACGCCTATTCCATTATCTATTTTCCCTCTTTTCTATCTATCTATCTATCTATCTATCTATCTATCTATCTATCTATCTATCTATCTATCTATCTATCTATCTATCTATCTATCTATCTATCTATCTATCTATCTATCTATCTATCTATCTATCTATCTATCTGTCTGTCTGTCTCTTTATCTATCTATCTATCTATCTATCTATCTATCTATCTATCTATCTATCTATCTATCTATCTATCTATCTATCTATCTATCTGTCTGTCTGTCTCTTTATCTATCTATCTATCTATCTATCTATCTATCTATCTATCTATCTATCTATCTATCTATCTATCTATCTATCTATCTATCTATCTATCTATCTATCTATCTATCTATCTATCTATCTATCTATCTATCTATCTATCTATCTATCCATCTGTCTATCTATCTATCTACCTATCTATCTATCTATCCATTTGTCTGTCTGTCTGTCTGTCTATCTATATATCTATATATCTATCTATCTACCCATACATTTAATGAAGATTCCCACGACTAACAGAGTTGTTATTATTTCACAGCTGGCCTAATTTTCACATTTAACTCACCAATGATCGACAGATTTTATGACAGACAAGTTAATTTTTCAGCACATTTCGGTCCACCGTGCCAAACGGCAGAATTATATCTGACAGCTGGAATGACTCGGTCTGTCACTAGCCTGAGATTGAAACTTAAACAGGGGGAGATAATTTCGAATATCCTCACTTTTTCACCCACACCCCCACCTCCTTCACCTGACAGCGTGTGCCTGATATAAATAAATATCAGACATACGTAAGGCTCACGTCGTTATCAGAGCAAGACTTAGAGACAGACAAGGTAACAGCATCGGGCGCCAAATGACAAGGGGTGGGGGTGGAGGGGGGCTTGCAGATTCATATCCTTCTCAAAATTACCTTTCAGTCAAAATGTCTACAAAAAAATAATAATAATAATAACCGCGCATGTATAATGCGAAAATAGTTATTGGACTTTTACTAAGATAAAATATTGAAAATTTTTCTATTCATATAAAAAGGAGGCCAAGAGATGCGTGACCCAAAAAAAAAAACCTGAGAACACTCCTGCTGGTTAATGCATGCAGTTCTATAGGTGTACATGTTAGTCCGCTGACCATATCACGTTAGCAGGGCTTTGACTTAATTCCTTGAACTCCTTGTGGAGTTAGGAAGATTATGACTTTTATTCATTACCTGCATCTGGTCATTTTCTGTCCACCAACCGACTAAAAAACTACAACTTAAAAGACTCAAATTTTGAAAAATCTGTTTCATAACTGAATACTATCTTTCACAGATATAACTTAGCACAATATATCAAAACCAGATAAATTGTAATAAGTTGTGACTAATTAGTCAAAGATTAAAATTAAAAAAAAAACCCACCAAAAATCAAAAACGCGTTAGTCATATATACACTGGATGTTTTACCTGGAATCAATGGATTTTATCCTTCAGCTATTAGAGTCCTGGATCTCATTTGACATCGAACGAGTTATTTGGGTCACATAGACCCAGTCCTGAAGATAATTTAATGACCCTGGTGAGAGCGGTAGGGTCTGTTGTGGACAGACCCCCCCCCGGGGGGGAAATAACCCATTAATTACTGACAATCAATACGGATCTTATGCTTCATTTTTTTCATTGGTTGATGACATGACATGACTTGACATGACTTGACCGAACGTTTTACTTCATGAGTTGTTTGTTTGATGCTGATGTGTGGTGGTCAGTGGCGGGTTGATTTATGGAGTTATCCACAGACCCGGAACCTGAAAGTGGGAAAGGTGAGATGGGGGGCTTGATTTTTTTTTAGTGCTTATTGTAACAATACTAAACGTGTGTTTCCACCCCCCCTCCAATGACACCCACTCTACGCCCTCCGCGAACTAAAAAGCAATCTTTTAGTATTGTGAGTGTTTAATTATGTACTAGCTGTACCCTGCAAAACCTTTGCATAGAGTTATATCCCCTTAGACTTGATCAGTTGGCTAAGTTATTTTTGGTTTCGGGCAGATCCGATTTTTTCATGAATGTATTTTAAACTTGAATACTGTTGTATTAATTCTTTACTTTCGATTTAACGCACAACCCAAATCGCTTTTATGTATATTATGTTCACTCTTTTAAAAGAATACAATTTCTTGTCACTTTCTCAGTGATCTTTTCAAACTCTATCCACCGTCTTTCATATCGACTCAATCTAATCTTGGCCATTAGTTTTACATCTCAACCGCACACATATTGTCTCATTTCCATGTCTTTACCAACGTCCGAAACTAAATCGGCTTTCAATGCTATTCACACGGCTGACTTATTAGCTACTTAACGAAATTTAATTACATTTCTTGAGCTGCCGTATATTTAGTTTCTGTGTAGTTGTTACTCGGTAAGTTTATCGTATCCCACAAGCAGTTTCGTATATATAAGTAATCTATACCAGCTGCCAAAGGGCCTCTACCTGTATACATATATGCCACATGTGATGCTTTAGGGGCCCAACAGGTACTCTAGGGCCTCTGGATATAGCCTCTGACATCCCCCAGAGAGTTAATATCCTAATAATTTGCCCTGAGTGAATTTGTGTGTTGCCCTGAGTGAGTTAATGTGTTGTCCTGAGTGCTCTCATGTGTTGCGTTGAGTGAGTTCATGTGTTTCCCTTTGTGAGTTCATGTGTTGTCCTGAGTGCTCTCATGTGTTGCGTTGAGTGAGTTCATGTGTTGCCCTGAGAGAGTTCATGTGTTTTCCTGAGTGCTCTCACGTGTTGCGTTGAGTGAGTTCATGTGTTGCCCTGAGTGCTCTCACGTGTTGCGTTGAGTGAGTTCATGTGTTGCCCTGAGTGAGTTCATGTTTTGCCCTCTGCGAATTCGATATCTTATCCTCCTCACACAGCCCCGTAGCGTGAAAATTCTACAGCAGGGGCCAGGCATTCTACAGCAGGGGCCAGGCAATAGCAGGGGGGGCAGGTAATACATTTGACTTAGTAGAACTAATAAGCAGAGGGGGCCAGACAAAACGCAGGAGGGCCCGGCCCCCCTGGCCCCCCGCACGCTACGGGCCTGTACTCACATAGTGAACATGTTATGCAGTACCGTTAAAGAGATCCTGACGTAGGACTCATATCATTAGTTAGTCGTCATAATTTAGTTTTTCTTTTGCGTCCATTCATTATTTGTATGATGATTTTTTCTCACTTCACTTTTCTCACTTCCACCTATCACATACATTTTAATTTTCTTTACTACTCAGGGTACAGAGACTTCATCCACAAACCAGAGTACTACACTGTACTGCTTCACTGTACTGACCAGAATGACCAGGAGATCAGGGATGCTAGTAAGTAGACATTAGTTTATTAAAGCTTCCTTATATTGCTTTTGAAATATGTGTCAGTGATATATTGATGTTTATTTTTAGTTCTGGGTGTGTTTGTGTTTTCACTTCCGATTTTTTAGGTGTGTACACGATATTATTTCTATCACGCACAACGCTTTCTTTATGACTTGTTTAAATATCTTAATGCTAGTCAGTCAGTGGCTTAATGCTAGTCAGTCAGTGACTTAATGCTAGTCAGTCAGTGACTTAATGCTAGTCAGTCAGTGACTAAATGTTAGTCAGTCAGTGACTTAATGCTAGTCAGTCAGTGACTTAATGTTAGTCAGTCAGTGACTTAATGTTAGTCAGTCAGTGACTTAATGCTAGTCAGTCAGTGACTTAATGTTAGTCAGTCAGTGACCTAATGTTAGTCGGTCAGTGACTTAATGCTAGTCAGTCAGTGACTAAATGTTAGTCCGTCAGTAACTGTAAAAAATGTCATTTGTTGTTGTTTCTTTTTCTAACACTAAAATTCAAATCAATCAAAAATAAATTAGTTTTTTCTTAATTTAAAACATAACCTTTGGTTTTATAGACAACAAATACAAAAGTATAACAACCCGAATTAACCAACCGAATAATGAGGCCGTGATGGGGATGGGTTTTGATTTTTACTTGTTATTTATATATTTAGGTTTCTGCTTATCCGGTTTAAATAATATTCGGCTTAGGTAGGAGAGAAGATAACGTAATACCTGATCGGCTAAAGAATTAACATTTAATGACTTTTTCAAAATCTGTTATCTTTCAGTTTTGACATTTACATTGAAGTATGTGACTCATTAGTATACTTTTACTATACGGTGTACACTATACATTTGTTCATCTAAATTTTAACATCAAAATAGTACCTTTTGAAATGTCAACTTTGTTTTATCAACTTCTTTGTACTGTATTGCACAATACAGTTTCCGAATTGCACTGAGTTGAATAAAATATATTAATAATAGCTAGTTTTCATATAGAAAGAGTGTTTCAGTGTTATGGGCGCGGCAGGAAGCGTTTGATTCTGTGTCTGCGTCATTTCCATCTCTTGTAAAAAAAAACAAAAACCGGCCTGTCTTTCCGCCATATTAAGGAGTCTGTTGTACTTCCTTTGAAGTGCTGTAATTGCATGCAAAATGACGCGGTGATTAAAGCAGGATCTCTACGTAGGTAATAACACTGGGTATTGATTTATTTCTTGATTATTGGCCTGCCCCCGAGTCGAGATTTCATCAGAAAGCTCAGGATATTCCTGTACAGTATGACCTCTGCCATTTCACGTACTGTTAAAAGTGTAGGTACAGTAATGAGTCAACAGAGTGGAACGTGTCAATAGTGAAGTTGGGCAGTTGATGGTGTGAATGAAAATTTGACCTAACACAAGAGTTGGGAGGAATCATCATGCATGGCAGCCAATTCGAAGAGTTAATAAAAAACAAGCAATTTAAGTCTTTTCCGTTTCGGACAAAGGACATTTTAAAGCATTTTCGTGTACGCAGTGGCTACGGTTACGCCGGACGAAATCCGTATTTTTTTCAGGGTTACAGCCATAGATTTTGCTCCACGCGTATGGGTTTTGATAAATAGAGAGGGAAGTAATCATGTTGAATAACTGTTACAAAAATAAATAATGATTACGCCCCTTTGATTAGCTTTTATTATTTATATTTAAAATATAAGCAAAAACGGTACTTAAAAAACTCTTATATTCGGCCCTGAGAGGTCAGATCGCGAAATGGACTTTTGATGTACACTTGGCAGGCCAAGACCTACAAAATGATATATACATCATGGGTCTAGGACTTGTGGTTGCTTAGATATAGGGCGCTCCTTTGTTTATAAATCTTATATAGTAAAAAACGGTACATAATACGCCCCCTTTTTCGGCCCTCAGAGGTCAGATCGCGAAAGGGACTTTTGCTGCACACATGGCAGGCCAAGACCTACAAAATGATATATACATCATGGGTCTAGTACTTACGGTTGTTGAGATCTAGGGTGATGACGGACAGACAGACAGACAAAACGGGGACAACAGAGCATTTTTTTTTCGAAAATGCTCTAAAAATTTTTGTAGATGAAACACAAACAACAGAATCATGGCTGTGATGTTATGACTTTTAGTGGCTAGATTAGGTTCATTACGGCAGATCTTCAGCGCATCTTTAAGGCTCTAGAACTACCACCTGGACCATTTTAACGCATGGGTACACCCAGGCACTTGCCCGAGTACAGAGCCCCTATTGCTGATTGATCATTGACATCTCATCTCTTTTTAATTCTTCTCTGATTAACTCCGGGGGCCTGGAAAGCTGTTAAGACTGCTCTGCATGCCACAGTTAATGTTCCAAATGCTAAAAGATTATCACACAGTTCGGAAACAAATACAGTCGATTCCGCTTAATTGGGACACATCGGGACCGGGCTTTTTGTCCCAATTAAGCGGCTGTCCCAATTAAAAATACAAATTTACTATTGGCCTCTTGGTTTGGTCTCTTTGAGATTTGTCCCAAATAAGCGGCTGTCCCAACTAAGCGGTGTCCCAATTAAGTGGAATCCACTGTACTTCATGAAATTTTAATTATCCTCGAGTGAAGATCTTTATGAATAATTTAATTTACATCACACTAAAGTTGAACAGTTGACTAACAAGAGAATATAAATTATACAAAATGCTCATAGACTATTTCAATTGGATTTTTCCGGAAAGCTGTCATATTTTTTTAATTGTGCTATTGTGTATCAATCACTATTTACGAGTTACACTGCTTAATAATACAATTGGCGGCATGTTTTTTTTTAGTCTCTGGTAGATGACGTCTTAATTTGCGGTGCGGTGATACATATTTTTGTGAGACTAACAACTAGGTTAAGATATCAGTAGACGTGTCCGCATTGCAATAACGTATACATTATAATAGACTGGAAAATATTGATACAACACTCAGACATATGTAATAGATATATGAGAACAGGCTTGCTTGTCTCGGTAACTATAAAACACAACTCTCTCTCTCTCTCTCTCTCTCTCACTCTCTCTCTCTCTCTCTCGGAAATATAATCTGAAAACGATGCTGGGTTTAAAACAACCAAAAAAAAAACATTTTGATAAAACTATCAGCTTGTGACTAGCTCAGAAACGGATGAGATTTCTTTCTATTTATCGCGGTGTATTCGTTTAATCTTGGCTGTGAACCGACACACCACTTTATTTATGATTTTTTTTTTTTTGGTCTTATTTTAAGCCCGTCCTCCAGTTTAAAGTGTTTGAGTTTTTATCATGAGAGCAAAGCCGCTCTTACGTTTTAGGGTGTCCTAGATATGAAACCACCCCCCCACCCCCGATAGGTCGCGCTTGCTAATCCAGGGGCCCTAATAATTTTTGACAACACTTCCCCCGCCCCCACCCACCTTCTTCCTTAAAGGTTGTTGCTAATTTTTTTTTTATTTTGTTTTTTTTTTTATGATGTTCTATGGATGTGCGCACATTGA
The DNA here is from genome assembly GCA_021962125.1 of Bulinus truncatus. NCBI lineage: Eukaryota > Metazoa > Mollusca > Gastropoda > Planorbidae > Bulinus > Bulinus truncatus. Next base: position 1,412,548 of record JAGDYQ010000166.1, on the reverse strand, counting down.
ACACGACGCGTGTTACAAACAGTACCTACGTCTTGGAAACATATGAAAGAAAAATCTGAGGTTTCTTTATGATAATGTCTATCAAAATAGTTCTTACTGTTATTACACCTCTTTCTCTTGCCACGCCCCTCCACCCCCCACCCCCGTTGAAACCTCGCCTCCCTCTTTTCCTCAGACGCGCACGTGCACTATGTGAAGGTCGTGACCTTGACCATTTTGTCAATACGAGATCCCGTCAGCCGTGAAACATGGCTGTCTTTGTCAACAGAAATATTGACAGTAGCATTCAATATGACTTCCTGTTGCTGCAGGTGACCTGAAATGTCCTTGAGATTGGCTGGACTACCCAGTCATTTATTTCAGAGCATCGATTTCTTCTCCCCCTGCACCGCACCCTGCCCACCTCTTCAAGCGAGCTTAGGGACAGGGAGGACGTGCTAGTTTATTTGTCTGTTGGCTAATTTGTTGGCATTTTCAGATGGTGATAATGTATATTCTTATCTAATATATACATGTATATATATATATACACATATATATATATATATACACACACATATATATATATATATATATATATATATATATATATATATATATATATATATTAGGGTGGGTCAAAAAATTTTTTTTTATTGAAACATTATTGAAAACTACATAGTTTTACTACTCCCAACTTTTGTTCGAAATTTTAACTATATTTACTGTGAGTGTTTTGTGACTGAACATGTTAAATTTGTGACCTAGGTTATTCAAAAAAGAAATGATATGCATATAAAATTTGTGTTTTATCTTTATAACCTTTTTTATGAATAACTAATTAGTTCAAACAACTGGGATAAGCATTGCATCCATTTTTCTCTCAATATAACTGGTGTACCGTGTTTTCATTATCGGATCACGCATGGTTGTTGTATTTCATTTTTGATTAATTTTTCAATTATTTTAATAAGTTCTTCTATGAATATGAGTTCTTCTACACGAAGTGCAACTGTACATTCTGTGTTTGGGTCAGCAGCTGAATTGCCTAAAAGACAACTTCCAACCAGTGAAGATTTTTTCAAGGCTATTGGTGGATGCTTAAAATTTAACAATACAATCATAGCCTTCATTTACGAGCGCACGCATTAGCGCATGAAGTTAAACAATTATATGACCAGGCTAGTATCCCTACAAATGACGTTACCAGTAAAATTGTTCGAGTAAAAAGATGCAGGTGTTAGGGATAGAGGAGACTGTAGATGTAATAATTTATGTGCTTGAGTGGGCATTTTGGGTGGATCAAAAGATGGCAATATGTTCATAGACAATGTTGACAAGCAAACAACAAAAATATTACAAAATCGACAGAAAAGAAAACATTCATTGATGCAGGGTGGCGATCAGATAGGAACCACAAATGATAACGTCAATGATGAGAAAGACAATGATATTCCAGATCAGGATGCTGAAGATGATGAACTACTTGATGCAGACTTCTCCAGCGATGAGGAATGTTCCAAATAACAAAACAGATATCAATATGAAGCAGTGGATCGATGTAAACTAAGCCATAGGGATACAAGTCTTATCGTTAAAGCTGTGTTGAAGGACTTAAACATGTTAACACCATGTACAGCTCTGGATCCAGCAAAGATGCGTCGACATAGATATGGCAGCCAAGGAACATACTGATGAGAGCGAAGATGGTTAACAAAAGCGAACAGGATTTTTGCGATCCATCTTGACAAAGTGGGGCTAGAAACTTTTTCTATATGATACAACTGCTTCAGAACCTTGATACTGCTCATCAATCTATTATATTGCCTGTATTGGAAAATAACTGCTACTTTGCACATCCAGAAAAAATTCTATTGGCTGCAGTTAGGACAATGATGAAGAAATTGGAAGGTATGCAGTAAATAAAATCATAACAGCACGACATAAACCAGCTCCATGCAGAGTTAGAATTTTTCAACAAAAATGACATAATCCTGAATATTGCAGCTAAATCATATGATCCGATAATTAACTGGGATCTTTGTGCAGTGACATCCCCTCATCTGCTGGAACATATTTGTGATGATGAACTTAAACGCAACAACCCAATCATACTGGATCAAATTCCCTGTCACTCTCAAGCTGTTGAAAGAGCAATTAAAGAAGTTACTGCCGTTAGTTTGAAAGTGCACGGACATTTCAAACTGTTCAGACATAGTTCTCGACATGGGATGGTTTTGCAAACAAAGAAATCAAGGGATGTTCTTCCGGAAATTGAAAGCAAAGCGAGTTTCCTGTGACAATCCATAAACAGTATTATTCATATGTACACTGTATATTTTGCATGAACGATTTATAGATTTGTACAATTTCATATTACTTATACCAAACATTCTACATGTTGTAAAATGTCAGACATTGGGGGGGGGGGGTACCCGGGTCAAAGCAGAATCTTTTTTATTATTAAAGTTTAAGACATTTTAATATTTTAGTAATGATATAGTAGATTTAAAAATAATTTTGTTAAAAAAAAATTAATATATTGATATTTATGGGTGCGGCACGTCGTCATCTTGAAATTTATGACCTTTTTGTGAAATATTTATAGACTGTTTCATATAAAATGTACAATTTTATAATCAGAAAAGCTTACTTTAGGGAATGTCTAAGTACTTTTTTGATAATGTAATAAATAATTTTTTTATGAATTTTTAAAATTTTGTATGTTGAAAAAAAGCAAAAAATGCTAATTTTGAAAATTAAAAAAAAAAAAAAGGACTTAAAATTTCTTGAAAAGCCTCTGACATTCTATAAATGCACCTCTTCTAAATAAAAATTAGAAGTTTTATCAAAATCTGACAGGAAGTTTTTGAGATTTTCTTGCCATAGTGAAGCAAAATGTCAAAAATATTTTTTCAGAGAAAAATGACTTTTAAGTTTTTAAATCATTGAAGTTTCTGAATGAGTAACATTCTGAAAATACATTTTAATTGATCTAAAAAAAATTTTTCTGCAATATAATTAATTCCTAGTTATTATTGACATGTTTTAGTATCTAAAAATGTAAAAAAAAAAATTATTTTTTTCGCTCCCTTACCCCCTTGAATTAAAAGTTGGGAGTGGAAGACATTATCTGATTTTTACAAATTTTACATTTTTACAATCAGTAGGACCATAGGCAACTTTTTGAATATGTTTCAAATTCCCAACTCCAAAAAAAATTTTTTTGACCCACCCTAATATATATATATATATATATATAGGCAGGTGACGCGTGTATATGTCAATCAATCACTCGATCTAACAATTTATCTATAAATCTGCATGTCAGTTTTGTTTCTATCTATCTATCTATCTATCTATCTATCTATCTATCTACCTATATATATATATATATATATATATATATATATATATATATATCAGTCTATCTGTCTGTCTGCCCGTCTGAATGTACGTATGTTTGTATGTATGTATGCATGTATGTATGTATGTATGTATATATGTATGTATGTACGTATATATGTATGTTTGTATGTATGTATGTGTGTATGTATATATGTATGTATGTATGTATATATGTATGTATGTATGTGTTTGTATGTATGTATGTATGTTTGTATGTATGACTATACCTATCTGTGTATTAATTCACATATCAGTCTTCCTGTGTCTACAGTTTCACATTTAGTTAGATAACATTTAAAGTACCTCATCCGTTGTAACTGGTGTGTAATACTACATACTACATACTACATGTTACATACTACATACACCATGTTACATACAACATACTACATACTACATACAACATACAACATACTAAATACTACATACAACATACTACATACTAAATACAACATACTACATACTAAATACTACATACAAAATACTACATACAACATACATCATACTACATACTACATACTAAATACTACATGCAACATACTACATACTACATACAACATACAACATACTACATACTACATACAACATACTACATACAACATACTACATACTAAATACTACATACAAAATACTACATACAACATACATCATACTACATACTACATACAACATACTACATACTGAATACTACATGCAACATACTACATACTACATACAACATACAACATACTACATACAACATACAACATACAACATACAACATAAACATACTACATACTACATACAACATATTACATACTACATACACCATGTTACATACAACATACTACATACTACATAATACATACAACATACTACATACTAAATACTACATACAACATACTACATACAACATACAACATACTACATACAACATTCTACATACTACATAATACATACAACATACTACATACAACATACATACTACTTACTACATGCAACATACTACATACGAAATAATGTAGGAAGCCAGTGATAAATTTCTTTTTTTTTCAAAATCGAAAGGGGGAGGGAGTGTGTGTGTGGGGTGGGGGGGGGACAAAAACCTGATTGCATCCGAGCTGCAGATAGGCTAGACTCGGGAACTCCCCCACAATCCTGATGTTTTCTTTTAATATCTGTGCTAATCAAATTCTGTAGGTTGTGTGTTTCAGTTCATTCTGTTTTAAATTCTATTCTCATATTTAAATATTTTAATTTTTATGAATTCTGGGGGTTAAATCTTTGCTTTACAACATTGTAAACTTTTATTTTTACGACATTCGTAGCTTTTTATTTTTAATTCAAATTTGTTCAGAAGTAGCAACTATTTAAATGAGCAGCTTTAGGATAAAAGTTATGGAATAGAAAATTAATACAACGACACAATCTGGTTCTTTAGTTTGTCTTGGTATATTAATCGTAATTAAGGGGCAAATGTATTTCGTTTTTAGGAGAGATAAACTAGCAAGGTATATTGTAATAGATGAATAATAATAATAGTAATACATAATAAAAAAAATGCTTTCCTCGTAACTGTAATAAATTAAAATTCTAACAAAGTAACATTCGCTAAACTAACAAACTGAGACAGAAAAGATTTTCAAAAGAAAAATCAAAAGCCTAAAGCGATTCTGTCATTGAGTTTTCATTAACTATTTTTTTAATAGATAGATTTGAAAACTAAAAACTAATTTCTGCATTTTTTTTAAATACTATACTTACTTAATTTACATGTCCTATTTTTTTCTAGCGCAAGCAGTTTTAAAAAATAACTGCTTTCTGCTAGGTAAGTTAAGGGCTTTTATGTCCCTCTTCTCTTAGTTTCAATCACTTTCAAAAGACATCCGGAGTCGGATTTAGGTCTTTCGGTGCCCCGAGGCAAACAATTTTGGGCTCTTTAAAAAATGGCGCAGTGATAATTATAAATCAACCGTCCAGTTTTGTGCCTTAGGGTGGGGCTATTCCAAAAGTCGGAGACAAGAGCGCACGATTGTTAAATCAGCCCCCCAGCAAGCATCATATTTGTCCATAAACAACAAACGATAGAAACAGTTGTTTATTTCATGATAAACAACGCACACATTTGACCAAAGTAGATACACAAACAAATATTGTTTAATTAATTCATGGGGGGGGGTAAAAAGTTCCCTTAAGCTCCAAAGGGCTCATCGGTGCAGATGAAGTGTAGAGTTCATCTGTTTTCAGTAACCTCGATATATAAAGGGATTGTGTGGTTAGCACAACGCCCCAGCCGCCTTTACTCCCCCAACATAAAGTCAGGTACCCATTTAAAGCTGGTTGGACTTGGGGACTTTCACCGGAACCTGAAAAAGTCCCAAGGGTTTCACTGAGATTCGAGCCCGGGATCCACTGGTCGACAGTCAAGCGCTCTACACCACTCGACCATCCGGAGAGAGGGGGTGTAGCCGGTACATTTCTCTGGAGCACAGCAGGTACATTTTTCACGAGCTAAGCCCAGCCGGTACATGTCTCCGGAGCCAAGCTGGTACATTTCTTCAGAGCACAGCTAGCATGTCTCCGGAGCCCAGCCAGTACATTTCTCCGGAGCCAAGCTGGTACAAACATTTCTCCGACTTGAGATCTTTTTTATGCATGGGATACTCCACAAAAATATAATATAAACCATGTCTATAATTTCCATGTAAAAAAGGATCCCTTCCCGAATTTCCCCCAAATTTCTTGTACGATACAAATAATAGGTTTTATTTTCAAATAACATATGAATTGTTGGTTCAAATTGTCGTCAATCGTAATTATTCTTTTAAACAGAAATCCTATTTTTGAAAATTCAATATTTCTAAAATATATGAAACTACAAAATCTACAAATCAAGCAAGAAAATTAATAATCTTAGGGTTGACTTAATAAAAAGGTTGTAATAAAAGTTATTGTGATTCTTGAATTTCTGTGCCTACTAGTATTATTATCTTCAACAAAATATATTTAAGAAATAATTTCTACAAAAAAAATTTTTTTTCTTTCCAAAATCTTATTACTTTGACTTTTGCATTAAAAAACCAAATAAAAATCAAATAAAAAAGACTTTAAAGTATATATAATATATATATATATATATATATATATATATATATATATATATATATATATATAATCGATTTGGGCTCTGTGTTAAATCGAAAGTAAAGAATTAATACAACAGTATTCCAGTTTAAAATACATTTATGCAAAAATCGGATCTGCCCGAAACCAAAAATAACCTAGCGTACCGATCAAGCCTATGGGGATATAACTCTATGCAAAGGTTTTGCAGGTTACAGCTAGTATATATATATATATATATATATATATTGCAACTGGGTCCTGAGTTTCTCTCGGCAACCCTGCGCTCATCCCCTTTTTCTGAATATGAAGCAACTCTAAAGTAAATTGTAACATTGTAACACTTCATCAAACGTTCACTTGATTACCTCATTACTTTCCATCCGTGGTGTAAAAAATAAAAGAAAGGGGAAAACCCGACTCTGATCACCTCAGTACCAATAGTGCGGGATGGGAGGGATTAACGTGATAAGTAGGTCACCGGAATCTAAGTTAACCGTTTGCCGTTAGTGCGTTTATAAGCACACTATAACCTCATTACCTAGCACTCTTACCTGATTACACTTTTATTACATAATTTGACTTCAGTACCTGGTACGCCCCCGTTAATTTACCTTCCTTTATATCACTCAAAATAATTTCTCTTTACGTTTTTTTTTTTTTATGAAAACATGATGACCTACTTTTGGAAGCAAACCCCTTTGCATTTCATCTTCATTTAAACTATTAACGATATGTACCTCCACCCATTTTTTATTTCTAATTGTGTAGTTGATGACGTCATGAAACGCATTTTTCTTTTCCATACAACCAATCAGCTTGTTCTATTCATTTTCCTTCATTCACGATTTCCCTCTTCAACCCAATTTTCTCTCATCTATTTAAAGCAAATAAAAAAAAAGTAACCTTTTGTCTGTAGTGCCTCTAGTCACGCTAATCCATGGGTCTACCGTTTCAGGCTCCAGCACTAGGCGTGCTTCTACCGGAAGTCAGGGTCAGTTAATTGTGACGTCACTAACATTTCCTGCGCATGCGCAATTTTCTCTGGTGTATCTAAAAACAGCAACAAAAGCAACAGTTACTAATTCTTGTGTTGTTATAGAATAAAAATATTTATGATTTCTTTATGCCTTGATTTCCATCTCCTGTAGTTTGTAATCAATCATGATTTATTGAATGATTTTACTTTGTTTACATACCATATTTATTTGATTAATTGTTGTTGTTTTTTTCCTTTTCATTTACTGCAAGTCGAACTTTTTTTTTGGTAAAATTATTCTTTATTTCGAATTGAGGGTTCTTAACACAAGTTCTGGGGGTTGGGGGGGGGGTATGTTTAAGTGACGAGAGCCTTACTGGTTCAGACCCTCACTCGCTTTGTTTAAACAGTTTATAGGAGTGAACTTAAAATAGAGAAACGTCATAAAGACGACTGACATACTAACTGTGATCATTTTCATTACATTTATCTTCAATGAGAGAAATTTAGATTTATATAAACAAAATTTATTACAAAATGGAATGATCCATTACAATTTACGTATTTTTAGAGATTTTATTTATGTACAGTTTGCACATATCTATGATGGTCAAAAGTTCTTACATCGAATGGAAGCTCCTAAAGAGTCATTTATTTCCCTGTATATTTTTTTTTTTTACAAAATCTTGTCAAAATGAATATTGTACGGCTGTTTAAAGTATTTTTTCTTACTATGTATATAAATAATAGCGGTGTGGGCTCTGCGTTAAATCGAAAGTAAAGAATTAATACAACAGTTTTCCACTTTAAAATCGTCAAACGTAAACAATAGTAATAAAAATCATGAAAAATGAAAAAATCGGATCTGTCCGAAACCACAAATAGCTTACTGATCAAATCTAAGGGGATATAACTCTATGCAAAGGTTTTGTAGGGTACAGCTAGTATAAATAGGTTTAAGAACCCTCGAGATCTAATTTTAAATATTAACCGTTTGCACTTGAAAAATATATTTTTTTTTTTCTTCTTTTCTTTGGTTTTTACGCACTTGTGTAAATAAATCTGGCCAATGAATTGCTACTTGAACTCATGAACTTTATTTTATTTCATTTCTTAACTGGCTAACAAAATGTTAACAAAAACCTATTTCACTAACAAACAAGCAAAGATCTGCAAAAACAAATCACTTTCGTTAATAAAACTTTTTTTCGTATGCAATAAAATCCAGAATAAGAAAAAAATTGCTGTGGACGCATTTTGATTGGAATTATTTTCATCTGTAGAATGTTTCTATATTTATATATTTAAAAAAAAAATACTACACCAACTAGTATATTAAAGGATAAAAAACCAACTAGACCAAAATCAACATAAAGAGGAAATTTGATTCTTTTAAAGAGATGAAATCTGTATTTATCAATGATTTTTAAATTTAATGAAATACCGTTTCACAGTTGGTTATGGTATTAGACAGTTACATGACGTGCTACAAAACAACCCTGAGCTTAAGTTACCAAGTAATCAATCTATCTACACTTAGAATGCCATCTCTCTTGTTTTCTTTCCCCTTACACCTGTTAATCTCCTCAGCCAGTGTGTCGATGGTATCATTGTCCCCGGGGGTGGCGGGGGGAGGGGGAAATGGAAGCGACGGTTCGAATGTATAATTACAAATAAAAAATCAGACAACTGGAGAAAGAGTGTGTACCATTCATTAAAACTAGGGCGACGATAGTTGCTAACGGGTCAACATGACATTTAAGAACCGGGTTGAACCAGCCTGGTCGTCTTTAACTAAAATAATTGGATTTGTACAACGTACTTCCGTCGAAATGGGTTCCTGTTTGCATCACAGGTAAACTTCGGTAGACAGAATGAACTTCCTTTCAAAACAAACTCGCATTGATATCTGTATTCTCCTTAAGATTTATGCAATAAATTTTAACAATGTCAGTTGTATCAATCTATACACACTGAGCCGTTCTTATCGATATGTAAACTAGGCAGGATCCCCTAGGGCCCCCAAGATATAAGTGGGCTGTAGGTGCACATGTCGAGGGTCATTGAATAATATCATTATTAATAATGAGTAATATCAGTATTAATAATGAGTAATATCAGTATTAATAATGAGTAATATCAGTATAAATAATGAGTGATATCAGTATTAATAATGAAAAGTAATATCAGTATTAATAATGAGTAATATCAGTATTAATAATGAGTAATATCAGTATTAATAATGCTAAATTATTACTACACACTCCATAAAAATGTAATTATATTACTTCTAAGTAACAACAAATTATACTGTATAAAGTTTTATTTCAATGTTAGTTGCCCCCCCCCCTTTTTTTTTATTTAAATCAGGGGAGGGTAATTATAGTGAGGTCTGACTCCAATCACGTCTGCAACTTTCAATGTGGTAAAGTCTCGTGGGATATTCTTGCAAATTATAAACAAGTGAAAAAAAACAGGGGCGCACAACCATTCCACCCCTGGCGGCCGCTCTGAACGTTTGAATTAGGGCAGCAGCAAGACTAATTAGGGCAGCAGGAAGACTAATTAGGGCAGCAGCAAGACTAATTAGGGCAGCAGGAAGACTGATTAGGGCAGCAGCGAGACTAATTTTAATCTCTATATATTATGAAGTAATGTATGGTTATTTTTTTTTCGGCCGATATTCACCAATGACACTGCCGCACGGTTGACCCCTCGCGTGCAAGCAGAATGTATCATTGGTGAGATGATTCATTGGAACTAGGAATTTAGAATATCATATTATTCTAGGATGCCTGAGAAAGGTTTGCCGCCCAAAGATCACTTGGAAAAGGTCTTGTAATTGTACATGATGGAAATTGAAAAGGCCTCCCAAAACAGAATGTGAGGGAGAGTGGTTGCAGAAGCCATTTGCTCCACAAGGAGTTAAGGAATTAAGTCAAATAGGAGAATTTATAATCTTTTTCTAAATTCGAAACGGATTTGTCGTAACGTTTGTTAAAACCCCAATTTCATTTATATCTGTCTCTTAATTATTCTATTGTTAGTACGTGATTTATATATATATATATATATATATATATATATATATATATATTATTTAGACATCAACAATGCAATATGTCATATTGTATTATTTTCTTCCCTCTCATCTGACCACTAGGTCCAGGGAGAACGGCCAAAATTATTAAAGAAATGTCCGAAAGGATGAAAAGAATCGAAGAAAAGTTCGGCCACTTGATGGACATAAATGGAGTAAGTGTGTCATGTGTTGTTGTGAGTTGTTTACTGGCGTGAGATATTTGTATGGGTCAACATAGGGAAGTTGTTTTAAACAGTGAATACGCCAAGCCACATCTAGTGGTCAGCAACAAAACAAAAGAATCAAATAAATTCATAAATCAAAAATATAACGATGTGCCCGTACATTGGGAAAAAATGGAGTCTGATCTTTATGAATTATCAGTCATATTGTAAGTCAAAGTTTAGTGTTCAATGACTTCAAAAAAATGACTGATAACCACTGCTCTAAAACATGAATTGTTTCGTTTATTAAATTACCCAAATTTCCCTTTGACAAAAGCGCACTCTCTTTAGTGTTACGGTGTGCATTGAATCGAATGCAGCTCTTATAATTACTTCAGTTCTTTTACCCAAACTCAGCTTTTTGTTAATTTAATTCCAATTTTTAAATTGTAAGCTTTGATACTTTTTTTTTATTACGTAATAAAAAGAGATAGCAGACGAAAAGTCCGCTAAACCCACCCAAATAATGGCTGGAGACCTGCTAATCAGCCAACCCCGCCTCCCCACACACACAAATGCAGTGCTTGATATGACGCCCTTGGTTACACAGAGCGTGAGATCATGGGGGCCGAAATCACATCAATTGGTATCTAGGCAATTGTTTTACCTTCAGACCGGAAATGACTTAAAGCAGTTGTTAGATCTTTACAACAGTTTCCATTGTGACTTTTCTGTCCTGTACTTTTGTTCAACGGGAGAAGATATTTACTTTGGGCCAGGTGAGAATTCATCAGACAACCCATCTCTATTCTACCATCCTGTTTGTCCTAACTCTGTGTGAATGTTGGTGTAGATATTTGATGCGCAGTGTACTACAGTGACTCTCAACCCGAGCGTTCCGTGCAACCACTTCAAGTGTACCGCAAAAAAAAAAATTAAACCAAAATTAAAATAAACTAGCTGTACCCTGCAAAACCTTTGCATAGAGTTATATCCCCTTAGTCTTGATCAGTAGGCTAGGTTATTTTTGGTTTCGGGCAGATCCGATTTTTTCATGATTGTATTTTAAACTGGAATATTGTTGTATTAATTCTTTACTTTCGATTTAACGCATAACCCAAAATCGCTATTATTTCATTAGAAATAGGCCTGTATTTATTTTGAAATAATTTTGTCCCAAATTTCAGTAATATGTGGTGTTTGCTACTTACTACCATTACAAATACACTGTACTAAATACACAAAATTCGTTATCATAAACCTTTAAAAAAATCTACTCCCCAGATTGAAGGCAAAATCAGAAAGGGTAAAGGTAAGCCAGGGGAGGCCATCGTGAAAGCAGCGAATGAAGAGGGCGCCACCATGATTGTCACCGGCACCCGCGGGCTGAGCAAACTGAAGAGGGCGTTTCTTGGCAGCGTCCAGTGACTACGTGGTACACAACTCACCAGTTCCCGTCATAACCTGCAGACGTCATTAAGGACGATGCTGTATGGCCTTTTAACCTACTTACCCTCCCTCCTTAAATTCCCTCCCCCCCCCCCCCCCCACCAAGAAAATATTGAATAAATAAATTTTTTTTTTTTTTATTTTATTTTTATACACGGGCTATGTTGTGTTTGAGCGAGTCGTAATTCTACGCTGTCATTATTTTTTTGTAATATTAAATTTCTTGTGTTCTATGTTGGCTATGTAAACAAACAACAGGATATATTGTGTAGAGTTGTTTGTTGTTTGACAAATGTTGAGTGAATCTTTTGCTTGTTATGCTCACAGGCCACTAAACATCTTTAAGTTTAATTAAGTTAAAGTTTCTTTCTTACGTTAACATTTCATTTTCCCAAAATCTCGAACATACTCGCATCGTTGCATAAATCACACACACATAAATAGGCAGGGCAGACACTAAGCCGATTATAGCCATTGCTCCCTCCCAGGTCTTAGTCCGTGTCACACAATTTGGAGCAGCGATGGGCGAACTGCAGCCCGCGGGCTAAACTGCAAGATGACCCACAGCCCGTCACCCGTTTATAGTTCTAGCCTTTTATGTTATGAGGTCTGCCTTTAGTGTATGTTAGATCATGTCAACGCCGACCCGGTGGTCAAATGTATGAACAATGCGGCCCACGAGTCCCCACGACTCGAAAAAGTCGGCTCACCCCTGCGTTAGAGCATAATTTATTCTCGGTTTGTCAAGCTCAGCATAATATTTTGTAGAGAATGAACTAGAATTGAAAAAAATCAAACTACTCATGGCTGGCGAAATTGTTAGTAAAGATTATAAATAACTATTTTGCATTCTGTCCCAATTCGGGCCCCCGCACATTTAAAGGCTGGGTCTGAATTTAGAGTGTCTTATCAGTGGCGTAGAAGGGGACGGATGGTCGTGCGGTAACGCGCTCGACTGTCGATCTGAAGGTACCTGGTTCGATCTCCGGTGAGGACCAAGGAAATTTTTCAGGTCTTGGCTCAAGTTCCCGATATATCTCCCGTGGTGCCTCCATGGCCATTGCACTATCGGCTATGGTGGGGATGAAAGAAGGGCACCATAAAACCGTCCCATTAGTGGTTTATAGGATCTAAGGGATTTCATCTCATCCTTACAGGGACTTTACACATCAGTGGCGTAGAGAGCTTAACTTGCGCCCGGGGTATAATACCTTTTTAGCGCCCCCCCCCCAATTCGAAAATCATATACTATTAAATTTAAAATATACCATTCGGCGCCGCTTTGTGAGTAGCGTCCGGGGCATGATGCACCCCTTGCCCCCCCCCTCGCTACGCCACTGTGTCTTAACTGGGGCGAGGGGTAAAAAGGAGCGGTCGCTATTTACGCTACTGATTATACGTCTGTCAGCAGCCGTCTGATATTATATGCACAGCATAGATTTTTTTCCCAGTAAGAAATGATTGGATTCACAAGTTACGTGCTTATTCACACTGCATTGTTTTCAGTTACTTAATACTAGTCTGTTTTAACGATGTTTTGTCATTCATTTGGTGGATAAAATGATCAGGTGATTTTTAAAGCCGTTTCCTAAACATTAGATCTCTTGGATATGAATGGATTTGTAAAGTTCATTCCAATACAAAATAAAATGGCTTAAGTGATGATCTCAAGAAATTAGCCTTACCAATATTTTCCCCAATTTTCATGATCACTTATACAATCTTTATTGATCTATTTATAGATAAATTTAGTCACTAAGATATAGTCCTTTAGTTGATACACTGTAGATATCAAGAGGTCGAATGATTGGCGTGAAACTTTTTATGTGGCGTGAGTTCTGTCTTTGTCGACATTTCTTACTTAATATTTTTTTTTCTTTTCTTTTAAACTTTGAGACTTATTTCGTATGTTAGACTTTTTAAAAAATTATCATAAACATGAAGAGTTTTCATAATATACCTCTTTTCATTTTGCGATGACTTTTTATACTCTTGTTTTGTGAAATATGTACCAAGTAATCTATAATATGTCATGTTCTTATGTGTCAAAACAAAAGAAAGCTAAATTCTCTATCAAGGGAGCTAACGAAATATTTCACTTTTGAACTAAAAATACGTAGATCTGAACGTTTTTGTTTCCCTTTGAAAATTCAACACCCAGGCAACATGGGTTTCTTATACTGCCAATTTAGTTTTTTTTTTATAATTATTAATATTTTTGAAATTCGTGCTTGCCACTTAGCTGTAAAGTGAATAAAAAAAATTCCCCAATACTATGAGGAGAGTAAGTATTGACTTGAATAAATTGTGTCTACTTGATTTGTATGCAATCTCGTGCTACTAATCCCAGGGCCAAAGCAAGGAAAGTACAAAACCAAACGCTCGTCAAGAGCACTTAACGACAGGGTGGCCCTTCCCTATAGAGGGCCCCATCGAGTACAACAACCCTATAAAACAACACTCGGCGATGGGTAGTAGGGTGTGATGAAAAGAGCCCTAGTTGGTGGCGGTTGTCAAGGGCCCCATATTTGATAGTAGCCCTAATAGCCCATCGCATATTTTTTTTCTTCCAATATTTTATTTTACAGTTATGGGAAAATATATCTGTAAAGCTTGCTTATTCAAATGTCCTTTGTGCTCTTTGTAGCACACGTGCCACAGGTTGGCCCACCCCAGGCCTTTATCGTCGTGTTGTTCACAAACCTTCTTTATAGGTATGCTAGTGACGCCAGTGGAGCTATGTGATAAATTGTTCTGTTACAAACACTATTGTCAAATTCGTTTATATGTTGTTAGCTTTGTACATTGATGTCACTATATCTATTATCCTGTTTTCAATGCGTATCTTTGATTGTGGAAAAACTACAGTAATATTTAAGAGCGCTGCATACATATTGTGCAGCTCTTGAAATTTCCCTTTATAAATGAATATTTGTTTTCACATGGAATTGATGGTCACAGCAGGCGTCCAAAACCTAAGATTGACCATTTGTTTTCAAATTCTCTCATGGTCAAATCTCAGAAATGAAAGCTTGAAAAAATCTAATTTGTATTTATAATATCGTGGTATTTATTCAATAAATGAGAATGTAATACGTTTTAAGATCTTCAAGTTTTTGTTCAAGAACTCTCCCTCTGCCTAATGTCCACGGCTTGACCCAATAAATGAATTTGCTTTGTCAACTGTTCTGTTGCTATTCAAATCTAGTGTAGACTATATTCACTGTTGTTATGTATAGATCGTTGTTTTGGATATTTTTTTTTTGAAAAGTTAAATATCCAAGAATTCCATAAAAAAATGTGAATTAAAAAAAACTATTCTTTATCATTTCATTGAGTTTGTGTCATATTTATATTGATATTTTGAAATATCGTTGAATGTTCACCAGGATGACTGCATAGTTGTTGATCGTGTATGAATTAAAAAACAACAAACAAAAAGACAACATATTAAACCAAAATTATGGCATACATTTGTATAATCTGCTGCGATTGGTTTTTGTCCTTTGGTAAATAAGGCTAGGCTAGTTGGCCCCTTTCATCATCATCACTGTAGATAGGGAGTAATAGTAAAATAAACAACGACTGGACTAAGCTGTCTGTGTGGGTCAGTTGGCAGCACTAATCTTGTTGTTGTTGTTGTTTTGAGAGGGGGCAGCCAATGTTTTAGGGCTCGATGCTAATCCAATATTTACATTTCATTCTTCAGAGTGTCGTATTTTAATGGGGCCAGATATGCTTTTAAGGGTGGGGCTGGATGTTGGCCGTTAGGTTTATCAGTCAATGTGTGGTGGTCTGTTAATGTTCTTTGATTAGTCGATGAAATAATTGCAACCCTTTCAAAATAAAATTAATGAAGTTTAATGGAGAATATTTCGATTGAGTCTCACGAATAAAATGAGCAATAACTGGATGAACACTGTAATTTTCATATCTAGCTAGATGACTGCTCCTATAGCGAAACAAAAGACATATAAATGTCTTTGAATGCATAGTCACTAATTGTTAGACTAGAACGTCAGAAACAAACTGTTACTGGAAAGGGCAGGACAGACAGATACTGGGACCAGCATATATGGTGTAGAGCCCCAACACGCTCATTAAACTTGTAGGGGGGGGGGCTTGTACCCTAGAGACGGCTCTGTCACGGGAACAAACAAATCAATATCTCAAACAAATCAATAAATTAAACAAATCAATATCTCAAACAAATCAATAACTCAAACAAATCAATAACTCAAACAAATCAATAACTTAAACAAATCAATATCTCAAACAAATCAATAACTCAAACAAATCAATAACTCAAACAAATCAATAACTCAAACAAATCAATAACTCAAACAAATCAAAAACTCAAACAAATCAATAACTCAAACAAATCAATAACTCAAACAAATCAATAAGTTCATCATTTTTGTACAGTGACGGTCAACGCATTGAATTGAGATTCACAATTTGAAGGGTGAAGTTCACTTAACCAACGGTCAGCGCCGTGAGGGTCTCATTGGGGACACAGTTGTTTGGGATGACCAGTGCTCTGGTGTCAGTGATGGCCGAGTTGGGATTGGTAAACTGGTAGATACTGTTGGTGCCATGGAAACCTGGTGGCGAAAAACATAAACAAAAATGGCGACGTTTATGTTGAGTGTCTTTTAATTTAACTGTATGTAATGGCTTTACTATCTGGTAATCAGGTAGGTAAATATGTAATGGCTGCACTATCTAGTAATCAGGTAGGTAAATATGTAATGGCTGCACTATCTAGTAATCAGGTAGGTAAATATGTAATGGCGGTACTATCTAGTAATCAGGTAGGTAAATATGTAATGGCTGTACTATCTAGTAATCAGGTAGGTAAATATGTTATGGGTGCACTATCTAGTAATCAAGTAGGTAAATATGTAATGGCGGTACTATCTAGTAATCAGGTAGGTAAATATGTAATGACTGTACTATCTAGTAATCAGGTATGTAAATATGTAATGGCTGCACTATCTAGTAATCAGGTAGGTAAATATGTAATGGCTGTACTATCTAGTAATCAGGTAGGTAAATATGTAATGGCTGCACTATCTAGTAATCAGGTAGGTAAATATGTAATGGCTGCACTATCCAGTAATCAGGTAGGTAACTATGTAATGGCTGTACTATCTAGTAATCAGGTAGGTAAATATGTAATGGCTGCACTATCCAGTAATCAGGTAGGTAACTATGTAATGGCTGTACTATGTAGTAATCAGGTAGTTAAATATGTAATGGCTGTACTATCTGATAATCAGGTAGTTAAATATGTAATGGCTGTACTATGTAGTAATCAGGTAGGTAATATGTAATGGCTGTACTATCTAGTAATCAGGTAGGTAATATGTAATGGCTGTACTATCTTGTACTATTGTATGTAAATATGTAATGGCTGTACTATATAGTAATCAGGTAGGTAAATATGTAATGGCTGTACTATCTTGTACTCTTGTATGTAAATATGTAACGGCTGTACTATCTAGTAATCAGGTAGGTAAATATGTAATGGCTGTACTATCTAGTTATCATTTAGGTAAATATGTAATGGCTGTTCTATCTAGTAATCAGGTCGGTTCTCATTTTATTATAATTTATAGATAAGTACCAATAGATCAATTTACCTAGTTCTTGTGAAAGTACTAGCCAGCTTGGTTGGCCACTCTGTACAGTATAAGTGACTCTGTACAGAACATCAAACTGTGTCGGAATCTCCCAGGTCTGAGTGCTTATGTAAGAGTACACTCTGGGGTTCCCGAGGGTGCCACTGAGGGTCGGCATCAGTCGGGCGTACGCTGTTAGTAGAAAGTAGCAATATGATTATTAAACAAGATACCATAATACAGAAATGATGTAAAATATCAATGAGTGCAATGGTGAGGTATAGACCCTACTTACAAACGTGCATACTTCTTGCAAGTAAGTGATATACCAATATATTAATTGTGTCGGTCGTTTAGAATTCATCTATCCCTCTAACCTCGACACATAAAGGGATTGTTCAGTTTGCACGCCCGATCGCCTTTACTACTCCATATATAAAGTATGGTACCCATTTAGATCTGGGTGAACTTAAGAAATATTTTACCAACTTTCACCCTGGACCTGGAATTATTCCATTGTATCTCACCGAGGATCGAGCCCAGACCTCTCAGGTCGACAATCGAGCGGTCTACATCACTCGGCCATCCATCCCTCGAATTTATTATTATTATAAAATTATTAATTTAATAATGTAATCATTAATAATATAATTTGTTATACTCTTCAATGTGCAGTATAATGTAAAATTAACTATAACACGTTTCATGTGCTCAAACGCGATTTCGAACGCGATTTCTCATTTCATTGTCAACTTAAATCAGTCTACTTTAAACTTTGACCTTCATATGATTACGTAGCAAATAGATCTAATGTAAGGGGGACTACTCACGAGGCAGACATCTGTGTTGGACCTTACAGGGAGATAATCTGGACTGTCGGCAGCTGGAGTTGCTGGAAATTTCGTAAGACTTCAGCTGTTAATATATTTACGTGTTACAAAATATTAGCTCATGAATGTGTTATCTCGTGTACAGCGGGGATGATGTGCCAAACGTAAAACGCCTAAAATTTTTCTTGGCACACCAAAATTTTTTTTTTTTTTTAATTTGACAAAATTCAATTGTATTATAAATACTTACATAAAATCATACAAACTTGCACAAGCAATAAAAAATGTTAATATTCTTTATTTTCACTTTTTTTTTTGCTCTTCTTATTTGAATTAATATATTTTTGAAATGCACAATTTTATTAATTCATTTGAACTAAGTGATTATTTTAAAAAAAAATAATTCTCCAGCAAAGTAAATGACTAAAACGTAAATGACAGAAAAATATTAATTGAAAAAAAAAAGCCTCACATTTTTAAAATCCTGAAGAAGTTTTACTTTCGTTTTCGTGGATATTTCCGCCAATAAATCTTTGTTGAAGTCCATCACAATGTAGCCTGTGTTCTGGTTGAAGAAAGAAATACAGTACTCGAAATCACGTTATAAGGAAAGAAGACGACTTGTTTAAGAAGATTTTCCGATTGCTTTAAAAAATCATGTTCAGAGTGTATCCGCATAGTTTCTGTATTTATAAACCAACAGCTTCAGGTTTTTTTTTTAGAGCATTTTCCCCGTTTTGTCTGTCTGTCTGTCCGTCCGTCATCACCCTAGATCTCAACAACCATAAGTCCTAGACCCATGATGTATATATCATTTTGTAGGTCTTGGCCTGCCATGTGTACATCAAAAGTTCATTCCGCGATAGGACCTCTGAGGGCCGGGCTTCAGGGCTCCTAAGGGGCTTATATATTATATATACACCTTGTACGTTCAATAACCCGTTCATTTGGTGCGAAATACTGCAGCACGTAGTTTCACCAAGATTTATTAAGAAACTCATCAAATGATAGTAAGCTTGTGTTCTGAGTTTAATTGAAAGTATCAGAGCTATGCAACAATTGACGGAGTTTTCGGACGATTAAATGACTATAATTTCGAATGTTTTCAATTATGAGTCCTATTTCAGTAACCACAAACCACCTGTAGTTAGATTTAAGAGACAATAATTTTTTTTCAAATATAAAGAAACGTCTTAATAATTTTTTTTTTTACAGATATATGCATTACACAATTGAATTTATAAACATTTCCAAAATTTACAAATATTTACTGAAAGCTAACAAACGTACTGATACATAACATGAAAATGCGCTAACACGTCCTGTGTCCAGAATGGAACAGGCTTAATTGCTTGTTTACTATTCAGATAGATGGGCCGATGAAGGCCTGTTAAGGCCCAGGGCCTAGAAGAAAAAAATGTGGGTCGTTGTCTAACACAACTGCAACTGCTTCCTGCTGAGCCATTTTGAAGTGGGGACTCATACTGCGAGCCCGGTGAGACCGCTATCAAATTTGTGTCGATTTATATTCGTAAAATTAAAGTTAAATTATATAATTTTGAACTTAGAATTTCGGTTAAGGTTTCCGTATAGAAATATTTACTTAGCCTGTATACGAGATATAATTTAAGAATGACATGTTCACCTGTTTAGACACAACTCTTGGCTAGACTCACCCCTGTCAATAGATTTGTGTAATTGACTTGATACACAGGTGGTTGGCAGATTGTCACTGGGCTCTGGCAGCTGACCAGAGTTAAGGTAACCATGATAACAGACAAGAACAGTTGATACATGTTTCACGTATACAGTAGCAGTGACTGGTGTGTGTGTGTGCATGTTTGTGTGCGTGTGTGTGTGTGAACTAAATGAGGTTATGACAGGCCTGAATGTACAGTTTGAACTTTTATATAATATATGTGATATAACCTTGCACTCCCACCCCCAGGTCTTGACGTAATAAATTTAACAACAATTGCCGCCGTCAGTTATCAAACCCTACACCTACGACCCTAAATCACTGTCTACATTTCGCTTGGTTGAGTGTTACTTCCTAATTAAGTATTTCGACAACGTAACAACTGTAAACTTAATGACCTGACAATGTGGATGAGACGCAGACAGGAATTCTAAGGCCCCTATACAAACTATGCCAACGGGGGCCCCTATGGCCCCTTTTCCTGCAGGGAAAGTATACAGAGAGACTTGGATCAGTACAGAGAGACTTGGCTCAGTACAGAGAGACTTGGCTCAGTACAGGGAGACTTGGCTCAGTACAGGGAGACTTGGCTCAGTACAGGGAGACTCTTGGCTCAGTACAGAGAGACTTGGCTAAGTACAGGGAAACTCTTGGCTCAGTACAGGGAGACTTGGCTCAGTACAGAGAGACTTGGCTCAGTACAGGGAGACTCTTGGCTCAGTACAGGGAGACTTGGCTCAGTACAGGGAGACTCTTGGCTCAGTACAGAGAGACTTGGCTCAGTACAGTGAGACTCTTGGCTCAGTACAGAGAGACTTGGCTCAGTACAGGGAGACTCTTGGCTCAGTACAGGGAGACTTGGCTCAGTACAGGGAGACTCTTGGCTCAGTACAGGGAGACTCTTGGCTCAGTACAGAGAGACTTGGCTCAGTACAGGGAGACTCTTGGCTCAGTACAGAGAGACTTGGCTCAGTACAGGGAGACTCTTGGCTCAGTACAGAGAGACTTGGCTCAGTACAGGGAGACTCTTGGCTCAGTACAGAGAGACTTGGCTCAGTACAGGGAGACTCTTGGCTCAGTACAGAGAGACTTGGCTCAGTACAGGGAGACTCTTGACTCAGTACAGAGAGACGTGGCTCAGTACAGAGAGACTTGGCTCAGTACAGGGAGACTCTTGGCTCAGTACAGAGAGACTTGGCTCAGTACAGGGAGACTTGGCTCAGTACAGAGAGTACTGGTGGATTCAGTAACGAGTGAAAAATATACCAACTTTACATGGACAATATAGGAGGTAGAATTTGACGATTGATTGTTTTTTTTATTTGTCAGAAATGAATATTTAAAAAAAATTATTCATATTTGAATAAGTGGTTGTAAGCTTACATCTTAGAAAAAACAACAAAATTTACATATAAAGTCCGTACAGACTATCATGTTCTGTTGTCAAGACATTCTATGGCAGGGGTCGGCAACCTTCTGAGATGGAAGAGCAAAAAGTTATAATTCACAATTTTTTCACTTTTTAAAGAGCTACTCTAATTTTTCTTCCTTTTTCTTCATATCATTATAATTATTTGCGCATTGAACTGGAAGGCCGCAATTTGACATCGAAAGAGTCGCAACTGGACATCGAAAGAGCCGCAGGTTGTCGACCCTTCTATGGAATTGAGAAGTTGCTACGGTGCACACAAAATAAAATGGCCAGGTACACATTATAAAGCTGAGTGTTGTGGCTATAGTTGTCGTGGTTGTGTTGGGTGGAACTGATAGTACGTCAATGGGAAATTGAAATTCGGTCAAACTACTAAGCAAATAGGTCAATGACTTGTATGTTGACAGAGGTCACCAAGAACACATCTGTTGCATATATTGTCAACGTTTCTTGCTTTTATGGCTCTCTAGCCACACAGTGTGAGAATATGTCGAACTACAATGTTTGTTGAGAGTGCGAAATGCAAACCCCTGATAGATGCAAACACCTGATAAATGTAGACCCCTTAATAAATGCAAACCCCTGATAAATTCAAACCGCCGATAAATGCAAACCCCTGATAAATACAAACCCCCTGATAAATACAAACCCCTGATAAATGCGAACCCCTTGAATTGATTTCCAAAGCGTACGATGCTATCATCACTGTCCAAGGTATTGGAGGTTATACTTATGGACGTTAAAAACAAGCCCATTTAAATTTAAATAACAGTTCATTTAAATAAAGCTGAATGTATTTAATGTGTGCAAGATATATGGCAATTTAATGTTAAAAAAAATTCTCAGCTGATTAACAATACTTATTTTCCTTCGTCATTAATATTTTTTAATGAACTTCATTAATTGCCATTTTAGTAGTTGCACTCGCTTTTTTTTTTTTGGTTCTTTGATTTTTAAGCGAGGAATTGACCATTGGATTACTTTGAAAATAACTCAAAGTACATGTTTTTAGTTTCATTAAAGAAATTTTTTTTATTGTTTTTGTTTTTCTATAATGGGCGATAAATTTAATAAAAATGGCTACATTTACAAATAATGGGAAAATAGATGCAGTAATATTAATATATACAAATTATACATATCAATATGATATAACACATGGAATAATAGAAAATTTTAAAATAAAGATCTGCATTCATATTGGTTTTATGATTCATTCAGTGATTTAGAGTTAGACAAACATGAAACGATTAAGACTTTCACTCACTGATTTAGACGATTCTTCTTTGCGTTAGACAACTTTTCAAATACTTGAACTTATTCATTTATTTAGACATTTTTATAAATACTTTATGCACCTATTCAATGATTTTTAATTTAATAATTCAGTATCGTATGTCCACTATTGTCCACTCTTGATGTTCATGACAGGGTCTTGTTGACACCTGGTCTCATTAGCTCACAATTGGTAGGAATGATCAAAGTTTTAGTGTCCTTGATTGAAGCGATTTGATTGGTGAAAAAATACAAATTCTTAATACCACGTGATCCTAGAAAAATAAGAAGCAAAATGTTTTCTTTTTTAAGTGAATGACATAAATATGTGGGCTGTAGGTCTACATTTATCATAATGTTATGAGTTGTATTAATTAAATCAATAACATTAAAATACGTAACTAATTATTATAATAGTATGAATGTATATTCATGTATTTAGGTCAAATCTATTTTTATCTATGGCATTACATAAATTATCATAACGATATAAATATATATATATATATATATATTTACATGTATTTATGTCAACCCTGTTTATAACTATGGTCCACACAAATTATTAGAATGGTATGAATGTAATTATACGTATTTAGGTCAATCCTATTTATAACTGTGGCTCACACAAATTATTAGAATGCTGTGACTATTCATTTTACTCACCACGTTCTTGTGTCATGACGGGCCAGTAGGATTCACCGCTGTTTACTGTGTATGTGTGTCTGTAAGAGACATCGAACTCGGTGAGTACATCCCAAGTTGTTATCGTAATGTAATACGGGCTTTTGGGGTTACCGGTGTAGCTGGAATAACTTGGTACAAGCGTGGCGTAAGCTGAGAATGAAGAAAGATTCAAAGTTCAATATGTATGGGCTGGTAATGACAATAAAGAAAGATTCAAAGTTCAATGTTAAGTATGGGCTGGGAATGACAGTAAGAAAGAATCATAGTTAAAGTTAAGTGTCACTTAAGAAATTGTCAAATTCGTTTATAAAAAGCGAATTACTTAGCTGAGAAAACTAAGATAAGCGCCAGAAACGGCCTCTGGCGATATCAAATAGGCCTCGCGAAGGCCTATTTGTGGACTTTTTTTTGGCTTGACTCTTGACCTATGCCCCGAGTATTTTACGGGAATGATAATGCCAACTCTACAAGCGTGACCGATAGTTTTAGAAAATCATTATAGATTCACGGATATAAACCCGATGGTAATGTCATCTCACTAGCCCAGTGTCGCCATCCTCACAGCGACAGTATGGTGAAATTGTACCATCTATATTGTCCCATTTCCGTCTGGGATGGGGGTAGGTGAAGGAAACAGTCAGGGACGAGGCGTGAGTGTTGCCGGATGACCGGCAAGACATTCTATGGAATTGAGAAGTTGTAACGATGCACACTAAATAAAATGGCCAGGTACACATTATAAAGCTGAGTGTTGTGGCTATAGTTGTCGTGATTGTGTTGGGTGGAACTGATTTGGGAAATGGGAAAATTGAAATTCGGTCACACTACTAAACAAATATATATAGTTATATTTATAGCAAATGCTGTATAATGGTACTGTGTTTATTGAATATAGTTAGTATAATCATTCATAATAAAATGACTACAAGTTTAAATATATATAACTTTCATTTATATATAAATCGTATATGTTGTTAGTCTAATAATTTATACAAATATTTAAATCTATGTTCGTTTGTGCTTTGTATATAGCATAAAAACATCAATACATTTTTTTTTCAAACAGTACACCGCTGCCCCTTTACTCGGGGGATATGTGGAAGATGGATCACCTTTTTCGTGCCATTCCTTAATTAAACAACGCAAAAAAGTAGAGTTGTGTGGGTCAGTGCGTTTAACTGCAAACACAGCCCCCATGTCAATTTCACTCCAGGAGGCATAATGTCGTTTGTGGGGGGGGGGGGTCCTGTTAGAGCGTTCTGTCCCATTGGATCACGTGCCCAGACGGAGGAAAGGGTTTCAAAAGGGGTGGAGCAGCATCCCCTCAAACCTTGCCTTGAACTTACCTCTACTAATGGTATCTAGCCTAGTAATATTTTTTGATTATTTATTCTTCATATTTCAGACGTGTGAGATACAAAATATAAATTGTGCAGTTGAAATATATCAAAGAAAGAGATGTTTAAAAAGTGACAAAATGATATCACTCACATGGCAGACATCTTTGTTGTACTCGGCAGGGAGACAATCTAGTTTGATTGCAGCTGGAGTTATTGATAATTTCATACGAGTATAACTGCAGATAGATACAATTCAATGGTACGCCAATATTAATTTACCATCGACATGAAATACAAAAATATTTCTCAGTTACATATATAAACAAAGTATTTGAGATACAGTTGGAACAAACCTATGTCAAAGATTAGAAATAATGTTGTTGTTTTAAAAAAAAACGAAAACTCACAATTTTTTATCTAACAAAAGTTTTGTCTTGCATGAGAGAATCTGATACAAAAGGTATATTGCTTTAATATTAAACAAGCATTGAATAAATAGTCCAACTCACATTTTTAAAGTCGTACAAGACACGTTTCCCTGATCTGGAGGAGACCTCAACCCGTAAATCTTGTGTGTAGTCCACTGCGATGTACCCAGTGTCCTGCAGACCAAAGGTCAACTTTACTGGTTATATACATAGATAGAAGTAAATTAAATGACTAAAATTCGTTGCTTTATTATAGGACTGTAGTAATTGACTACACCATAGTATTAAACTGTGTTACTAAAATATAGGACTTATGTGATTGACTGTGTGGTGCGACAAAGTCACGTGACTAGCTTTTACTACTACACCATACGACTGAACTGTGTTAAACTACAAGACTTTTTTATTTTACTAAATTATAAATATATGATATTTGGTTTATACGGTTAAATAAATTGAGTAAATTAAAGGGCGAAACCTTAGAAATAAATTCTAAGATTGAATTATAAGACTTAACTTATAGAAGAAATGAATTATAACAGACTAAATTATTAAAAAGAATAAATTAAAACAGACTAGATTATAACAGACTAGATTATAAAAGACTAAATTATAAATTAAACGTCCTAGACTAATTATATGAATCAAAAAAGGACTAAGCTAGAGGACTGAACTCCAGGATTAAATTTCAAGACTTAGTGGCTTGACTAATCAATGTAATACAGGAGGAAGGTAGTAGCTATATATGTATGGACTCCAATGTACAACAGTGGTAATGTAGTAGTTATATATGTATCGATTCCAATGTAATACAGTAGGAATATAGTAGTTATATATGTATCGTTTCCAATGAAGTTCATGTTGCTCATTATACACGAGTTTTGGCTCATAATATATAAAAAAAAAGTAAACAAAACGAATTAAGTCCCATGTCCACCTACCCCAGTTATTGCATTGCTGTAATTCACTTGATACACAGGTGGCTGGCAGACCGTGACTGGACTTTGTCCACTGACCACATGAAATGAAGCCACGATAGCAACAATCAAATACTGAAACATGTTGGGGATGTTTGCAGATGACACAATGCTGTAAAATAAAAGACGTTGTTTAACTAGACTTCATTCTCCCCACCTAGACACATATTTATATAGTCTTCCATATCCTTGAATTACAACGTCACACGTGGACAATATGCGTATCGAATTACGTATAAAAGTTATCATTCGACAGCAGACGTAGAAAATAGGGTTTATTGGCTTTTTTTTTTAATTTTTCGTTCAATGACCTATTAAATTTAAAGTTTGTATCCGTATTGCTTCCGTACCGTTTATCTAAACATGTCTCTGTTTTGAAACATTTCACATATCCTGTTGGAAAAGTGGGATAGTGTTATCATGGGATGAGTTCACCGGATGTTTTTGTTGGTGACATTTTATTTGTTTACATTGCAACCGATTAATTAAAAAAAAAAATGGGTTTTGGAAGAAACGTAATTTTTTTTTCTGTCTGGTCCGCTCCCAAGACTTTAACTGCCAGCTATGCACTAAAACACCACCTCCTCATTGTTCCCGGTTACCAAAGATTTATAATACATCGCCAAGGTAGGCGGGGCGATTCACGTCCTCCCCTTCCATTCCCTCCCCCCCCACACACACACAATAAACATGATCTAGTATAATGGTGGGCGCGTCAGCAATCACCTGTTAATAGATGTAACAATATCTTTCTGTTCTGTATTTAAATAAATGCATGTAAACATCAAAGAATAACGTCTACCGTATTGTTATAGGCAGTACAATAACGTCTACGGTATGGTTATAGGCAGTACAATAACGTCTACTGTATTGTTATAGGCAGTACAATAACGTCTACTGTATTGTTATAGGCAGTACAATAACGTCTACTGTATTGTTATAGGCAGTACAATAACGTCTATTTTATTGTTATAGGCAGTACAACAACGTCTACGGTATGGTTATAGGCAGTACAATAACGTCTACTGTATTGTTATAGGCAGTACAATAACGTCTACTGTATTGTTATAGGCAGTACAATAACGTCTATTTTATTGTTATAGGCAGTACAACAACGTCTACGGTATTGTTATAGGCAGTACAATAACGTCTACTGTATTGTCATAGGCAGTGTAAGGACTGTCAAATGTAATCTATAACCAATGTAAAACTCTATTCTATTTTTAATAAGTTACTATTTATTTCTTCAATAATTATTTATCCTGTCGATATTAGCAAACAGTAGGGATGTGACGAAGTTCGAATTCGAATCCGACGACATTCTAACTTTGACGTTTTTTGAGCAAATTCGAATCCGACGGTTTTCAGATCAAACACGGCCGTAGAAATCGTAACTAAAATTTAAAAACCTAGAGACTTTCGAAAACCCGAAATAAAGAAAACATAAAACTAAACTCTTGGACCCTTACTCAGCTGTCCATTGATTACACATCGTATTTGGTCATGAACGTATTTTAGATACACCCCTCAGGCCCTCACGCCAAACTGCGGCCAAACACTGTTTTCATCCGAGCTTTCTAAACCTCGGAATGGATATGCGGATTTGAATGGCGGAGTGGATGTGTGGATTGGAATGGCGAAAAGCTGGTTATGTGTGACCAATTGGAGTGAGTTGGAATGACATTTGGAATAATTTGGAATGAGTTGGAGGAATGACTTTTGGAATGAGTTGGAATGACCTTGGAATGACGTTTGGAATGATTTTAAACGAGTTGGAATGACGTTTGAAATGATTTGGAATGACATTTGAAATGATTTGCAATGGTTTGGTATGAATTGGAATTACAATTAGAACGATATGGAATGATTAGGAAGGACGTTTGAAATGATTTGAAAGATTTGGAATTATATATAGATTTAGGTATATTATACACACACACACACACACATATATATATATTGTCGCGTGCTGGATTAAGTGTCACTTCTACTGTGTATTTAGTATCTTGTCTGCCTAGGATTCTTTCACTCTGTAGCAGTGGCGTCATTTTACCAAAATGTTGGGGGGGGGGGGCAAAAATGTTTTTGGGGGGGGGGGCAAATAGCGTCTGTTTTTCATTTTTCCAACAATTAAGTCATCAAAATTCATTGATTTAACCAATTAACCCCAAATGACGCCACTGCTCTGAAGCCACTCGTTCTATTATAGATAGTCTAAATGCAGACTCTTTCAAACTCCGTACAGTAGTATTTATAACAGTGGCTCTTGGATTCCGAGTATATGGTAATATTTATTATAATCACAATATGGCCCAACATCAATTTCACTACGTACAATAACATCAATATCAACTGATAATCTACTTGTGTCCACTCTCGGCTCTATCTAGTAATCTAATGTCCTATCACTCTGGTCACTAGCTTATATCGGAGACCGAAGTCAATCCCCGCCCCCCCCCCCCACGGGACTGACTCCTTGGTATACTCCCTTTTAGCCAAGTGTTGACCCAAATCCGAATCCGCATTCGAATCAGACGGATTTATATTTGCCAAATCCAAAGGATGCGGATTTTCATCAGCTCCGTCACATCCCTAGCAAACAGTAATTATTAATGGGGGGGGGGGGAATATAAGCCCCACCCCCTAATATAAAATCTTTTCCCCACCCCGCACAAAAAATATTAACTGACTTTATGTCAATTTGATTATTTTTTTTTTTCGTTTTATAAAGGACATTATCTTCCCCATATTGTACTGCATAATGGACGTCATTAACACAATCCGCCCCCCCCCCCCCAACCTCAGGCACACAACTGAACTGTCTCAAAGCTACACCTGTGTCAGTCAGTGGATGTAATTGTTTGTTTTTTTTTTTCCTACATCAGTGTATGCATGGGGGGGGGTGGGGGTGAGGGGGGTTTAAAGTGTCTCATTTGGGATGCAACCCCTACCCCCACCCCCACCCCCAGGCCAAAGAAAACAATCTCTTTTATAATCTCACGTCTCCATTTATAATTGGAGTGGTTTATGTGTGGGTGTGAGGGTGTGTGGATGGGTGTGGGAGTGGGGATATGTGTGGGTGTGAGGGTGTGTAGATGGGTGTGGCGGGATTTGTGTGGGTGTGAGGATGTGTGGATGTGAGGATGTGTGGATGGGTGTGGCGGGATTTGTGTGGGTGTGGGGAGTTGTGTGGGTGTGAGGATGTGTGGATGGGTGTGGGAGTGGGGATGCTTGTGAGTGTGGGGATGTGTGTGTGGGACTTTGGGTTTACTTTCAGTGACTAAGTCTCTTCAATCTTCTCACTGACACGGCGTACATTGACCAACCTACTCATTAATATATTTGCCCAGCGTTTTCTTTAGGACAGCCATACCGACGCGTTTTTTTTTTCGTGACATATTGACCGAAAGTCTTAATAGGTTGACATTGGCGTTCTCAAACGCCCGTGTAACATAATAACCCCAAATAGTAAAATAACTTCAGATAAAACAACGCACCCTTCATTCAATAGCAGCGTCTGAAGAGACAGTAACAAATTGTCCTTTTTACTACTTCCTTTCAAATATAACACTAAAACTCTGTATGCCACAACCATATTACGCAAGTCTCGAACTTCATCTCAAACAGGACTTGGGTCTAACCGCTCTCTAACTGCTGGAAACTACTGTGTAGTACTGCTAGTCTCACGTGGTTCTCACTCTATTCTCAATCGTTTCCCTTACTTATCTAGGTTGTACTTATCTAGGATTTTAATTAATCAAGTAACTCATTGAACGAATAGGCGCGAAAGTTTTTATGTGCAGTGAATTCTGTCATTACTGGACATGGTCATCTTGCGCTATGGTTCATTAAGGCAATGCCCACCAGGTCACTAAAACGATTCTTCAAAGTTGTTGGTTTATGCCCCCCCCCCCCTTTTATGAAGATTGAAGCAGTTTCCCCAGTTTCTAGAACGCATGCAGCTCTCTTTTGCTTCAGTGTGCAATGTTCAAGACACGCTCCCCCTAGAACAGGATACGAAGCAGCAGACTTATACTTTCTATGTTTGGTGATGAGAAATATTATCTTGCTTGCCCAGATCTTGCCAAAACTGGACATGGCTACCATTGCACCATTCATAACCCTGCAAGACATTAACTGCTACTTCAGTTTGGAATAATTTACCCATTCCCTGTTGTGCTGTAACCCTAGGCCCGACAAATTGGCCTTCGTTTATAAGAGTGTAATGTTGTTGTTTTTTTATATCGCCACTTCATAAAACTAAACGACAAGAAATCTGAATAACTCTTTGAATCTTATGTAAACAGACAATTGACTTGAAATGTGAAAGTACCAACTATATTTCACAGGTGATCATTTTTATTTTGTTCGTAAACTGAGACTTTTTTAGGTCAGCAAGAATCTAAATCCAGCTTTGATACTGTGTGAACAAAAGAAAAGTACAATGAACACCTGTTGAATGTAATTAACATAATTTATTTTAGCATAGATATAAGACAAACAGAAACTAAACATTATGTTTTTCTTATCAGAGTGTAGAAAAGTTCAGGCGTTGTCTGACAGAGGGAGTTAACCAATGATGATAGGCGTACCAAGGTTCGCTGACTCACAGGTTGTTGGGATTTTGAATGCCCAGAGGTCAGTGACCCCAGCTTTAGGGTTTGTATACATATATATACTGTTTGTACCATGATATCCTGAAGGAGAGAATAAAACAAAACGTAATATGTAAAAGATAGTCAATAGATAAAACAAGACCAACAGTTATGACTGATGACTTTGTTCAGAATTTTACCGATGCGTTAAACATTTTTCACTACTGAAGTATTAGTACTTCATGAGATAAATAATGTGACAATTATCAAATTTAATGTTCGCAGTTTCCTATTTGTCAATCTTTTGATCATGGATAGAATTCTATGAGAAATACTGATAATAAAAATGATTTTCTTTTACAATTTCTTCACTCTTAAAAACTTACACTAAGAAAAAATCATTACAGAAATTGCCTGCCAATGAAATAATTTTTGCATAAGGGTGGGCACGAAGTCCATAAGTTTGTACTTATTATAGCCAAATACTTTATTTTATTTCATTTTGTACTTGTTATAGTCAGATACTTTATTTTATTACATTTTGTACTTATTATAGCCAAATATTTTATTTTATTACATTTTGTACTTGTTATAGTCAAATACTTTATTTTATTACATTTTCCATTCAATGACAAACTTGATTATGCACTTTTTTTTTCTCTTTCATTAGTTTTTCAACTACAAAAACATTTTAAAAACTTCTATAAGTCCAAGTAATGCAGTGAGAATTTGGAATTGTTTTTTTTTTAAATTATGAGAATACGGGGATATTTAAATGCTAGTGTTTACCCAGCTCCTGTGACATGGTCAACCAGTAAGGCTGACCACTCTGTACTGTGAAGGACTCCCTGTAGATGATGTCAAACTCTGTGGCTACTTCCCAGGTCTGGACGTAGACGGAGCCGTAAGACACCTGGGCGTTTCCAACATTGCCACTCAGGGTGGGGATCACCTTGGCGTAAGCTGGGGGTAACATATTCAAAATGTTGTTACTTTCTATCTTTTAAATTCAACATAAATTGTATATATATAAAAAATATAAATTAATTTAAGTCTTATATTTAAACATATTCAGTTGACAGAACAAAAAAATCTTTTTTTAAAAAAATGTCTTCGGCCCTGCAATGGCTGCCTTAGTGGCTGATGGTCGCATTGCAATGGGTGTGGTTTGTATATCGGCTTATGACGGTTCTATAGCTATGGGTGGTGCATTTGGTGATGAATGTATAGCAGCAGGTGATGGCTGTACTGCAATAGGTGATGGAAGTATAGCATGGGGGGGGGGGAGATGGTTGAATTGCAGTTGGAGATGGTTGAATTGCAGTTGGAGATGGTTGAATTGCTATTAGTGAATCTGATACCAATCAACATTGGCGACTTACATGACCTTTTTTTTGTGTCCTACCGATGGTTGAATTGTAATCAAGTAACAATACTGAACTCAGCGGTAAAAGTAACAATACTGAACTCAGCGGTAAAAGTAACAATACTGAACTCGGCGGTAAAAGTAACACTACTGAACTCAGCGGTAAAAGTAACACTACTAAACTCAGCGGTAAAAGTAACACTACTGAACTCAGCGGTAAAAGTAACACTACTCACGAGGTAAACATCTGTTCTGGACCCTGCTGGGTGGAAGTCTGGCTTCACGACAGGAGTTGGATGTTATCTCATAAGACTGTAACTGTGAGATAAAAGAGCGGTAATGGAAGAATATAGAAAGAAGAGTGAGAGGAACAGGGACATAGACAAGAGAATAATTCATTAGCTTCGAGTCTATGTTAAGAGTTTAAACTTGAAAGAAAATCAATGATTTAATTGATGACATGGAAAATATTGAACAGATTACTGTTTTAGTCTGTTTTTTTTTTCTCTTTTTGAAAATTGGGAATTTCAAAGAAATTTGTTTTTAAAAGTTTTTAGTTGTCATTGAAGAGTTCATCGTGAAACAATCAATAGTAAATCAGATTGAATCGAAAATGATTGTCTATATTTTTTAGTGCATGTTTAAAGTTCCTTTATAAATGTGTCAGCTAATGAAACACTGTTACTACATAAGTAGATCGTGTAATAACTTACATTTTTAAAGTCCAGTATTAAACGAAGGCTAGTTTTTGTAGACACCTCGGTGTACAGTTCTTTTGTGAAGTCCACAATGATGTAGCCTGTGTCCTTAAACAGAAATGTGCGTTGCATGTTTCATAAAGTAATAGATACTTGCTGAAAATAATTCTTTATAACACATCACTAGCAGCAACCGAAATATACAAACACACTCGCTCATCAGAAAACTATATGTTGTCAACATACAAATTACTTCAATGTAATTACAAGATGTTGAATAATTATATATATATATATATACAGATACAGTAGAAGTCCAACAGTCCGGAATGCCCGATAGTCCGGCATCACTCCAGAAAATGTAAAAATTTTGGTTTTCTCCAAAAGTGTGTCTTTAAAGCAAATAAAAACACTCGAGAGCTATTCGAAAGTTTTCGGGATAGTTCAGGATCATCCGGAAGCGCTCGGTATTCTTCGGAAACAATTAGAGGTAGAGGAGTGGCTTCTAATTGACGAGAATGAACCTGTTGAACAAGAACTAACCGATGAGGACATTATCAACATTGTAGTTAACCCTCAGCCTACTCAAAATCTTGAAGAAAGTGACTCAGATGCCGAAACAAAAGAGAAGGAAAAAATCAGCTGGGCAGAAGCTGCAGTATCACTAAATAAGTTTATCTCTTTTGCTGAGGCTAGTACTGGCTACAGTGCTTCAGAAATTATTGATTTCCATTTCATTAGAAATAAATTTTATACTATACGCCAAAAGTCAAGAAAACAAAAAGACATTCGTGAATTTTTAAAATCTAAGTGAAATATGCTTTACAGTACGTGTACATACATTATATGAATTGTAAAATAAACTTTGTTGTATGTATTTGTAGTTTAATTATTAACCTAATTGTTCTTTTAATCACCGCCAGATAGACCTGAATTTTCGGTAGTCCGGCACCGAGCCGGTCCCGAACGTGCCGGATTATCGGACTTCTACTGTATATATATATATATATATATATATATATATATATATATATATATATATATATATATATATATATATATATATATATATAGTAGAAAAGCCTGATGAAACTGGCTGAACGAAATTTAACAAAAGGGATAACAAAAGAAATATACGAAATACTGCAATAGAAAAGAACATGTGGCCTTTATTGCCATGTGTAGAATACGATATGAACAGAAATAACAAAGAAATGTATGTAAAAGAAAATAACTTTTGGCTTTTATTGCCATGAATACAATACGATATGAAAACTACTTGCAAGGGAGACAAACGGTTACAACGCATACGCCGCACGATATGAAAACTACCTGCGAAGAAGACACGCGGTTACAACGCATACACCGCACGATATGAAAACTTCCTGCAAGGTAGACACAAGGGTTAGACTATTATGTATTTATAACTATAAGGATATACATTGTGATCTTCTCATGTTCTTCTAAATATGAGAAGTTCATCTCTTGATTTCATAAACTAGTATTGGAATAACTTTTGAAAAGTGCACCTTCTGACTTTTAAATACTGGAAAAATATGCAATGACTTTAGAACTGCGGTTGTCAACTTTTTTCGCGACTGAACCCCAAAGGGTGCGAAAGTTTGTCCACCGGTAACCTTGACACGTATGTTCTTCAAATTCTTGTTTGTTTTCAAACGAAAATTATATATCGCTGTGTACCCCTGCATCAGCTTTTCCCGTAGCCCTTTGGGAACGCGTACCACCGCTTTGATAACCGCTGCTTTAGAAGCACCACATAGGAAGTATGTGACGAGTTACTGGACTCAATTTAGCACATGACGGTCCAGGGATCGAGCTACATCGACTCCTGTTGTGATATAATCATATTAAATAATTCATTACATTCACAGTTGACTTAACGCCCTGGCAGTGTGTTGTGGTTCTCAAGACAACAACTTAAAGGCGTGAAATATACAAAGGTAGATAAGGGCCCTTTTACTATATAGGTAAGTGCCTAGAAGAACTTATGTGCTTATTGGACCAACCTGAATATATCCATTTAAAAAAAATACATTAAAAATATTAATATGTAACTTACCCCTGTCAATAAATTTGTGTAATTAGTTTGGTAAGCTGAAGGTAGACACACATAGACAGGGTCTTGAGACACAACGGGCGAGATGAAGAAAACGATGACTGATAGAAGAGATGACAACATCTTTAAAACCATGAAACACAGAACTGAAATAAAACAGTACTGCCAGAAGTGAGACTTTATTTTTATGTAAACAACTTCATGAGAAAACAGTTGTCTGTTATGTTTCAAATGTTTTGTTTATTTAGAAAAAAATAAAAAAAAAATACCCTAAGGCGAATCTTATCGGCACTAATGTAAAACTGCTAAAAATGTTTTAAGTAATTTCGTTTATTTCTAATGGTTACTATATTATTATGACGAATATTACTGAACACAAATTCCTGTTCCATAAAAACATTTTATTGTACCATTCGTGGCAGATTGATGGATATAACCATTTACAGATATAATTGGCTTTTTTAATTCTTTCTTTCCACTGTAGATTTTTTTTTTCCTTTCATGACTGTCTGTTACAAAGGTTGGCAAATATTTGTAATTAGTAAGAAGGGTCGCCCCAAGATTGAATAGATCTTGTGTCTATATTCAATAGATCGTGTGTCTATATTCAATAGATCTTATGTCTATATTCAATAGATCGTGTGTCTGTATTCAATAGATCTCGTGTCTATATTAACGGGTATCTGAATTGTATATATATACATTGATTGAAAAAAACCATTGGTGTTAAAGAATGAAACTGGCCGAATTAAAGAACCTAAGGGACATTACTTAAACCGCTGTCCGGATCACTCAGTCAGACGGACATTACTTAGCCGTATTCTAACTTTTACTGGTCTATCCTAATGGTCAGTAGTGGTCTTAGTTTATTATGTTTGAGTCATTTACTTTGCTTATATTATGAATAGTGTATATTATGAAGATATTACAGTGGAAAATAACACAGAAGATAATATAAAGATAATTAAAAAAAACAACTTATAGATAACTATTTATAGATTGACCAATATATACCACTATATACCACTATGTACCAATATGTACCATTCTGAACGACCACTATATAAACACTAAGTACTACCATGTACGACAATCCACTACCACTATGTATCAGTATGTACCACTTTATACTTCTATATACCACAATATAACACGACTATGTACTACAAGGTACCACTATGTACCATTAAGACCACCATATACTACCACTATATACCACTATACACCACTATGTTCTACCACTGTGTACCACTTAGTACCAGTATGTACTACCACTATGTACCATTTTGTACCTCTATTGACCACTTTGTACCATTAGTTGTACATGGTGGTTCAAACCCATCCCCAATGGATCCCCGCAGGTTAACAACCTACCCCGCGGACTCTCCATGAAATTAATCCCGTCCCCCGCGGGAAACCCGCAAAGCACGTCCCTGTGAAGCTCTCCACTATGTACCACAACTAAATACCACTATGTACTATCACTATGACTTACCCCTATGTATTATCACTATGTACAACTATGTACCACAACTAAATACCACTATGTACCGCAGCTTAAAACCACTATGTACCACTATGTATTATCACTTTGACTTACCACTATATATTATCTCTATGTACTACTTACTATCTACCACTACCACTACATACCACTATGTACCACTATATACTATCATTATGACTTACCACTCTGTATTATCACTATATACCACTATGTACCACTATGTACGATTATTAAACTATCTCCGATAACACTATACTAAATAACACTATACTAAATAACACTATCTCCAATAACACTATCTCCAATATAACTCATTCACCAACGTGCATGCTCAATAACCATCATGCTCGTTAACGCTCACCCAGTTCTCGCTAACTCACCAAGTGCTCACTAAACCACCAGGGCCGATTTATCAACTAGGCACAGTAGGCATTGTGCCTAGGGCCTACGGACATTTCAAGGGCCTACAAAAGCCATAACATAAAGTGAAAACAAGTTCAGAATGCTAGTAAAATTTAATAATGTTTGTATTAAAGTAACTTTATATAACCGTGTGAGATTAGCACATGAGCAAGTCAAGCTGCAGTGCTGTAGATCTGTGTGTTAACTTTTCGGCTCTTTGTCTTAGCAAAGTCACAATTGACGTCCTCAGATGTCATTTCTCTCATCAACTCCTTTTCAATTGAAAGTAATGACAGGGAGGATAGTCATGTTTGTCCCATCGTTGACCGAAGATACTTTTTAAAAAATTTGAGTTTAGAAAAAGAATGTTACCTTTCAGTACTTGTTCCAAAAATTGAAAGATAGATCCGGAAAGCAATATTGACATTCGGAAAACTTATCACCAACCTATTCTCTATTTTTGCTGTAAGCATTTCAGCCACAGTTTTCTTGACAGCAAACATCCACAAGAACAAAAGAAATTCATTAGTAAAAGCATCTTCCAGATCTGATGGGTACATCTCTATTACTATTAGCGCCTTGGCTTTTGAAACTGTTTGATCAATTGACAGAGATCTGTCCAGAAGAAAGTTGAACCTTTCATGTAGTGTTGTTTAGGCTGCCAGCCGTTTTCCCATCTCAGTAATAAGTCTATCTATGATAACATAAATAAAAATCACATTATAAAAAAATATTTTATAAAAAACAACGTTTTTCTTGCGTACTAAAAAGCAGAAAATAATTTCTGAATAAATTGGTAAGATGGTAATAGTAATAGACTTTTTAAGAGCTTCTGATTTTTATAAAAACGAACAACGTAGGGCGCATGTTTGTATTACAGTATTAGAATCATCAAATGTTAACAATTAAATCCCAAAAGAATTATTACAGAAGGTTTTCGAAATATCACGATATTGCAGATCATTTATTAGAACTTATTCTAGGTAACAAAATGCATATGAGTATGTAAAATTAATTCTAGTTTTTTATAACATGCGCCCAACGTTTTTCGTTTTTATAAAAATCAGAAGCTCTTATAAAGTCTATTACTATTACCATCTTATCAATTTATTCAGAAATTATTTTCTGCTTTTTAGTAATTCTTAGATGTGCAGTTATCTCCCAATCAGCTGGATCACTTGAATAACTGTATTCTTTGTCATGCAGCTCATGATTCGAACAAGAATCTCCTACTGACACTAATATACAGTCTGAGTCTGTAGTCAATCATACACAGCAGCTACAGCATGACCCATAACAGAGTTTGCAGATACCTTTTCCTTTGTAAAACTTGTTTAGGTTGTTTCACTTTTTTTTTCAGCACAGTCCGGCAACATTATTTCTGGTTTTGCGGGATTGTTTGTGTACATTGTGGCCGAAGAAGTAAATGAAATGTCATTATCCCTTGTATTACAATTTTTACCTGTAATGCAATCAGTGTCTCTTCTCATAAATTGCAGCAACGAACCCCGAATTTATTTCAATGCTTTTTCTTTCTCCTGTTTCTTCCGCTTCTCAAATCCACTTTCGTGTTTCCTCTTGTATCCATCAGACATGGTTATTTAAAAGTAATTTTGTTACTTTTTAAAATTTTGTAAGACAAGAGAAGCACACGATGAACGATAAACAACGAATGTGAAGCGCATGATGTAACACCGGAATTTCTACGTCATCACTGCATAGAGTCTGCATAGAAAAATGAACAATGCGGAAAGTTAATTTAGTTTTCAAATCAGTTAAAACAGCTTTGGCGGCAACAGTGTCATTAACATGTAAGTTAAACAACATGATTTGTTTAATAATTTTTGTTCCTTTCCCAAAAAATTTTGATAAAGATGGGTAATGTTTGGCGTATTTTTTAATTTACCGATCAATGAAATAAATTAATGGTGTCTAAAACATGAATATGGCGTATTTTACATAAATTTTAATATACAGTGCACTAGTACATGTATTTATTAAATATGTGAAACGTCTCAACCGTTTATTGTGAACTTTGCATGTCTGATACGATCTAGCGAAACAGGGCCGGTCTTGCGAATTACAAGGCCCAATTTAACGGATGTTTGCGAGGCCCCTCTTAATTTTTTTTACAATGACAACTATTACTATTTATTAGATCATGTAAATTGCGGGGCCCCTGCCAGACCCGGGGTGCATTCTTGAAAAATATAAAAAATGAAGTCGAGGAGGGCCTACGACTTTGAAAGTGCTTAGGGCCTACAATGATCTTAAAACGGCCCTGGAAACCACTCACGTGCTCGCTCAACCACCCGCGTTCTCGCTTAATCCCCAGGGTGTTCGCTCACTTACCCACGTGCTCGCTGTCTCTTTCATGTTGCAGCAAACTTACCCACGTACTCTCTCACAATACACTTTCGTGCTTGGTCACTCACCAAGGTGCTCTCCTACTCACCGACGTGTTTTTCTCACTCTCTAAAGTGTTCGGTCACTCTATGACTTGCTCGATCACTCACTCACGTGCTTACTCACTCAAGTGCTCGGTGCCTCAAGTGCTCGCTCACTAACCCACGTGCTCGCTCAGCCAAGTGGACTCGCTCATTTACCCGTGTGCTTGATTATTCACCTACGTGCTCTCTCACGTGTTCTTACTCACCAACGTTCTTGCTAAATTATTCAAATACACGATCACGTGGGTGACAGCAAAAACGTCGGTAATTTATCGCGCAAATTGGTGAGTATGTAAGCAAGTTGGTGATTAAGCGAGCAATTGAGTGAATGAGCGAGCAAGTAAATGAGTAGGAGAGCAAGTGGGTTATTAAGCAAGTATGCAAACGAGTGAGTGAGTAAGCTAGCACATTGATGAGTTAGCGAGAACGTGGGTTAGAGCTCGAACACGCGGGTGAGCCAGAGAGCACATTAGTGAGTTAGCGAGAACTTGGGTGAGTGAGTGAGCACGTGGGTGAGTGAGCAACATGTGGTAGAGTAGGGGGACACCTGGGTGAGTGACCAAGTACGTCGGTGAGTGAGCGTGCACGTGGGTTAGCCAGTGAGCAAGTTAGTGATTAAGAAAACGGATTAGTGGGTGAGCGTGTATTTAGAGACGTGTGTACAATGTACCGAGACAATGTACCAACAGAATGTACCGACAGAAAATACCAACATAATGTACCAACACAATGTACCGACAGAATGTACCAACAGAAAGTACCGACACAATGTACCGACCGACGCAATATACCAACAGGATGTACCAACACATGGTACCAAAAACAATGTAGCCTACTGTTGCGGGTCCTTTTTCTTTTATTCCATAAATGTTACGTGCCCTTTCTATATACTTCATAAATGTTACGGGCTCTTTGGTTATGCTCTATAAACGTCTCAGGCCCTTTGGTTTATGTTATGAGTTGTGCGTTTTAATTCAAACGTAGAGATGTTAATTTAGCTTAATGTCTGTCTGTTTCACTCTTATTTGCTCACTTCTTTGTCACAACTCAAAAACCAATCAAACTCGATGCGTTGTTAGTACAACGATTTATTCACATAAATGTACATCAGAATACAACAAGTCCATAAACGAATACACATTTAAATCCACAGTTATTTGCTCTGCCTCAACTCTGACTAACTAAAATTCCTGTCCCTAAAACTCTCGTCACTAGATCTCTCGTAACTATCTCTCTTCTCTAACTCTCGTCCTAACTAACTAATGTCCGAATCCAGCCCCTATTTATACCCCTAACGTCCGTGTCCTAATTACCCTAAGTACGTCACAGTCTCTTCAGTATTGCCCTTACTATGTAATCTTTCTAGGAGCGTCACCTGGTCGTCATTGTTAACCCTACTAGCCTGTCCGACGTCGCCTCCCATTCTTCACACCTTTGCTGTCTACTATTCTATTGTTTTCCACCTTGCCCTAAGTTGTCCGTTACATTGTCACTATTATTCGTACTAATCCTAATTCTTAGATATCTACTATGTTAAAAGGTCGAAGGGGATTGTCTCTGTCTCTAAATCTACTTTAGCTCGTCACACCTACCACTATTGACCACTTTGTAAATCTATATAAAGCTAATGAGCTAATAGTTTAAAATAAAAAAACAGATTCAAAAGTCAACTTGTTTACCAGAATGTTCAACACTGAAGTAAAAACAAAAACTAAAATAAAGACGACCTGAACAAATCTAAGGCTGGTAAAAATCTTCGGTGGTGTTTGTGAAATTTAAAAATATATATTATCTCTAATAATGGATATTATATTTTTATAGCAATTGTATCTTTAATATCATTATTTAATTAGCTAGGAAAACAATTATTTTGTTGTTCATTCCAAATTAAACTGTCGTAAACTCAGGGGCGTCATTTCGGGAACAGCTCCATAGGTGTAACCCAGGGGTCGGCAACCTGCGGCTCGCGAGCCGCTTGCGGCTCTTTCGATGTCAAGTTGCGGCTCTTTCGGTGTCAAATTACGGCCTAATAAAATACCATAATATTCAAACAAAAATGTTAGTGGCTCTTTAAAAACTGAGAAAAACGCAAAATTTTAACTTTTGGCTCTTCTGTCTCAAAAGGTTGCTGACCCCTGGTCTAACCTGTTGCCTCCATTGCACTCAAAGCATCTTGTTGATATAAATATCTTTGTTGATGTTTTCTATCTGAATATGTTGATGAATGTTTGACCACAACACACGCTTGTCTGTTTTTCCTCTTTGTATTTTTGCAAACGATCATTCAAGCCATCGTGACATTTTTGAATACTTAGGGGTATTTCTTTATCTATATTGATTGATTTACTATGATTATTAATTAGTATATATTGTGAACATTTCTTTTTTTTTTAAAGTACCAGATTAATGAAACTCAGTGGGTAATCCTATTTCGGGACGTGTGTGTGTGTGTGTGTAGGGTGTGTGTGCGTGTGTGCGTTTGCGTGCGTGTGTGTGTGTGTGTGTAATAGTGGGGAAAGTAGCTCAATTGACAGACATCTTTAATTACATTCTTCCTTTGAAAGTTCTGATGACGACATTATTTTGAATTACTTAAAAAGATTTCGACTTTCTAAAGTACGAAACGAAGGCGAATGGTGTTCAAAGCCACAAATGTATAAGATTTTATTGAAACATTCAAAACAAAAAAAAAGAGAGAGAGAGCAATATCTGATTGCTTGGAATCGTCGATATTTATGTTTTGGTATTTATCGAATATAAATATTTCTAAGGTAGATTTAGTTCAGTTTTCCCAACATTGGTGGAAAATGTTTGGAGAAATAATGTAGGCCTATGTTCCTCCTTTATTTCCCACTCTCCCTCTACAAAAACAACAACACTATCACAATACTTTTATGAGCCTAACATCTCCAAATCAGTTAGCCAAAGACTAACAAACTTTTCAAGTTAATTGTATCTGTATTATGAAATATCACATAATACATTTAAAAATACGAAACATGACACAAGAAGCTTAAACAAATTCACAATATTATTCATTTTATGTTTCGTCAAGATAATTATTTTGACCAAATTGAGTTTAGTTGGGAAAGGACATCATTGCGGGCCCCTTAATAAACAATGAGTCGTGAAAAAATTGACATGGTCGGGGCTGCCGGGCCCCCTTTATGCCCCCTTACAGATGCGGGCCCCCCTGGTAACAGGGTTGTCAACAATACTCTAAAATTGTATCGTCAATACCGATACCAATACATCATGAAAATAGTATCGCCAATACCAATACAAATACTCAAGTAAAAATGTATTGCCAAAATCGATACCGATACAATACCAATACTTTTGAATAGGGAGAGACCGATAATCGGATCGGTATCGGACCGATATTGGCACTATCGGTTAATATCGGATCGGCCGATTGTTGTAGGGAGCGACCGATAGTCGAACCGATATTGGCACTATGGGTTAACTATCGGACCGGCCGTTTTTTTGGCTGCCGATACATTGTTTTTTTTTTCACAACAGAGTTGCAGAAAAAAAAAATCAGTAAATAACCTAATTCTATAACCAGATCAGGCAAGATTTAAAAAAAGGGAAAAAAAACCCGTACACAGAAATTGTCACGTCTACATTAGAGATATGACCATGAAACAATAGGATTGGCATTTCTTAATTCTAATGTATGACCTTGAATGATACAATTAGTGAACATCTGTGTGTATTTTTTTTTTTTGGGATGGGAAGTTGGGGGGGGGGGGGGGTAAACAAGACACGCGTGGGCGAAGTTTTACTGTGAACATGGGTGAAATACGTCATACAGCACGAGAAAGACACGTGTTTGGCATTGTTGTTGCTTAAGGGGCTTCCATTAATTACGTCAACAAATTAGGGGGGAAGGGGGGGTCAGAAAATTTTTGACAATTGTTGACAAGGGGGGGGGGAGGTCAAGAAAAGTTGACGTCAACAATGTTACATTTTTAAATTTAATATAATTACTTAATAAATAGGAAAATTAAGCAGCGTTTGTAGTTCTGTATTACACACTCGCTTAACATTCAGTATTTTAATTAAAATAACTATATTCCTACTAATTTCGCCACATAAACATTTTGGAAGCCACCTTTTTTAGGGGGGGGTAATCAAATGTTGACGTAATTTTATAGGGGGGGGGTCTCTGGAAGTTAGACAATTTGTTGACAAGGGGGAGGGGGGGAGGTAAAAATCGCCAAAAATTTGTTGACATAAATAATGGACAGCCCATAAAAAGAAAATATCGGTATCGGTATCGGTAAAAATGCTGGGGGGAAATATCGGTATCGGACTTTCGGTAAAAAGGCATATCGGTCGCTCCCTACTTTTGAGAACAACAAAATGTTTTGATCTCTATACTTATAAAACGCATTTGTTGTCTGTCTGTCTGTCTGTCTGTCTGTCTGTCTGTCTGTTCCCTTATAACTCAAGATCCAGACAACCAAATAACGTGAAATTTGTTACACGTACACATAATTACATGGGGAAGGTTAAAGGACAGGTTTCGTTTCATCTCGGTGGGTAGTTTAATTGTAATTAATTATTTTTATTTTAGTATTTTACTATATTAAAGTAATCTCGACGGCGCCATAAATAAAATTCCTCTGTGGCGTCATTTCCCGATGATACATTTTACATTTTTAAATTTTCCTACAAATAAAGTTTAATAGAACTTGCGCGCTGGTGCTGTATCGTGCCTTTATGCAGCAAAGAATTGTTGATGTTTTTTCCTGCTCCCTGATTTGTACAGTTTGAGGAGGGTAAAGTAATGAAGAAGAATTA
Organism: Bulinus truncatus; assembly: GCA_021962125.1. Classification (NCBI taxonomy): domain Eukaryota; kingdom Metazoa; phylum Mollusca; class Gastropoda; family Planorbidae; genus Bulinus; species Bulinus truncatus. The sequence goes on along the minus strand of JAGDYQ010000166.1, from coordinate 1,368,189 downwards.
TAGAAGTGTGAAGCCATAATAATAAGTATATATATATATATATATATATATATATATATATACAGAGAGGGAGAGGGAGGGAGGGAGGGAGGGGGAGAGAGCGAGGGGGAGAGAGGGGAAGGGAGAGAGGGAGGGAGGGGGAGAGGGAGGGAGAGGGAGGGAGGGAGGGGGGTGGACAGGGGGAGAGAAAGAGGTGAAAGAGGGAGATGGGAGAGGGAAGGAGAGAGGGAGAGAAAGGGAGGGAAGGAAAGAGAAAGGAAGGGAGGGAGAGAGGGTGTAGGATGGGAGATAGAGGGGAGGGAGGGAGAGAGAGATAAAGAGTGAGGGGGTTAGGGAGGGAATGAGGGAGGGAGGAAGGGGGAGAGCGGGAGGAGAGAGGTGGAGAGGGAGGGAGAAAGGAGGGAGGGAGAGAGGGGTTAGGGATGGAGAGAGAGGGGAGGGAAGGAGAGAGGGAGAGAGAGGATGGGAGAAATGGAAGGAAGAGATAAAGAGAGGGAGAGAGGGGGCAGGGAGGGAGAGAGAGGGAAGGAGGAAGGGGAGAGAGGGACGGAGGGGGATGGACAGGGGGGAGAGGAGAGGGAGATGGGAGAGGGAGGGAGGGAGGGAGATATGGGAGGGTGAGGGAGGGAGGGAGGGAAAGGGAGAGAGAGGGGGATGGAGGGAGGGAGAGAGAGGGAGGGAGAGAGGGGGTAGGGAGAAAACAGAAGGTAAACAGAAAACCTTATTTTAAACCCGGGCAAAGCCGGGTACTTGCAACTAGTTTAAAATATAATGAGTGCATGTTTCTCAATTTTTTAAAAATGTAAAAACAAAAGAATACATTGTCAAAGCACAATTTTAATGCTGATCACTTCACCACTTGGCAGCATGTACGAAGACCATCATTTCAAAATGATCATTGCTTAGCCTAGAACGTAATGGCATAAAAACACGCCCACCCAATGAAACCAGTCGCTCAACTGCAGCACTAGCCGTAAGTCCTGTGTTCATTTGCAGGTGTGGTTTCTTAATGCTTGCGTAGACTGCTAATGACAGCATTTTTGATGAATTATTTTCAAGATATCTGTCTACTTGAGCAGAACTGTTACTATTAAGCAATTCGTCCTTGTTAAAGTTAGTAGCTATCTGGAACAAACAAAATCGCTCATCTTTGGCTGCGGCAATTGGCACGTATCTCGTTACTCCCGGTGACACTCGGTGGAATTCCACTTACGATTCTGTTGTTACTTAGTTTAGTTGCTTCAGAGTTCTAGGTCTTAGAATGAACACGTTTGTTTAAATTTTGACTTACGTTTTTGGTTTCTTATTGTTATTACGTTTTTTTTTGTACATGCGCTGCAAGTCTGCTAGTCTACAACATAGTCAAAAATAGATTCATAGTATTGACACATTACACTGGCACATGACATTGGCACATGACACAATGTGATAGTGTGATTTATAATGTGACAATGGAGTGAATGGAAATGAGCTGTCTTCTCTGTGACAACTATTATTATTATTTAATCTGTTTCAACAATTGGTCATGAACAATGATGTTATCTGTTATTGGTGTTTACAAGATTAAAACCTAAAGTGAAACTAAAACGAATAAGACGAAAACTAAAACTCTGGTGTTTTAGTTTTAGTCAACGCAAACTAAAACTAAAATTGGGCATACAACTAGACTAAAACTAAAATTATTACAGAAAAAACGAAATAAAACCTGAAACTAAAATAGGACCTGGGACTAAAACAACACTAGTCAAAGTAGAACGTAAACTGTGTCAAGTTGGTATTCGAATAGTCAATATATTGTCTAAATTATGTCAATGCGACAATGTGGAAATACTACATTAAAAAATGCCATAATTACAATTATTGTTATCAAATAAACATTTACAAAAATGCTCTTTCGAGTAGATACATTTTCATGACAATGGAAGATTTATTTCGGCAATAGTATTTCTTCAAATAAGGGTCTATTTCCCTTGAATTAATAAATACATATGGTTATCTCAATATTTCTGTTAAATCTTTTGGATGCATGTTTAATCATTATTTATTCATTTATAGTATCCGTAAGATGTGCTATTTGTCTCCTTTTTGTTACACAATCTGCGAATTTTTAATGTCCCCCAAAAACATTTCAAATAACAATAGCACAAAGTTTTTAAAACTAACCGATTTTCTAATATAAATAATTAAAAAAAAAAATTGTAATAAATTTTAATCTGTTAATGATTTTTTCGATGCAAGGGACACAACTCAGTTTTTACTGTCGTCCGCCGTAATAAAACATGAGTTAAATTTCTTGGGTAGAATAATGAGAATTTTTTAGAGCATTTTCGAAAAAAAATGCTCTATTGTCCCCGTTTTGTCTGTCTGTCTGTCTGTCTGTCTGTCCGTCATCACCCTAGATCTCAACAACCATAAGTCCTAGACCCATGATGTATATATCATTTTGTAGGTCTTGGCCTGCCAAGAAATGACTTTTCTCCATTTCGCAATCCTGACCTCTGAGGGCCGTAAAAGGGGGCTTATAAAGTACCGTTTTTTACTATATAAGCTATATTAATAATTGAGCGTCCTATATTTCAGCAACCATAAGTCCTAGACCCATGATGTATATATCATTTTGTAGGTCTTGACCTGCCATGTGTACATCAAAAGTTCATTTCGCGATAGGACCTCTCAGGGCCGGGCTTCAGGGCTCCTAAGTGGCTTAGATATTATATATAGATTATAAGCTAAACAAAGGGGCGAAATCATTATTTATTTTTGTAACAGTTATTCAACATGACTTACTTCCCTTACTTTTTATAAAACCCATAATCAATGACAACTTTGCAGCACAGCTCAATCAACCAAAAGTCATCATTTGTTGGGACTTCAATCAAGATTTCAAAGAGCCCGGGGCAGAAATCGAAAATTTCTTCGAAACAAACTTGCACATTCAACTACTTTCACCAAGATTGGCAACAACAATTTATCAAACAACGATTGACGAAGTTTTCGGACGATTAAATAATTACAATTTAGAATGTTTCAATTATGAGTCCTATTTCAGTGACCACAAACCACTTGTAGTTAGATTTAAGAGAATTTTTTTTTCAAATATAAAGAAACGTCTTTTTAATATCTTTTTTCAGATATATGCATTACACAATTGAATTTATAAACATTTCCAAAATTGACAAATATTTACTTAAATATAGCATACGTACTGATACATACACGAAAATGCGCTAACACGTCCTGTGTCCAGTATGGAACAGGCTTAAATTGCTTGTTTTTTTTTGTACCTTATTGTTTAGATGTAGCGACACTCACCCCGGCGCTCTGTAGGAACGGGAGACACGCTTCGACGCCGCCAATATAGCTATGAAATAAATAAAATCTGATTGCTAATACAACACATGTGGAGCTTGTCACTTAGACCAAACATTTTTTTAGTAAGTTGGATAAAGAGGCAGCATCCAAATCTGCAGTGTACATAGTGATGCACATTTTAAAAAAACCTATCCCATGAAAAACTTCGGACTGCGGGCGGACTATCTATTCTACGAAATAATGATGACCTTGGACATATCTAAATTCTTTGATGATTTCGCACGCGCATCAGCTGGGCGATAATATAAGCAGGGTTGTTAACAATACTCTAAAATTGTTGATGGCTACTAGAGTACTAGTAGGGTTTGAATTTATGTGGATGACAATGTATTAAAATCGCTATTGTTTTTCTGCAAATAGTGGCATTAGAAAAGTATCGGTATCAAGTATCGAAATATTTTTGTTTAAAATGTATCGCGATACACAAATCAATACTTGATACAAAAAGGATCGGCAATACAGCAACTAATACTAAAAAAGTATCGCCGATACTGTATTGGCCGATACCGATACTTCGATACTAACAACCCTGCCTGGCAATGACATCCCTGCCCCCACTCTCGGCGGCCCTGGGGAGAGAAGTTTTAAGTTAATGAGTAGCTCAGAAAATTTTTGAAAAAAAAATAAATGAAAACAATTATCTATGTTGTAATTATATAAACAACAACAATAATTATAACGAAGCTTTGGTAGAAATTAAAAATATAAACATATCAATGAACTGTATAAACAATATATAGCTTCATGCGACAACTATAATATGATACCTCATATATTATGTTCAGTTGTATTTAAGGAAATTTGTTTTTTACTGCCAAAAACATTTAGTTGAAGGTGGAGAAAGGTCAATTCAATTGTCAATTATAAAACTAGTATATATATAATTCTGTTGACAGAAAAAAAAAATTCTGTATACATACAAGTTCCTTACTTTAAAAACCGTTAAACATTTCAAATGTTCACTTATAGTGCATCACTACATGAAGTCTATTCACAAACTATTGCTATTAGGTTTAGATATGTTGTCCAGATTCCTCTCTCTCTCCCTCCCTCCCTCCCCCTCTCTCCCTTTCCCTCCTTCCCTCTCCCTCCCTCTCTCCCATCTCCCTCTCTCCCCTCTCCCCCTCCTTCTCTCCCACCGTCCATCCTCCCTCCCTCCTCCTTCCCTCTCTCTCCCTCCCTGCCCCCTCTTTCTCTTTAACTCTTCCTCCCATTTCTTCCATCCTCTCCCTCTCTCCTTCCCTCCACTCTCTCCCTCCCTAAACCCTCTCTTCCTCCTTTCTCCCTCCCTCCCCTTTCCATCTCTCTCTCTCTCCCCCTCTCTCCCCCTTCCTCCCTCCCTCATTTCCTCTCTCTCCCTCCCTGCCCCCCTCACTCTTATCTCTCTCTCTCCCTCCCTCTCTCCCACCCTCTCTCTCCCTCCCTCCCTCCCCCTCTCTCTCTCCCTCCCTACCCCCCTCTCTCCCTCTCCTTCCTTTCTCTCTCTCCTCTCCCCCTGTCCATCCCCCCCTCCCTCCTCTCCCCCTCCCCTCCCTCCGACCCTCTCTTTTTCTCTCTCTCCTCCTGCCCCCTCTCTCTCTTTCTCTTTCTTTATCTCTCTCTCCCTCCCCCCCTCTCTCTCTCTCTCTCTCTCTCTCTCTCTCTCTCTATATATATATATATATATATATATATATATATATATATATATATACTTATTATTATGGCTTCACACGTCTTCTAAAATCCTTCTTCATTCCTTTAACTTCCTCAAGCTGTACAAATAGGGAAGCATGAAAAAACATCAACAATTCTTTGCATCACAAAGGCACAATACAGCACCAGCGCGCAAGTTCTATTCAACATCGGGAAATGACGTCACAGAGGAATTTTATTTATGGCGCCGTTGAGATTACTTTAATATAGTAAAATACTAAAATAAAAAAAAATTAATTACAATTAAACTACCCATCGAGATGAAATGAAACCTGTCCTATAACCTTCCCCATGTAATTATGTGTAACAAATATCACATTATTTGGTTATCTGGATCTTGAGTTATAAGGGAACAGACAGACAGACAGACAGACAACAAATGCCTCTTATAAGTATAGAGATAATTACAAAGAATGTATGTGTATATATATATATAGTTAAGGAATAAACTATTCAATCTAGTAAGGATCAAATTTTCAAAGCTTGTCTGGAAATGTGAATGCTTACCTAATTTATTATTTGACTTCCACATAAAAAGTAATATAATGAAACAACGCAAATATTTGTATACAAATTATGCAAAATGTATTTATTTTATTTTTTATTGATGGATATGATTGAAATAAATAATAGTGATTAAAACTAACATGTTTAGGAACAAAATTGATAACACTTAAAAAAATGTACAACCAATAAATGGGAGGCTATTCATAATCGGTCTGTCACTTTGTTCGCGTTTAACTTTATACTCAGTTATATCCCTTTGGATCAACTGTTTTAAAAATAAAGTGAAAACTATTCAATCAAAATATTTAATTATTAAAAATAAAACAAAAAAATATTACAAATAGCAGATAATCTTCTAAATCTTGTTCGATAGACAAAAATTTTATGAAAAATAATAAAATTTAAAAAAAATGGAACCATAGATTTGATACATAATAATTGGTCCATCTCGCTGCGAGACTAGAGCTTAACGTAAATTGTTCCGGAAACATTGTTCAGTGTCGGTGACCGTGGTGGCTGTCGGGGTGCTTACAGATCAGGACCGGCACCTCAGAGTGGTGGAGGACGCTCTCGCTGACGCTGCCCAGGATGGTGCGCCTGAGTTTGCCCATACCACGTGACCCCATGACGATCATGGTGGTGTTGATCTTCTTGCTGAACTCCGTGATGACGTGCCAGGCTTCCTTCCCTTGAAGTCGAGTGAAGGTTCCATCGATCTGTAGTAGGTTGAGACACGAGAGATTTGTGGGTGAGGCGCGGGAGTACTGACAGATTGTCATGAAATATTTAACAATGGAAGGGAATGGGCTTGCTGTTAGAGTAAACTACACACGGCTGGGTTCAATAATACAACATACGACGGTTGTGGGTGGGGGGGGGGTGAATTGGGTTATTATGCGGGGACCAGGGTGGTTCTTAGGTATTTAGAGCCCCTAGACAGACCCTTTCCCCCAGTATCAGATTTAAACATTACATATACTGTAAATGAGCCCTATAACAATGGGGGCACTATGTACAATTTATGTACTATCTATATAAACATATATACCACCTATTTGCAGCCTATATATAACCTATGTACAAGCCAGAGTGAATGAGGAGGGGGATCTAAATTCCAAAGTCCCCCCGGGCCCCAGTTTAAGGGGCTCCCCTAAAATGTTTTTTTACATTAAATATTAAGTACATTATCTCATGTCATGGTTTCGAGTGTCAAAATGCAGGGGGGGCCCTAAGAGGCCTAGCCCCCCCCCCGGCCCCCCCCCCAAATCCCTAGGTTCGGCACTGGCACAAGCAATATAAATCTATGTACAGCCTTTGTACAAGCTATGCACTACCAATATATAACCTATATACAACCTAGGTACAACCTATGTACAACTTATGTACAACTACACACAACCTATACACAAGCTATATTCACTTTTATGTATGAGTTGCCTAGTTTGCCTATCGTTGCCTAGTTTGCCTATCGTTTAGAACAGTTCCGTTGGCGGGGGGGGGGGGGAGAGGAACGTTGCTATTCCGAAAACGGTCTCATCTAACATTTAAAAAACAATTCTCTACTAAGATGTGACTTCCCAGTGCTGTGTCCAGTACAGATCCCCTTTTAATGCATGTACAGACCCCCCCCCCCCGTCAGGGTAAGGTGAAGTACGGCTTACCTGTTTCAGTAGCCACGGCTGTGTTATGGAATTGTCTAGTACTAAGTACAACACATGAAAACTTGTATGTCTTTCAAACTCTATTCAGTTCTAATATTAGTTCATCCATATTACCAGTCTCACGTATTTTAGTCAATATAATTTATATAAATATTTCTATGATCTTAGCCTATTTTTATTTTTAGAACATTTTAATAAAAATCATTTTTTCTGAAATACTTCATTCCAAAGATAAGTATTTTCAAAACAACGAGTCCCAGCATTGAACAAGATGCACCGGATTTCATTCAATGGTGATTTTTTTTTAAATGTTCATTTACTTATAGTGTGCAGAACCGTTCTTATAGAAAGGCGATTTAGGCGTCTGCCTAGGGGGCCCCCTAGTGGTAAGGGAGGCCCATGTTGTGACGTAAAATTACTAAAATAAATAAACTGTTGAGCTAAGAGGGGCCACTCTACTTAAATATAATTATTAGGGGCCCAGCCCCGAAGCGTGAAAATTTTACAGCAGGGGCCAGGCATTCTACAGCATGGGCCAGGCAATAGTGGGGGGGGGGTAGGGAGGTAATACATTTTACTAAGTAGAACAAATAAGCAGGGGGGGCCAGACAAAACGCAGGGGGCGGCCCCCCTGGCCCCCCGCACGCAACGGGCCTGTAGGGGCCTAATACTTGCAAGTGCCCGTCTAGACAGCGTTTTTTTCTTAGGCCCACCAGTGTAGCTTTGTCTAGGGCCACCAGTTATAATTTGACCTAAATCCACAATAAACGTAAGAATGACTATCACACCGTAGATTATATACTGAACAACTGTATGACCCGTAAGTCATTCAAGACTTAATGTTATCGTTTCCTGGCAACAGTATTTCAAGGTAAAAAAACAAATGATTATAAATTCCGTTTCTTCACAAGAAGGTGGCAGACATCAAGGTAGTACAGACAAAAAATCGGCCAGCTAATACACAGATTATTTCTGTTCACCAGAAAGGTAAAAAAAAAATACAGTTTTAACACGCAGGAGAGAAAGAAAGATTACTACAATACAAAGGTCAAGGTACAAAGGTGGTCATTGTTCCTGTTCTACATTGTTTTATTTTTAAAGATGTTTACGCACCATAGTTTTGGATGTACAGCTGCTCCACATAATAAAGAAATACATATAGGCTACATCTGAATATAATACATCCATGTTGATGTAGCCCTTATAGAGGAGATGTAGTCAATGTCAGAGTTAAGAGATATGTGCCCTGGTCTCTGATATCTTAACGAAACAATCAATGATTGTTATGAAGCAAAAGAGGAAAAACAAATTCAGCAATTTTATGTTCATTGTGGACAACCTGGATTAAATACTGTCCTTACTATTGACTATTGACTATTACCCTAATCAGAAAATTGTGTGTCCACACTGTGATCCCTATTAAGTATAAAACAAAAAAAAAACCGCCTTTGCATTTATACGAGTGTTGACTCAGCATTTTGTTGATGAGAGCCAGATTCTGGACCTCTTTGTAGTCAACAATACTTAAAAGAGCCAGATTCTGGACTTCTATGTAGTAAATAAAATGTAAAGAGCCACATTCTGGACTTCTATATTTAGTAAACAATACTATAAAGAGCTGGGCCACAGTCAATTTATCAGGGCTCAGTCTACAAAACAAATAAATAAGAAATGTTGCGAAAACTGGCTCATTGGAAGCCGCACTGAAGTGGCGCATTCTCTCAACCATCGCCACATTCTCTCAACCGTCGCCACATCCCTATAAATCGCTATGTTTGCGTCATAACCCGTGACGTAGGAATAGTATTGTGGGTTGTACTTCTGCACTTTTCAGATTGGGAGGAAGGCGCCACAATAGCTAGCTACGGCTCTGGTCATACCAGTTATCTAAATAATGTAGCCCCAAAAAGTCAGTAAAAATTCGGGAGTCAATCCATTATCTACCCCAGTGAAAAAGTCATCCTTAATCCAATTATTTATTATTCACCCAAATTTCCTCATCTATCTTTCGCTTTTTTTCCCCATTAACTATCCTGCCATTTTTTTTACTGACCAGTCTAATACCTAAAAGAGAGAGATGACCATAAAGTTTCTTTGACCCAGACCCAGGACTTTTAGATAATTTGAACGGAAGAACAAATTACCATTTCTGACCTACTAAAAACTGAAATCCACATCAGTGATTCTCAAACCACTTTAAGTGGGTAACTATCATCTTTGTGATTCAGTATCTCCATTGAAATGCATTTGATTTTTAATGCACTGACAGGTAAACGGACACATTGCTTCAATAAAATGACAAGAATCACTGCTGTACAACATATCAGTTATACTAGCCCACAGAGTCTTTCTTGACTAAGGATCAGTGTGTTCTGTAGTGACACTTGGAAATAGATAAGGTACAATGAGGGGGAGACGAGGGGTGGGAGTTTGAGCCTTCATTTTTTTTTTATTATTTAGTAGTTTTTTAAATTTGTCAACATTTAGTCCCCCCTGTTAAAAGCTGTGACCTACATTTTTATTTTTGAAGAGTTCTAAAGTTGATTCCTCTATTGCTGCTGCTTTCTGTCTATCTTTCTCCTCAAGTTCATGAATTCTGCCCGGTGTAGGACCTGTATGATAGACAGAAAATGATATGTACTTTAATTAACAAGATGGTGGAAGACAAACTAGTCATATTTAAACTTTAAATACCATTAATGTATCTACAGCAGACCGATACAGAACTATGTGCGGTAATAAAATGATATATAGTTATAGATAGATAAAAGAAATAGAAACATTTAATCTTAAGTTGAAGTTTCATTAAGTACATAATTATATTCAATTCACCAATAGGTGCCTAATGAAGATCTTTCTGCGTTCAGAATTCTTCATTGAATTTTGTGTCTTTTGATGAGCCCTTTCTTTAGTTTTTTCCCCCCAGTAAACCCTGTCTAATATGTGGGAAATGGTAGGGCTCTTAAACATAATTTGTTTCTATATAAATACCTACCATACCTGATCACTACTGAAATAAACCAGTAACGATCTAGAAGAGGAAAATGTTAGTCGTAGGCTAGTATAGACTTATTGTGTAATGTTATGCCATCTGTCCTCAACAAGTTATAACCATATAATGTTATGCCATCTGTCCTCAACAAGTTATAACCATATAATGTTATGCCATCTGCCTCAATAAGTTATAACCATATAATGTTATGCCATCTGTCCTCAACATGTTATAACCATATAATGTTATGCCATCTGTCCTCAACAAGTTATAACCATATAATGTTATGCCATCTATCCTCAACAAGTTATAACCATATAATGTTATGCCATCTGTCCTCAACAAGTTATAACCATATAATGTTATGCCATCTGTCCTCAACAAGTTATAACCATATAATGTTATGTCTGCTGTCCTCAACAGGTTATAACCATATAATGTTATGTGTGATGTCCTCAACTGGTTATAAGCAGCATGATCTGTCTTAACTCTAGTAAACAATTTTCGTCCATTCACGCCATTCCCCTCGTGATGCCTCTTTCTTGACAAATGAAACCGTTAGAGTCGGACGTGCCGCAATCTAGTGAGCAGGACACAACCACCCAGACCAATGGACAGCTGACTTCTTGGGACTTAAAAGCGTCAACACCGAATTGATCAGATTTGTATATCCCTGGCTAATGCTACAACTGACGATTTATTTCACTGAACTACCTGTAGATGAAACATTTACTGCTAATGTGAGTCACACAGACACACACACACACACACACAAACAATATGTATGTACCTAGTATATTCATACACAATCATACAGTAACATTTTATATACACACAATAACAAAAAAGTAATTTATATATTCATACATTATTACATGGTAACTTGGAATTTTCATTTAACGTAAACAAAAGATTCTTTTCACATTTACATTTTTTATTGCAGTTTTCAACTTTCATTTTTTTCTGTGTCGTAGACACTATTGGATCAAAACCTGTCTGCTGCGAACAAATATAACAATGTGGTCATTTTGTATGGATTGAATTGAATTGCTTCAGTTTTTATTTGTTTTTACAGGCAAAGAATGTTTTTTAGAGCAGCACGCACATCAACACAGACACATGTAATCATTGGCAATAAGACAGGCAGACAGACAGGAAGGCAGACAGACAGGCAGGCAGGCAGACAGACAGACAGACAGGCAAGCATGCAGGAAGGCAGACAGACATGCAGACAGACAGACATACATACATGCAGATAGATAGATAGATAGATAGATAGATAGATAGATAGATAGATAGATAGATAGATAGATAGATAGATAGATAGATAGATAGATAGATAGATAGATAGATAGATAGATAGATAGATAGATAGATAGATAGATAGATAGATAGATAGATAGATAGATAGATAGATAGATAGATAGATAGATAGATAGATAGAATACAAACTTAACAGTCTAGATGTTTTCTAAACAAATGAAGCTGACGCATTGTTTATTTCACAATCTAGTGAAACAAAACAAGTTACCGATCGAATAATTGTGTGGTTGTATTGTTTGTGTTGGTTGTGATGAAGATTCAAATGTCTCAAAATAGACAGCTATATTTAGATTCTAATCACGTGAGCATGTATCGCGGACATCCATCAAACGTGAGTATACAGTGTGAGAAGGGAATTATGGGAGCTGCACATTTTACAAGATATATTTGAGACATCAAGAGAAACAATGATAAACTGGAACAGAAAACGAGACAGGAATACAATTAGAGAGAGAGAGAGAGAGAGAGAGAGAGAGAGAGAGAGAGAGAGAGAAATACAGACGTTATTATGGATAGTCACACCAGGCACCTCCCTAGAGTCCTAACTGTCAAACGGGGGGGGGGGAGAGATTTCAATAGTACATATGCGTATAAAATATGACGTTAAAAGGGCCCCTAGATGTACTGTAGCCTCAGGCCCCTAAATATCTGAAAGTCTTCCCTTTTGACTCCCTAAGAACGTTTTTGACCACATCATTTAACAAATTATTTTTACATTGGTTATCAAAGTAAATGAAAGATTCTGAAAGTTGGCAGCTGATACAGAATTACATAATTATATTTCAAAGTTTGTATTTGATTGTGAGTGATTTGTAACAAGGGCAGTGAGACGAGCTGCTGTTTTAATTAAGCTTTTTTCGTTCTTACAGGTTAGTTTCGTATTTATAACAGTTAACAAATTTAGTACAATTTGTCATTTTTCATTAATATACAAAAAGTCAATTCAACTAAATACGTTATATAACTGAACGGATTTCGGTCAAGTAATATTATATTATCGGTAATGCCACGGACGTTGCTTTCCTCTTCAGCACAACCCTAGTTTAGAGATAGGACCGTAGATATCTACGGATAGAACAAATTTATTGACACTTGCAAGTGGGGTTATACTGCTTAGACTGTGACAATATTGTGCACTACTTCAATGTGACATTCTTAAACTGGAAAAAAAAAATTAGAAGTATCTGGAGAGAGTGAAAGCTAATAAAGTAAAGTAGGTCACAAAATATCGTAAATGATAATCTTAACCCTCTTCCCGCCTCAACCAAGTGGATGATCACTAGACAGCAGTGTTTTCCATCTTAGTACCCATCTGGGCGTTGTCTCCGGTGGGTGCAGCGAACACACATTACAGCATTGTGAACAAAATATTTCGTTTAATAGACCTAGATAACCCTAGATACCGTTAGGTTGGGGAAATAAATGTATTATATCTATCTGTCTGTCCCACATAGCCAATATCTGTAGCCACACACAGCCAATATCTGTAGCCACCAGTGTTGTTCAGTTAACTATAACTAAAACGATAACTAGAATGATTGACTTTAGTTAACTATAACTAAAACTAAAACTAGCAAGAATTTTTTAACTATAACTAAATAATAACTAAAATGCTTGCCAAAAAAACTAATAATAACTATAACTAAAAAGACTTTCATAACTAATCACATGAAAGTTTTATAATTTTTGATAGCTGTTTTCAAAGTAGTATTTTTCTACCCAAAATATATGCAGGATCTAAATCACTTCAACGAATGATAACTGAGCATTGGAATGAAGGAATTGTTAAACTCAAGGAACTGATTTCTGCTTCTCGTAAAGTCATAATCTGTCTCGATGGATGGTCCAAAACAAACTTGTCTGCATCTTTCTTGGGTGTTTCTGCTTGTTTTTTTGATTCTGCGAAGTTGGTTGTTAGACACGCAATGCTACAACTTGTCCAGCTGCAGTATCCACACACAGGAGAAATGTTGGCTGAAGCTCTACATCAGTGCTTGTTGGACTGGAACATTACATCTAAACAAGTGTTGATGATTGTCACTGACAGTGGAGCCAACATGACCAAAGCCATCAGATTGCTAAATGAAAGAGAAATGGCTGACCAAGAATGTGATGATAATGATATCAGTACAGAGGCAGAATATCTTTCAAATTCGGACAATGATGCCAGTTATGCTGAAGGAAGTGACACTGATAAAGAAGTAGAAGTCAACATTGATCCTGTACCGGCAGACTTTGTTTACTCAATTGAATTAGAAGAGTTAGACAAATCTAGTCATATGCCGTATCCTAGAATGGCGTGTCTAGCTCAACGCTTCAGCTTGTGGTGAAAAAAGCATTCAGCCATTATGACAGCCTCCTTACTAAAGTTAGACACATGGTTGGAAAAATTAGAAAGTCAAGTAAAGGGATAGAAAAAATTAAACAACGATGTGGCAAAGTGCTTGTCAGTGATAACAGTAACAGATGGAACAGCACTTACCATATGATATCTCGCTTTATTGAACTCAAAGCGTGTGTTACTGAATTACTGGCTGAGATGAAAACTGACACACTGTTGATTAGCGAATGGATGCGACTACAAGAATTGTCTGATCTGTTGAAGCCGTTTGCTGTGCAGACTGATAAACTTCAAACAGACAGTCAATCCCTTTCTCATATACTGCCTGCAATTATCGAGCTGCAGTGTTACCTACAGTCTTGCAAGGTATCAAAGTCAGTTACATCAACCATGCTGAGTGATATGAAGACCAGGTTTAGCTGCATTATGAATCCAGCTGCTGACAATTTCAACCCAATACCAGCAGCAGCATGCCCTTCTAAATCCATCGCTGGCAGTTACTATGATGATAGAAGATGAAGAAATGATAAAGCTGCTTGAGGCTGACAAAAAATACATAATAAACGAGGTTTGTGTGACTTAATTTTACTCCATCAGACATGCCAAAATTGCTATGTATTAATTATAGTTGTGTTATGTCATTTAGCTCACTGCTATGAAATTGAATCTACTATCTAGTTCTGTAATAATGGTAATGCTATTATTGGTAGTGGGTGGTGGCACTGGCATGGCATGTTGTATAAGTACACAGTTTTTGAATAAAAACTGACAATAATGTAAATGAATAATAATCCAACAGCAATTTGTGTTAAGAGTTTTATTTTTGAGGTACTGGTTGCAAGTTGGTATAGACTAGTATAGATTTAAATACTGATAAAAATTATTATTCTAATTTGTGCTTGTCAGTTGCCATGCCGGTAACCAGTATGTGTAAAAGTACTATATAGTTATTTGTCAATCACCTGATTGACTTTTACTATTGTGCACATTATATACAGGTTAAACAACAAAGAACAAAATCACCAGATGAAATTCAACTGCAGCAGCAGAGTATTCTTCAGATTCAGTTTCCAAACCTGGCAATGAAACTTTCTGCATCTGACAGTGCCACACCTCATCAGTTGCAGATGTCAGAAATTAATGTGGCCACCGGCATGATCAACAAGTACATTGCTGACATCCAATGCAATGCAATCAAAGACAATGCCATACCATTTTGGTTGAGAAGCTAGCTGTCCGAAGTCGTACAGTCAACTTGCACCTATGGCTCTAGACCTATTAGCAGCACCTGCTTCTCAAGCATTTGTTGAACGGCTGTTTACAGTTTGTGGGATGCTGACCACCGGGAGGAGGAACAGAATGGAGAAGTCGCTGGAACTGAGAGTATGGCTGAAAGTCAACAGTGACTTGCTGAACGAATTAGGCAACAATTTGTTTGATGTAACAATTTGAAATAAAGCAACTTGAATTTTTTTATTCAACTTGGAAGTCACTTTTACTACTGGTTTTTACAAACTTAAAAGTTTTCAAGATTTTTCTTAAACTTATTTTCTGTTCACTTCATGTGTAGTGTGATAGTGTAGTGTGTGGTGCAGTGGATGTTGAAATTTAATTGGCATGTCTCTGTCGTATGATGGGCATTTGAAGTTTTGCAGTGCTTACGAAAATTATTCAATAACAATAACTATAACTAAATAATAATAAAAATGATTGATGAAAAAACTAACTATAACTATAACTAAAATGAATTTAAAACTATAACTAAATAATAATAAAAATGATTGCTAAAAAAACTAATCAAAACTATAACTAAAATGATTTTAATAACTAGAATATCACTGGTAGCCACACACAGCCAATATCTTTAGCCACACACAGTCAATATATGTAGCCACACACAGCCAATATCTTTAGCCACACACAGTCAATATATGTAGCCACACACATCCAATATATGTAGCCACTCAGCCAATATCTGTAGCCACACACAGCCAATATCTTTAGCCACACACAGCGAATATCTGTAGCCACACACAGCCAATATCTGTAGCCACACACAGCCAATATCTTTAGCCACACACATCCAATATATGTAGCCACACACATCCAATATATGTAGCCACTCAGCCAATATCTGTAGCCACACACAGCCAATATCTTTAGCCACACACAGCGAATATCTGTAGCCACACACAGCCAATATCTGTAGCCACACACAGCCAATAT
Organism: Bulinus truncatus; assembly: GCA_021962125.1. Taxonomy (NCBI): domain Eukaryota; kingdom Metazoa; phylum Mollusca; class Gastropoda; family Planorbidae; genus Bulinus; species Bulinus truncatus. The sequence goes on along the minus strand of JAGDYQ010000166.1, from coordinate 1,352,072 downwards.
CTTTAGCCACACACAGTCAATATATGTAGCCACACACATCCAATATATGTAGCCACTCAGCCAATATCTGTAGCCACACACAGCCAATATCTTTAGCCACACACAGCGAATATCTGTAGCCACACACAGCCAATATCTGTAGCCACACACAGCCCAATATCTGTAGCCACACACAGCCAATATATGTAGCCACACACATCCTTCGGTAAACTAAGGGAAACACTATAGTGACGTTAGTAAACGATATTTTCCTAAACTCTCCTAACTCACGGAGGATAAACTAGAGCAGCTGCCGCTTGAAAAAATCTAAACAATTACAAGAATGTGGAAGTTAAGAATGTGAAGAGGTATAAGGCAAGGCATTGTGGCAACAGGCAAGGCATCGGGGAAATGATAATATGGCATTAGGCAAGGCATCGGGGAAATGTTAATATGGCATTAGGCAAGGCATCGGGGAAATGCTAATATGGCATTAGGCAAGGCATCGGGGAGTAAGGGGTGCTATTAATTTTAGTTATGTGGATGTAGAAATATAAAGATGGCTGTCTAACTAAACTGTTTTTTTTAAACCCCCGGATAAACAATATCAATTACTCCCAGTCTTTCTACATTTCTTTTCGTCTACTACGAGTTCGTGGGGCCAAGCCCTGGGAGACAGTGAAGGAGATAAAACACGAAATAGTTTTCTGGAGGATGCACAGAAAAGTTCATAAGTTATCAGTGAGCAACATGTTAGAAACGATGGAAGACATGCCAAGCAGATAATAAAAAAAATGTATTCACGAAAATGTTTTCTTTTAGACCACAGATTGTAATTGATAATGTGTGAATACAAAAACGAGAAGCATGTGTAAGTAAGACTATTAATAGGATCAAGTATTCATTTCATTGGAGGCCAATTTTTTTCAATCTCCAACTCCTATGCTTTCAAATTTTTTTAAGCTTGTCACAGTTTGTCCAGACATTTGCTTGTGATACTATACAATTTACAGCAAATACTACACAATTTACCGCAGATACTATACAATTTACCGCAGATACTATACAATTTACCGCAGATACTATACATTACATTGATCCGAAGATATAGCAAATTGTTTAGTTAACATAATATAACAATAGTAAGGTAGACAAGTTATGATTGATTTTGTTACATAACAGGACCAGTGAGAATCAATAAAGTATAAGGACATAAATTTGTTGTATGTTGACCTGGCGGACATCTGGGAATTTAAAAAACCCTTAGCGACCTCCTATTTAAAATTTAGGTCAAAGTACATTATGATGTCTTTATGGAATATTTTACAAAGCACTGCCATTCACGAACGATAACAAATATATATATTTTTTTTTTAAAACCACGTAAAAATAAAAGTGTCCATTACCTTCTAGCACTCCTACGTCACCAAAGTAGTCTGCCACGTAGCAGGTAAACACCTTGTTGCCAGGTCGATGAATGAAGTTGATGTAAACTGTGGACATAGATCGGTGATTGTTATTAATCTATATATTCAATGTGACAATATTTGTTATCCACAAAATCATTTTTTAAAAAATCATGAACAGTTTAATGCAGTAAGCAAGGCCGACGCCAAGGCAGCCGGAAAGGGTGTGGCTTGCCATTAGGGGGTGCCCATCGAGTATAGAACTTTTTGTAAATGACTTAGCGATTGGTCAGCTGGGCCCCCGTTAGTGGAGATCTTCAAAGGCCCCAAGATAAGCTGACGGTAGCTCTTCGAACCGAATAGTTGTTGAACCTTCTTCTCTCTGCTATTTTAACTTCTGCGCCTTTTTTAAGTTATACTTTTTAAGTTAAAATTTTTTAAGTTAAAATTTTTAAGTAGTACTTTTCCAAGTTATACTTTAATTTTTTTCGCAGAAGGGTAATACTTGATGACGTCTACAGGGTGGGCGTGGGGCGGTACTGTCCGAGATTAAGGTACTTTTAGCCGGCACTGATAAACAGACAGAGCTTGAGCTAGTAAATTAATAATCTAACGTTACCTGATATTGTTATGTTTTCACTACAAGCAGTGTTTTAATGTGTTTATTATTTCAAGAGAATTGTGCAAAGAATATATATTTCTGACTAGTTTTCATTCTCCCATTCGGTGAATAGGGCCATTTTTTTAGAATGATTGTCATTAATATTACAGAATTTAGCCCATTTCTTACAAAGGCCTAATGTCTAAACGGATATTCCCAAATACAGGCAATTCTAACCTAATAGTCTCCTGAGGGCTGCATGGATCACAATGCCATGTCAAAATGGCCCATAATTGAAATCAGAGCAAGTAATGGGTCAATGGGTCATGGGTCAATGGGTCAAATGGGTCGCACAATTGGATGGGTCACTCGGGTCATGGGTCAATGTTCCCTGACCCACGACCCATCCTTAGTCTCCGCCCGACCCTAAAAAAAATACCGTCGTCGCGCGATTTTTTTTAAATTTCAAAATGGTTTCTATGGCGACGGCCGCCATCTTGAAAATAACAACATTCAATGAATGATGGGTCTGGGTCAAGAACTTGATGGGTCATATTGGTCATGGGTCAAGCTCAGTGACCCATTACTCGCTCTGATTGAAATCATTTCATAAAAAAATATAGTCAAACTCTCTCATCGTCTACTAGTACTAAGAAGACCTAAAATTTGCATTTACAAGGTCTAGAGACTTGCTATGTTCATGTATCGAAAATTGTGAAAGAGCTAAAAATATATCGACAACGTTTAATAGAGTTATACTCAGCAGAAACACATTAGTACTAATTACAAATATTATATCTACCGTCAAATTACACACAAACACTTTTTTCCCATTAAACGAAGGCTACTATTTGTTTAAGATAAAAAAAAATCTTTCCCTTGTTAGCAGTCGGTCATCGGGGAACTAAGAATTGGGGTCCACCTTCTACATACTGTCTCACATACTAGCTAGTAAACAAAGTGTTTAGAAGATTTAGACGACAGATATTCCAATAATAAGAAACCCCTATTTGCGTGATGTATTTGCTTTTAAAATGAAAGCTAGTCCCGCCACCTACCTATAACTCGCGTAGTGCCTCCGTAGCCATTGCACATTCGGCTTCGTTGATCTCCATGAAAGCCATTGTACCATTATTATTATTAAACTTTCAATATTACTTTTTTTTCTCATAGACAAAGACGTACATACGCAAACATATACACTCGTGAACTCACATAAATAAAGTAGCACGGTATAAATAATGCCCTTGACTTGACACAATATTTATTATCCTTAAAAAAACTTTATACGCCAATTCGTTAGAGGAAATCATCCAACGATCTAATGCTTTGAACCAAATCAATAATGTAAAATAACCAACAAAGAGCAACAATTAGCGTGCCGTCAGAACAACAATTAACGTGCCGTCAGAACAACAATTAACATGCTGTGAGAACAACAATTAACGTGCCGTCAGAACAACAATTAATTTAACCGTCAGAACAACAATTAACGTGCTTTGAGAACAACAATTAGCTTGCTGTGAGAACAACAATTAGCGTGCTGTGAGAACCAGAATTAGCGTGCTGTGAGAACAACAATTAACGTGCCGTCAGACAACAATTAGCGTGTAGTCAGAACAACAATTAGCGTGCAGTCAGAACAACAATTAACGTGCTGTGAGAACAACAATTAGCTTGCTGTGAGAACAACAATTAACGTGCTGTGAGAACAACAATTAGCTTGCTGTGAGAACAACAATTAGCGTGCAGTCAGAACAACGATTAGCTTGCCTTCCTAATTTTAAATTTTAAAAATCAATGTTCGTTGTCAACGCCCTCAGACAAAAACAAAGAAACAATAAAGTAAAACTTTCAACCAGATTTTAAGTTTTGTTTCATACATGATGTGAGCTTGATTTAAGTGAAGGAAAAAAAATGGCAATTTTAAAAAAAAAATCTTATAGCTGTCATTCTGTTCTTGCAGCTTCACGTGATTTCCGGCATTTTTTTTTGTTTGTTTGTTTCGGTCCTGTCACGAACAAGAGAAGTTAATCCATGTGAACATGTCGGCGTGAGGAGTTATTGTTACTGAAATCTCATAGAACATAGAAGTTTGAAATGTGTGTATGTAAAAGTAATGATTGTACGGAATGTCAGGCTCTATTGAGTTGTTACAGAAAACGAGACAAGTGGATCTGAAAATAAGTCTATAGTCTATACAAGATATCACTGTCTACAGATGTTAGGCACGGGCTTCATTTAATAGCTGATAACGGAAAGTGAGTGGACCCCAGACTGTGACTGGACCCCAGACTGTGACTGAACCCCAGACTGTGACTGGACCCCATACTGTGACTGAGCAACAGACTGTGACTGAACCCCAGACTGTGACTGAACCCCAGACAATTGTTGGGACTTCTATTCTGACATGTATGGGTTGATATATTGTACAAATGCAGTATGTTGATTTTTATTTCTCCAGCTTAGTCTGTTACATTGTTGTGGGCCGGCACACCTGGATCAAAAGCAGATGTTTATTTTACTGACAGATGGCCACGTCATCGTACTCTAGCCTAGGGCATGGTCTAATACAATCAGAAACACAGTTACACAGTGCAGTAGCATTGACATTCTGGCATCCATAAATTGATTATTGGGGATTACTGATAGAAAACGTTGGACCAACATAGCACAAAACCTATCTTGGGTCTGTTAAAACCTGATAATAAAACGTTTGTTTAGCGCTACTTATGAACATTTTAATGTAATGTATAGCCTCAAAAAGTAGCAAAATAGCGAAAAGTATCGAATTAGTGAAAAGTAGCGAATTAGTCAAAAGTATGAAATTTGTGAAAAGTAGGGAATGAGTGTTTGTTATACAGAAACATTCCATCACACCAACAAGTGCTAATCTACAAGGTTCATAATCGGTCAGTGTGTAGTGTGCAAGATTCGTTCAAATGGTCACTGTGTTCATGGCATTGTGTGACGACCATCCTAAAACCACGGAATCTTTTTTTTTTCCTCCGTTCTGTGGCCTGAACAAGTGGGTTGTATGCATGTTATAAGTAAAAAACCTCTATCTGACCTTTAGCCTTTTAACTTTTTAAACTCTTTTAAGCCTATAACCTTTTAAACCGCCTTGAACAAAAATATACATGAAGAGAAAAAAGCTATCATATAAAAAACAGACAACCTAAAGTAAACAAGAAAAATGTTTTGTAAATATCAAATGCCAGAATCCACTGGAAGTTTTATTTACATTTTTATTCCCAGTGCGTTTTAGGTGTCAATGAAACATGTTAAACTTTTTGTTTTTATGTGTCAATGAAACATGTTAAAATTTTTGTAATGAACTTCTGTAGTCCACCCCTTGAACCCCTTTCAGCAACTGCTAAACTTTGAACTTTTTTACCTTTTCTCCAAACTCAACAATAGATCTAACTGACCTTGATGAATGAGAATGAAAAGAATAATAGACCATTTACTGTACTATGTATATTTTAGCAATCGACTATTCTATTTCATTCTCCCGATAGAAATCAGAATATCATTCATAAACTGTTCTGGTATCCATATCAGCATTTGGAAATTGTTTATGAAAATAATAATAACTATGCATATACGCGCGCTTAAAATGTTAATTAGCGTATGTGTAAGAATGTGTTTATTTTTGGTACTATCGTTTCCTGTACAATTGTACAATGAGCAAATGATTTAATATACGGGGAAAATACATTTTTTTTAAAAAATGAAAGGCAATATTTGTTGTTTAATTTTGTTTCTTGATGCTAAAATAAAAAAAAAGTCTACACTCCGGCAACACCATGACGTCTTTTATGAAAAGGTCAATATTGGAGATAGGGTTACAGGTAGGAGAGCAAAGGTTACATCCCTTAACTCTGTCTATAAATAACCAGTTATCAGTAATGTAACAGACGGTGATGGATGGAGAATTTCTCCTCACGAAGTAGAAAAAACATAAGTCCCATTCTGTAACCTTAGTTTAATCTATATAAATAATAGCGGCGTGCGTTCTGCGTTAAATCGAAAGTAAAGAATTAATACAACAGTATTCCAGTTTAAAATACAATCATAAAAAGATCGGATCTGCCCGAAACGAAATAACCTAGCCTACTGATCAAACCTAAGGGAATATAGCTCTTTGCAAGGTTTTGCAGGGTACAGCTAGTAAAACAATAAAACTTGACAATCCCTGATGAGCCAGTCTGTGGTATATATATTTTTTTGGCTTATTTAAACGTGAAAAGTCACAGACAAAAAGGAGGAGGGCGGGGTCAATTAGGGTCAATTAGAAGTTTAAGAGCAATGCATATTTTAATTAAAGAGATTTAAAGGGAATAATTAGAAGATACTAGCCATCCCGCGTCGTAACATACGCCGCCGTATCAATCAATATAATTACTGTAATTATATTTTTAAATAAGCAATCAAACAAAATAACAGGCTGACATCTTCGGAAAAATACATAGTAAACAAAGTTGAACTTTGACCTATCATGTGCAGACTTTATGGTCACTATCTGGTACCTTCCAGCAACTTGTTTTTTTTTATTTTATTGTTTATTTTTTTCATTCAGCATTCCCTCATTTCCGCGGTTAAACGGATACAGAATTTACCGCGACGGGGGATAAATGAAATAGTTTCGTATTTAGAGCACATAAAAACATGATCAAGGGCGGATTTAACGGGGGGGGGTTGAACCCCCCTCCCCCCGTAACCGCAAGTTTAGGTAAGACATCATTAAATTATTGAAATATTTTTTGTTCTAAGACGGACGGACTATAATTTTAACATTTCAATTTTGCCCCCCCCCCAGCCCCCCCCCCCCCATTTCCGTCAAAGTTGTCTAGGTCCGCCCCTGAAAATGATTACGACCAAACAATATTGTTTTAAAAATTACTGGAGCTGCCTAGACAAAAAATAGTATTGTACAACCACCATTGCGCTCGTATCATTCGCTTAATTTATTTCACTATATAAAAGAACAAAACGTCATATAAGAAATTAAAATAATCTGGTTTTATAAAAGAAATCAGAAAAATTTTAATTATTTGTGACATCCCTCCCTTCTGAAGCCAGCTATAAATAGTCTTGCAAGCTGATGTAATAATTACTGGGTTTTTTTTTCCCCCGCTGTCGCTTGATGTGTGAACCAGCCCTCGTCTCCCAGCAGACTATAGTGTTATTTTGACGAAACGTCATATAAGAAATAAAAATAATCTGGTTTTATAAAAAAAAAACGCACTTGCTGATGAAACAATGCGTGGTCGTCTGTGACAATTCGCCGTGTCTGCCTCTATCCACCCCTCCCTCCCCCCCTCCCCCCCCCAGCACAATATAGTGGGTTTTTTTTTCAACCTCGCTGTGACCCAGCCCTCGTCTCCCAGCAGACTACATGTATAGTGTTTTTTTTTCACTATCGAGATTTCCGGCTGCGTCTTGCGTCTCGAAGAGGAGAAATATATATATAGATTGCAGGGTCGTTGGGTTACGAGTCTGAAAGCCCTCGTGTCATCAGCACGGGGATGTTGTTGAGTTCGATCTTCAGTGGCATCATTGGCCAGCTGACCTCATTAAGTCCACAAGTGGGAGTCAAGAAGTGTCAATGCTGCCTCGAGGTACACCGGTTTCAATTATAACTGGAGAGATTTTAAAAAAAGAGCCACTCTACCCTCATTTTACAAAATTAACACACAATGTAATGGTCGGATATGTAACCACTGTAATGGTCCGATACGTAACCACTGTAATGGTCCAATATGTAACCACTGTATTGGTCAGATATGCAACCACTGTAATGGTCCAATACGTAACCACTATAATGGTCGGATATGTAACCACTGTAATGGTCGGATATGTAACCACTGTAATGGTCCAATACGTAACCACTGTAATGGTCCAATATGTAACCACTATAATGGTCGGATATGTAACCACTGTAATGGTCGGATATGTAACCAACAACAGATGGCAACCCAATCGTAACAGGGGTGGCACAGCGTATGACAAACATGCATCCACTGTGTCCACTATTGGCTTAGCATGCCCGGCCATAACACAGAACCGTCGGCCATACCACAGAACCGTCATTTATTGCAAGTGTTTTCTGTGCGACCTCAAATCAATGGATCGTTTACAATTAATTCTAAGGAGTTTGTGCTATCCCCCGCCCTCCCCCTACACAAGCTGCCCATAATTTTGTTATAACGGAGATGGACTTTAAATTGAGTGGACTGATTGACCCCACGCAGGATGACCCCCCCCCCCCGCTTTAGTGTACCTAAGATTTGACATTGACAGTAACACGTTCCAATTAGAGAGCTGCACGGGATTGGGATTCGCGGGACTCCCGCGGAATCCGCGAGACTCCCGCGGGATTGGAAATAAATTTATCGGGAGTTCCATGGGATTGGTTTTGTTTTTGCGGGAGTCCCGTGGGTTTGGGTTTTGTTTTTGCGGGAGTCCCGTGGGTTTGGGTTTTGTTTGAGTTGAGACTCTCGCAGACTTCTGATGAATCAATCAAATCGCACGGATGATCTTGGGATGATGTGTGATGTATGATACACACCTAGTTCAAGGCCTTTCCTTGACATTCTTGGTATTTAGGTCAAAACGCTAGAGTAGATTTAGAGACAGAGACTATCCCCTTCGACGTTTTAATATAATAGATATCTAAGAGTTAGGAGTAATACCAATAAGGTTGACAAGGTGACAGACGACTTAGGACAAGGTGGGGAAACAATAGAATAGTAGACAGCAAAGGTGTGAAGACCGAGAGGCGACGTCGGACAGGCTAGTAGGGTTAACAATGACGACCAGGTGACGCTCCTAGAAAGATTAGATAGTTAGGAAAATACTGAAGGGATTGTGACGTACCTAGGGTAATTAGGGCACGGACGTTGGGGTATAAATAGGGGCTGGATTCGGACATTAGTTAATTAAAATAAGTTAGGAGAAATTAATAGTTATGAGGAGTTTTAGAGATCTCTAGTTAGTAAGAGTTGAGGCAGAGTGAATTATTGAAGTGTATTCATTTATGGAATTTTGTATTCTGATGAATTTCTGAGGTACATTTATGTAAATAAATCGTTGTACTAACAACGCCTCGAGTTTGATTTGTTTTTGAGTTGTGACAAAGGAGCGAGCAAATAAGAGTGAAACAGACTGACATACTTCTCTAATTCTCTTTTTTAATTTTCAAAAAAATGATAATAAAGCAAACATTCAAAAGTTAATTTACGCAAAAAGCGAGCGTATTCAGTTTTACGTAAATAAAGATGGTAAGAACAATATTTGGGAAAGTTTCAATCGTTTGCTCTTGGATGGTGAGGATGTGCCATTCGCAGTATGTACAAGATGGATACCATTATAACTTGGAAGGCACACGATGGTACGAATGGTCTGTGGAAGCATCTCGAGTTTTGTAAAAACAGATCACCATTTCCAAAAATTACATCAATGACTAGCTTCATTCCATGTCAAGAGAAGATTGTTAAACAGGTTCCAGTTCGGGTTAAAACAGAAATCACAAACACCATTGTTTCAATGTGCGCTAAAGACATCAGGTCCTTTCATTTGTCGAAGGCTCTGGTTTCCAAGAATTGGCTGCAAAGTTGATAAACATTGGTGCAAAATATGGGAATGTTCCTGTTAATGAGATTTTGCCTTATGCCACGACTGTTTTAGGCATTTGGGTAATGTTGTGGAGAAAGAAAAAAATCTCCAGAAAGTGTTAATGACCTCTTATTTTTACAAGAACTTACACTGTAGAACTGTTTATTTTACTTATTATCTTAAATGTTTTTCATGTATGTTTATCGAGAGGATTTCTACAAACAAATTTTTAAACCATTTTTTATGAGTTATAAGAATATTTTTTGACGGGAGCGGGTGGGGCTGGGAAAAATTTTCGCGGGAGCGGGTGGGATTGGGAAAAATTTTCGCGGGAGCGGGTGGGACTGGGGGGAATTTCTTTTGGGAGCGGGTGGGACTGGTTTTGAAAACGCGGGAATGGGTGGGACTGGGTGTGATTTTGACTCCCGTGCAGCTCTCTAGTTCCAATATTCATTTGTACCCTAAGGGTGCAATTAAACTGGTTCCCTATTTGGGTCCCGCACGTTCAATAGCTCACTCTGTTACTTAATAGATCAATAGCATACATTTCATAATATATTATTATATATACATATCATTTATATATCAACTATATGCTTGGGTGCAATTTAGTCCATACAATAAAATGAACGCACACTCCTGTGACACAAACCACTTCTACCGTACGACAATTTTAAATTTAAAAAAAACAATTCTTACAAAAGTTTTGTCCTACATATCTACATAGTTCAATACTTACAATCTAAACAATATTCACTGTATTTACTGGAATCCAACGGTATCAATATCACAGACATAGTGCTGGTGTCGTCTCCCTTACACACTCTCAAGCCGGCTAGTAGCTACAAATGAAATTTCGGGGGAAAAAAATGTAAACAGGGAACTGGGTCCTGTATTTTTCCCTTACGCCTGATTACACAGCATGTCACACTAAGCTGCCAACTCTGTCGTTTTCCTTTTTTTAAAAATTCCTGATGAGACCTGAAGGCTATTGACGTGTAAAAACTACGAAGGTTGAAGGTACACTTGTGTACTGCGTAGTTGAATTGAGCTGTTCATTTGTGTTTTCATAGTGGAATTGTTAGCCTATTAATAGATCCTCAATTTTTCTCCTCAATCAATCATAAATGCAATTTTATTCTATCCTTCGTTGTTAATAAGTGTTCATCATTTAGAGAAGGGAAAATTAGAGTAACCTTTCACTACTGTAATAAGCAGTTTCCATCATGTCTGTTTATTATCTTTATTACTATATACAGTGTCGTAAGTTAGTCGTAACCACAAAATAAATATTATACAGAAAAAGCGCATCACTTTAAAAAAAAAATTAAAAATACTCTAATAATGACTAAAAATACGCCACCTTTTCTGTTATTTACCTTTTACTTAGTGTACACCAAAATATTGATACACAATAGCGCATTAACAAAAAAAAAACATGGCGTCTTTCGAAAATATCAATTTAAATTAACGATGTGCATTCTGTATAATTTATATTCACTGGTCGTAACTTGTGTTTGTGGCGACCTGGACTGACAGTACCCCCCCCCCCACCCACACCGCTCACCCCAAGTTATGACACTGACGTCATGGCTCAATGGCGGCTCTTCATTCAGTTTTGTGCGGCACTCAGTGAGTAAGTTTACTCTGTTACTTCATACCTTTTGACACTAAACCTTAATTACTTTCACCACCATGCGTCTCTTCACACAATTCTTACTAGGTGGGTCTCACCTACCCCATGATTGCCCACCCCTGATGGCTACATTGTTTGTTCACTGAAAAAAAAATTATGATTCAATTAAAAAAAAAGGACATTTTATCTTGATTAGAGGCGTCGTTAAAATCTTAGAGGTCCTTTTGCGAAATGTTTTCCTACAACAATAATTTCCCCCTGTCAATGACACTAACAGTTCAAAGGGGCCTCCCGAACCTTTTTACCCAGTTCACTTTATAACGACGCCATTGATTGGATAAAGAATAGAAATCCGGTTTAGATCATCAAGAACAAAATAACTTTAATGTTGAGGGGTTCTTCATGACACATCCGGTTTTGTTAAGTTAGCTTGAACCACGTGACTTTAACTATTGTGCTGCAAAAAAAAAAAAACTCAATAGATTTCTTTACACGAGTTTTGTAATTACATTACACATAAAAAACTTTCGTAAGAAATGTACTGTGCTTACTATTAAATTAATTTATCCAATTTTTAGATTGTGCAAATACGGCCCACATAGCATCCGGCCTAGTGAAAAATATGTTATCCGGATTAAAACGAGTAATAAATAAGCTTTTTATTTTTTGTTACTTTTGTTTTCTTTTAAAAAAGATTTTGTAATTAATAGTTTAGACAAAAAGTGACTTTTACCCAGCTCCGATCTATCCAACTTTTGCATTATCTAACTGCTAAGTGTAGAGTATACTATAATTTTGTACAATTTGATATTTAATTGAGAGAATTTCTCAAGTTGAACTATTCCAAACTTGTGTTTTCATTGCTTTGTATTTCTGGTGAATTATTGATAAAAACAAACAGAAATAAAGACACAAATAGATGGATAGATGGATGATTGTATGGATGTATGTTTGTATGTATAGATAGATAGAAGATAGATAGATAGATAGATAGATAGACAGACAGACAGACAGACAGACAGACAGACAGACAGACAGACAGACAGACAGACAGACAGACAGACAGACAGACAGACAGACAGATAGATAGATAGATAGATAGATAGATAGATAGATAGATAGATAGATAGATAGATAGATAGATAGATAGATAGATAGATAGATAGATAGATAGATAGATAGATAGATAGATAGATAGATAGATAGATAGATACTAATAGATAGATATTATTAGTTGGCATCACTGAGCCAAATGAAATGATCCAGTATTTCAGTTATAACAAAAGATATTCCCCAGAGGATCTGCCCAATCAACAAGTCGCGCTAGCGAAACGGCACGACCAGAGCCACATTCCCTCCCTCCCCGTCTCCCTCGTGTAGTTCACCTCGTGTAGTTCACTCTGTGGCGATAACCAAACTATGTACTAGTTATGTAGGTAAACTGATTGGTCACACAGGTCTCAGTGCCGTTGTCGTTCTGATTGCCGGAACGCGGCGTAACTCGCGTAGCTGACTTCAAAATTTAGCCGTAGTTAACACCCTTGCGCCAAATCGATTCCTTTCAATATGAAATAACCAGTAGCCTACATGCAGAACATTTTAAAATATAGCATACCTGTATACAGGTGCCTAGGGCCTACGAACTTTTCAAGGGCCTACGAAAGCCAGAATGGCAAATAAGTGCCGGTGCATTCTTGAAAAATATTAAAAAATGAAATCGGGGAAGGCCTACGAATTTGAAAGTGCCTAGGGCCTACGATGGCCTTAAAACGGCCCTGCCTGTATACGGTGCTTTTTTTTTTTTTTGTAAAAAAAAATAGGTGCCGGAAAAAATAGGTGATGGATTGCCTAACTTTTCGCAGTTTCGCATTTTATATTTTAATTCTTATTGCTCGCAATTTTGAAATAATTCAATTTTAACAAATTAAAAATATTATAAATGAATAATAAACGTTAGAATACAAGAAAAGTGATATTTTTCCCCACAATGAATAAGGTGCCGGTGCGTACCGGCACAAAAAAAGCACTGCCTGTATAGATATAGAAAGAATAGGACAGAGAGAGAGAGAGAGAGAGAGAGAGAGAGAGAGAGAGAGAGACGGAGAGAGAGAGAAAGAGAAAGATGAAAGAGAGAGAGGGAGAAAGAGAGAGAGAGAGAGAGAGAGAGAGAGAGAGAGAGAGAGAGAGAGAGAGAGAGAGAGAGAGAGAGAGAAGGACGATGATAAAACAGAAAGACGAGAAAGACAATTAAAGAAATAAAAAAAAAACCTTTAATTCCCACAGTACTAACACGTTCAGCTAGAATCAATAAGCCATCCCTGTGAAATACTCACGAGCCAAGATTATAATGAGGTTGAAGTCCTCGAATTTACCTGTCCATAGGTGACACTCATGACAGCCTCATTCATAATTGAGATGAACTCGTTGATCGATTAGTTAAGAAAAAAAAATATCTAAATCTGATCGATGGCAGAAAGTCGGCTATGAAAGTATAAAAGTTAACATTATTACGGGATTTTGATTATTTCGTGTATTTTGTGTGTCCCCATTTGGTTCTTCTAGTGAAACTTGATCATTTAGCGCACTATTTTTTAATTAATAAAATATATCCAGAATTTCACCCATTTCATCAACGATCTTGGAGGATAGGGGGAGGAGGAGGGGTTCAATCATATATTAAGCATTAACAATATTTGAGACACAAAGTAATTACATCATACTCAAAGCAACCTTCATTTAATATGATAAACATTTTTTAACACGGGACTTATCAACAGTAGGAAAGATATCTTGGGAGTCTTGATGCCTGACTACATTTTGATTATTGAACAACCTAGCAGCACATCACTTTTTTAAACCACCATTTTGTTGGCCAATTTTGAATTTCTTGAATTTCCCAAACAAATTTTACATCACTGCAAACCTTGGTCACTTTCCAATACTTGGAAGTAAAATACATAACTTAATGATTCCAAACCATTGTGGGGCAGAGCTACTCTCATATAGTTTCACTCACATATAGTGTCACTCACATATGGTTTCAATCACACATGGTGTCACTTCTCACATATGGTTTCACTCGCATATGGTTTCACTCGCATATGGTTTCACTCATATATGGTTTCACTCACTTATGGTTTCACTCGCATATGGTTTCACTAACATATGATGTAACTCATATATGGCGTAACTCACATATGGTGTAACTCACATATGATGTAACTCACATATGGTGTAACTCACATATGGTGTAACTCACATATGATGTAACTCACATATGGTGTAACTCACATATGATGTAACTCACATATGGTTTCAATCACATATGATGTAACTCACGTATGATGTAACTCACATATGGTTTCACTCACATATGATGTAACTCACATATGATTTCACTCACATATGATGTAACGTCTCACATATGGTGTCACTCACGAATGGTCTCACTCACTTATGGTTACACCCACATATGGTTTCACTCACATATGGTTTCACTCACACATGGTGTCACTTCTCACATATGATTTCACTCACAAATGGTGTCACTCACATATGGGCCCATTCATTTATTACTTAACGCTATTAAACCATTCTTTATCATTGCATTTCACATTTAGGCGCCCCCCCCCCACCCCGCCAACAAATCCAAGGCGTTATGTTATAAGTGAACGACTCATTTGTTAAAATTGCAAGACAAAGTCGACAGCTTGAAAAATAAAGTTATATAGGAAAATGCCCATAATTTTGTTATAACGGAACTGGACTTTAAATTGAGTGGACTGTTTGACCCCATGCAGAATTGGGCCCCACTATAATTCACCATATGTTTGACGTTGACAAACAACACGTTCCAATAACCATTACATTTTAGAACGCTCCAAACTGATGTGCTTCACGACTTTCAGATTTGGAGTAAGAAGTTCAAGGTCGTCTCCGTACACGGGATAAAGCTAATTAAAAAGTAGAGACATTTTAAAATTTGTTTCAATGTTAGAATTTATTTGTTTGAATAGTTTAATCTCAAGCTAAAATAAGGGACAGACTGGTTTAGTGTTTAGATTTCGTAAATACATTCCAGTAGTAAATTAAAGAGTTAACTCCAGGAGGCGTAGCTGGGGGGGGGGGGCGGGGGTATATATGTCCCCGGGCGCTACTCACAATGGGGCGCCAAATGTATATTTTACATATAATATTATATGATTTTCGAATGGGGGGGCGCTAAAATGTATTAAAAAGGTATTGTGCCCCGGGCGCGAGTCAAGCTCATTACGGCACTGGTTAACTCGTCGGTAATGGTGTCCAGTTATCGCATATTCAGTTATTGGTTTTACATTTAATATTTAATTTTGTTTATCCCACTAGCTGACTAAATCACTTTTATCGGTGAAAACATACAAAAAAAAAATAGTCTTCTTCACGTTGATTTTTTCCCCCACAACCATATTAAGTTTTTAAATGTAAAAAAAAAATGTTTTGTCATTTTGACCTAAGGTAACTTTTATTTCATTTTTTTTTTTAAAAAAAGCTTTTCCCATTATTGTTTGTTTTGTCTCGTTCATCACCGCCTGTCATTGTTACACAGGTCAACTTATTCATATCCCGGCTAGCTGTAACAACATATATATATATATATATATATATATATATATATATATATATATATATATATAATGCAACTGTATAATGCGTCCATTTGTAAACACAATACCAGAAGTATAACAGAGACAAATTTTTAAAACGGGAAGGTAAGTAGAATTCTGGGAAAATTCAGAGGCAGATTAACACCATAATGACGGACGTAATATCCATTGATATCTATAATATGCTTACATGTAAACATACAAATAGATAGATAGAAAGGCAGACAGGCAGACAGACAGATCGATCGATAGATAGATAGATAGATAGATAGATAGATAGATAGATAGATAGATAGATAGATAGATAGATAGATAGATAGATAGATAGATAGATAGATAGATAGATAGATAGATAGATAGATAGATAGATAGATAGATAGATAGATAGATACATTTTTATTCAAAAAGCTACATAAATCCATAGAATTAGGTGGCATTACAATATGTATGAACCTTTACTTTCCCTCTTTAACAATTCTAATTATTTGATTTACTTCATCTTTGTTTTGCTATTATAACTTATTTTAAGTTACGTAAACATGGAGATAAATTTGAGATATTTAAGGTACGGAACTCTGCCATTCTTACATACATATTTGTAGTTACCTGAGCTTCAAGATAATGAACCAAACTTTTTTTTTTCTATGTAGTTTCGTTGCTTTAAAAAACGTTATAAGGAAATATGACCATATGATGATGTGAGTGGCCTTATTATAACACTTCATTAAAGAAAATATCTTTGTCTATAGTTATGGTTGGGCCGGAATCGCGGTTTCTGGTTAGAATAACGACATCCGTCCTCCATCAGCTTAGAGAGCTGCACGAGAGTCAAAACACACCCAGTCCCACCCATTCCCGCGTTTTCAAAACCAGTCCCACCCGCTCCCAAAAGAAATTCCCCCCAGTCCCACCCGCTCCCGCGAAAATTTTTCCCAATCCCACCCGCTCCCGCGAAAATTTTTCCCAGCCCCACCCGCTCTCGTCAAAAAATATTCTTATAACTCATAAAAAATGGTTTAAAAATTTGTTTGTAGAAATCCTCTCGATAAACATACATGAAAAACATTTAAGATAATAAGTAAAATAAACAGTTCTACAGTGTAAGTTCTTGTAAAAATAAGAGGTCATTAACACTTTCTGGAGATTTTTTTCTTTCTCCACAACATTACCCAAATGCCTAAAACAGTCGTGGCATAAGGCAAAATCTCATTAACAGGAACATTCCCATATTTTGCACCAATGTTTATCAACTTTGCAGCCAATTCTTGGAAACCAGAGCCTTCGACAAATGAAAGGACCTGATGTCTTTAGCGCACATTGAAACAATGGTGTTTGTGATTTCTGTTTTAACCCGAACTGGAACCTGTTTAACAATCTTCTCTTGACATGGAATGAAGCTAGTCATTGATGTAATTTTTGGAAATGGTGATCTGTTTTTACAAAACTCGAGATGCTTCCACAGACCATTCGTACCATCGTGTGCCTTCCAAGTTATAATGGTATCCATCTTGTACATACTGCGAATGGCACATCCTCACCATCCAAGAGCAAACGATTGAAACTTTCCCAAATATTGTTCTTACCATCTTTATTTACGTAAAACTGAATACGCTCGCTTTTTGCGTAAATTAACTTTTGAATGTTTGCTTTATTATCATTTTTTTGAAAATTAAAAAAGAGAATTAGAGAAGTATGTCAGTCTGTTTCACTCTTATTTGCTCGCTCCTTTGTCACAACTCAAAAACAAATCAAACTCGAGGCGTTGTTAGTACAACGATTTATTTACATAAATGTACCTCAGAAATTCATCAGAATACAAAATTCCATAAATGAATACACTTCAATAATTCACTCTGCCTCAACTCTTACTAACTAGAGATCTCTAAAACTCCTCATAACTATTAATTTCTCCTAACTTATTTTAATTAACTAATGTCCGAATCCAGCCCCTATTTATACCCCAACGTCCGTGCCCTAATTACCCTAGGTACGTCACAATCCCTTCAGTATTTTCCTAACTATCTAATCTTTCTAGGAGCGTCACCTGGTCGTCATTGTTAACCCTACTAGCCTGTCCGACGTCGCCTCTCGGTCTTCACACCTTTGCTGTCTACTATTCTATTGTTTCCCCACCTTGTCCTAAGTCGTCTGTCACCTTGTCAACCTTATTGGTATTATATCTATTATATATGGGCCCCTATTATATTCGTGTTACTTAAGGGCAAGTGTCCGGCTGACCACATTCCCCTCTGGCTACCCCCTTGCCCTAACCTCATGGTGAGCATAGTGAAAAGTTTGATTTTATCTTGGAAAGATTCCAACTCAAGAACAGCCAATCAAAATATCTTGACATGCGCCAGACTTGGAAATAACATCCAATTTATAGAGCGATCGAAGATAAAATACCGAGAGGAGAATAAATGGTGGATTTCAAAATGCATTTCGAAATTTTTTAGAAATATATGTATGTGTGATTGGAGAAAATAGATAGAAATGGGGGGAGGGAGAAATAAAAATTAATCTGTCACTTTATCTACAAACAGCCTCTCTTTTTCTAAAGATGTCGGCAGAAGTAATCTTGTAATGTGGGATAAAGTCTCAATGACTGTCCAACTCATTCTTTCATTTCGCCATCGTAACAAAAAAAAAAAAACAACAACTATGGAACAGCTGTATGGCATCAAATCAAGTGTCTGTATATTCAATGCCGTTCCATCATAGACAATGGATTTAAAACAATATTAGCATAGTTCCACAAGACGTTGTTGCACCACTAGACAAAGATTTTTTTTTTTATCTTTTTAAAGTGAAGCATGGGGGGGGGGGGAAGGGGTAAATTTGAAGAGAAATAAAACACATACCGATAGAAATAATTTAAATTTAGCTCAGAGGAAAATGTATAGTATGTGTATGAAATCTTGTACGTATGGGGCGGGGAGGGTGTTGGCTTTTAGATTTAGTTTAAAGTGTTGTACACAATACAATAATATTGGAACGCAATTTAAAAACAAAAACATAACAGCATTCTATCTAAGCATATCTATGCTGTTTCCAATGAACACTTAGAGTATATTATGTGTGAGCTATTACAAAAATCAAACATTTCAGCTGTGATGCAATTTTTGGGGGCACAACATAGAAATGTTATTGAACCTGAGTTGAACTGGCGGTGACTAGTGGTTGGGCCCTAAATATTTCTAAGAATGTTCCTTGTTTATTTTATTTGTCCTTAATATCAATGTTCCACGAGTCCTCATTATCACTGACTGAGAACCGCTAATCTACCCTGACCAAGTTTTTAATATTGTATCTTTCGCAAAGTTAATGTTGAGAGAACTTTTCTTTCTTTACCATTGGGAACATGGCTAACAACTTTCAATTTAGTTTCTATCAATATTTAACCCTAGCCTCTACTCCCTCCGAGATTTTTTTTTCATTTCAAATCAAACATCAGGTGGGACCTGATACAAGCATTGATCGCCTGATGACACAATCAATGAACGATCAACACAAGACTGTAAACACCATGAATGTCATGGCCCAGTCAAAGGCTGGATCAAATACTATGTCTGGGGGGAAAAAAAAAACACAACGAGAAATTTAAGCAAAAGAAAAAAAAGAATATTATTGAAAAATGAACCCCTGGTTGCAAAGTAGGGAGAAGGGTTTGTCTAATTTCTTGATTAATGTAACCAGAATGAATATGGATTGTTTTTCTAGCAACAGACAAATCACCCTTTGAATGAGGTTTTCTGTCTCACTCATCTTGAATACAAAACTTATTAACTGAATTGTGGTTCTTAGACTTCACTTGGACAATGTGATGTGTATACAAAACCAGTATCATGTGGATTATATTCATGAGACTATTGTTAAGAGCCAATGATGCTTGCTATAAAATATTCATTGTTGTTTGTGATACATTCAAATGAAAAAAATAAAAATACAAAAGATTAGTTTGAATAAAACTTTATTGATAAGAAAAAAAACGCATGGGAAATATGTAAAAGATCAACAAAACTCAAACAATCTCATTCACTGGAGAATGTTATCTCCATAAAACCATTCAAACTACTGTAGTTTGTAAAACAAATTGTATCCAATATTCTAATATTTAAGGAAATTTTTTTTATAATTAATGTTAAGCAAGAAAAAAAAAATCATTATTTCAGTGTTGATTGATTTTCATCAAGTGCTTCATGATAGCAAGTGGAGACAGTCAATATGAAAATGATTACAATTTGTCTATATTTTTTGTGTGTAGAAATAGAAATGAATCAATAGAATGTAATAAAATTTACATAAATGCAAAAGACAGCATTGACTAAATTAATACCAGGACAGGGAATTAAAATAATTAAAAAAAACATGACTCTTCATAATCTTTTAACAGACCAAATCATTTTCAATACAATTCAAATTTTATGAATGTGTAGAATAAACACAAAATATGTTTTAGGGCAAGAGATATATATATAAAATGTTATGTATAAATGACATATTTTCAACAGTATTTTGTATGTTACATGTGCTGACATTTAAACAAGCAATACAAATGATTGTTCATTTACGGCAAAAGGATCAATTTAAGAAGTGAAAAAGGTACAACAATGCATTGAACATATACTGTTTATTATTACAATAACACAATATGGGAGAAAAACTCGGAAGATAAATTATGTAATTTTCACTCAAAATGTAAAATGAGTTTTTGTATTTTTCTGAAATGAGTTAATTCCTATTTAATGTCTAGACACAAAATACATCGATTGATTGAATCACTAAGCCTGATAATTTCTTTTTTTTAATCTATGAAAATCCTATATTCCATTTTTTTTTTAAATATCTGGAATTTAATCATAAATGACATTCTGAGTGAACAAAAAAAAAAACTTAACACAGTATATTAAAAAATAAAAACAATGAAACTAATTACTTTGCTGTAGATTACTTTTTATATACTATTACTAATACCATCAATGTGATTTTAATAATACTAAGTTTAGAAAAACATGCAAAGTAAATAATACTTATATCTCACAACACTAAACAGATAGAGCCACTATGTATTTTTATAACAGAAAGCTAATTGAAGAAGATAAATAGTTTGTTTTTTTTTTAATTAGAAAGGAACATTAAAATTAAGAAAAAAGAATTTAAAAAGGAGATCAACAAACCCACAAGACTAAGTTGAGGTTTAACGTTTGTTTCTCAAGTATTATCAAACAACGATCACATTCATTTCAAGACACATAATATAGAAAAATATAACATCATAAAAAAAAAGACACGGTTGTTTTTAATGCTTGGGATGACAACAAACGAGGACTGGACATGAGGCATGATGGACTACACTATCACTGACACTCCCCATGAATGTGCGCCGCAAGGTATTCTGCCCTCTGGTGCCCATGACGATCATTATGCCATTCACCTTTTCCTGAACAAAAAAAAATTACACCTCATCAAAAGCGTATCTAAGAGTTTTAACAATTGAAACATTGCACTGATCTTAAACAAAAAAAATTAGACCAAAAAACTTAGAAAGCTAAGAAAATAGATGAAATCAAAAAAAATACTTGGTACTGGATGATATCATGCCATGCATCCTTGCCTCTAAGTACAATAAAGTCACCAACAATCTAAGAAAAGAAAAAAAAAGGTAAGGGGTGGAGGTAAAATAAACACATGATGTAAGAAGGATTGTAAAAAGAATTGTAAGAGTTAAGTCCCTTAGGTGTCCAAAGCACTGACTGAATTTGGTACCCCCCACCCCCAGAGATAAGACATTCCCCTTTCCTTGTTTTATAGTTGTTCGGAAGGGGGGGGGATATTTTCAATAATTTCACTTAGATTTTGAAAATGGGCCAGAATTTAATTCAATTTAAATGATAAATTTAGCTATACAAGTTTGTTTTTGGCCTCCCCCCCCATCTTTAATTGATGCCCTAAGTACATTCTTTTTTTGCTTAAAGTTGAATCCAGTACTGCCTATGGCACTTAAGGGCCATCTGGGCAGATGAAGTGTATAATTCATCTGTATCTGTAGCCAAGGTATTTTCAGGGATTGTCTTGAACAAAACCCAGACATCTTTACTCCAAGATATTTAATTATTTGATGATGGATGGACCTGGGGACGACTTTCAACAAGTCCTAAAAATATTCCCAAAGTTCACACCAAGGACCAAACCAGGGACCTACACCGCTCAGCTAACAATATATATTTAGGCCAATGTATCTATATGATTAAGTTAGATATATTCAATTAACCAAGTACTATAAAAAATTATCTCTACAAACACAATTATAAAAGGCACTTATATTTGCAAGGTTTATGAAAATCTGCCTGAACGGATTATACATTTCATAAAAAGAAAAGCAGTAATGACCAGACAAAACTTCTAGTGGCATTATTTTTGACAAGTGCCCTACATAACTTTAAAAAAAAAAATGTGCAAAAATCGGATACTAATAACACAATCTCACATTATTGTCTGCCATTAGTTTCCTGTATTTGCTTTCAATTTCTTTTACTTTTGTATCTTCCTTCACCATCAGTTCCTGGCAATGTTTAGGGCTGGGACCTGAGGGGAAAAAAAAAACCCATTAGTTTACTTAAAGAAAAAAAAAGAAACCAAATTATTGCCTGATGTCATTCTAATGGAGTTCAGGTTAACACCTGGAGTAATCTCTGATGAGCTCAAGTTACAGATCAGGTTTATTTACATCCCTGTGATAAGAATTATTTGTGCAGGCACTGTTTGTAACCAACGTGAAAATGGTATTGATGCTACCCTGATTACAGACTAAGATAAGATGAAGCCTAAGGGTGGCGGGGAATTCCTGCACAATCTGCACAATCTGAATTATTTCTAGTTGCTGTCACAATTTTAAGACAGCATACATTTTTTTTATCAGTTCTGAAAATAAATCGCTTCTGCTCTTAAGATCAAAATTCAGATTTTTACATTTATTTTGTTAATGGGAATTTTTTTTTTTTAAAAAAGTGTGAAAACATTCCGTGATCAATAAATCTATTTAATTTTTTTTTTCATTGTTTAAATGGAGCAGTGAAAAAAAGTACAATCTTGGTTTCTCTTCCTACTGACAAAAAATGCAAACATGCTTAAATTTTGATGAGATTTTTCAATGCAAATAGAAGAAAATTAAAAAAAAAACAATAAAAGATGCTTAAAACACTAACAGCATATTTATATAAGATCATGTTCACAAAGAAATTGAAAAGAGTAAACAATTTTAATATGGTTTGCTGTAAGGTAAAACAGTTTTTTTTCAAGTAAGGAGTTAATTTAAAACTGTCTAGCACAAAACTGCATGCTTCCATAGCAGTTAAAAACTACACAAACAAGTAAATTTATTATTCTGAGGTCTATTACAGGGTAAGTTAAGGTATGAATCCACCAAGACGAAACACTTTCGAGCGGAAAATTCCGCACTGAAGTTTCTACTTAGCAAAACTCCTCTTATATATACACTGGAACGAAATGGTGAGCGCCGAAACAACTCACCGGAAACAAGATTATTTAATGATTACTTCGCACTTTTTCATGCTAGTAAAAAAAACAATACTTTGAAAAGCAGAAAATACTGCATCCCGTGTGCCTTTTTGTTCTTATTACAAATAAATTGACTAGCTGGAAATGGAAAACTGCTTTTTTTTTAACTTTTTCTTTGATCGGTAGCCGTTAATTTTTTTTGTCTTCATGATCAGCCAAACATTTATTTAATAGCATTTATGTTTTCAGACAGCACTTCGATCGAAAGAAATTTCATTTGTAGAATATGTAGGTAGACAATGTATATTTTCCAATCAGAAATTCATATACAAAGACTGTTGCGCCAAAACTTATAATAATTCATGTTTTTCTGTCAAAATTCACCATGTTGTTGTTGTTTTTTAATGAATATATACTAATTTAAATCATTTTTTCTATTTGAATCGACGTTTCTAAGCAGCCATTTTGTTTGTTTAATCTGCGGAAAATGTAGCTCTCTGGAAAAAATCTGCAAGCAGCAAAACTGAAAACTTTCGCTGTTCCGCAGCAGAAATCCTGACTGGTGTGCATGTTCTCATTAGAATATCATAGCAGCAAAACAGATGGAATCCGCAATGCTTTTAGATACCATAATTTTGTCTTTGTGGATTCATACCTTTAAACATTTAGTACGTAAGAGCCTCATCCCAGATTTTCATACATCATACAGAGTCAGAAACCAAAGTCAATTTAACAAGACTCACTGTGATAAAATAAAAGGTTTGAAACATTTGGCTGCTACATGTACCAAAAAATGTAAAGTAGTAATATAAATTATGTAATTTAAAAAAATATGAATAATCTTTAGTGATCTTTATAAACATTAAATAAAAATATGTCAAAGTATAATGAATTGTCTATATAAATGAT
This sequence comes from Bulinus truncatus, assembly GCA_021962125.1. Lineage (NCBI taxonomy): Eukaryota > Metazoa > Mollusca > Gastropoda > Planorbidae > Bulinus > Bulinus truncatus. Next base: position 1,327,760 of record JAGDYQ010000166.1, on the reverse strand, counting down.
CTATAAGCAGACATATTCAAGTAACTATATTTTACTAAAATTATTATAATTCTCATATTTTCAAGCTATACATGGCTACCATTTTACAGAGTAGGCCCTACTAGGGATAATAGTTGTTAAAATAATGATTATCTTCTGTTACAGGGTTAAAGAATAAATTCTGATGCATGCTATAATCTTTTTTTTTTAGTTACCTTTGCTGTGAGCATCTGTGAAAAAGGTTACATGAGCCGAGAATAAAAAAAATCAGCTTATGTTCAAACATATAAATAAAATATTATAATTCAAAAATTTAAAAACCTTGTTTCATGATCAAATTGTGTTAATGAATTAGAAAAAAAAGAGCTAAAATTTTAAACAAAAAGCTGACTATGTACACAATAGAATCATCTAGATTTTTTTAGTACTTAAACACATCACATTTAATGTTTGGAAAAAAATTAACAAAAAAAAAATAGACTGTTATCGGAGAACTATTTAACAAAATTAATTTAGATTGTTTTTTTTTTTAGTAGCGTGGATACTAAACAAATAGCATTGCATATTTTAGAAGAATTTACAAAAAAAAAAAAAATTTTAGAACTACTAACAAAACATACACAGCTCAAAAAAAAAATTGATCTTGAAGAAAAATGTACATGTCAGCTTACCTCCATCCATTGGTTCAAAATTCCCCCAGTAATTTGAATGATGAACTAGATGAAGTAAATAACCCGGTCTGCTCACGTTTTCAACATAGACTAAAAAAAAAATTAAAACACATAAATATTATTTTTCAAGTAAATAATATACAATAATCGTATGTGAAATATTTTTTCTTTCTTTATTACAGTTATTAATAAATGAAATAATATTTAATTGTTTATGTTTTTGCTGCACAAGAAAACAAGATACACAAATAAAAATAAGCAGAGTAGGGTTACAACTAAGATAAAGAAAAACATTTTTTGTCTAAAAAGAGATTTAGTTTCAGCATCTAAATATTCATTAATAAAATCTGACGTAGAACTGAGAAGTAATTTTATTCTTTTATTTTAATTTTTAAAGTAAAGTGATGTTGAGATTATCTAAAGCAGTAGCCAATTTTTTTTTTCATGTAGCTGCACATATAAGTAATTATAAGTGGCAAAACAAATCCTCCAATGGTATTCAGTGACTAAATGTATTGAACAGTGTTAAATAACTAGATGTAACCTGTTAATTTAAAAAAAATATATCAACATAGACTACACAGCTGGATCAGTCTTTTTGTAGAAATAGGCAAAGTAGGCAATGGAAAGGACCCCTGCTAGAAAAAATTCCTCTCAAATCTGAAGCTATACAATCAGGGCTGTTCTCATGGGTAGGAAAACTAGGTGGCTGCCTAGGAACCTACTACTAAGGGGAGGCCCCCTGATAAGATTTTTAAGTTTTCAATTACCTAAATTGTCCAACATGACATGACTTAACATTTGGGAGAGGGGCTCAGAATGGCCCAAAATAAGCAAGCAGTAAAGGTCACAGCGTTTTTGCCATGGACTTGGCTTAAAGCTGCAAATGTATTTTTGCCCAGGGCCCTGCCTAGACCAGAGGTACACAACCATCGTGGCTGCGTTGAATGTTTTTTTTATCTAATGTGACCGCATGCTGAGTTATATCTATAAATTTACAAAGATAAATATTCAATTTTTTCATGGCTTTTTACCCCTGGCCTAGACCTTCCTTCCTCCAACTTTCTTCCCTAAAGGCCACCAAATGTACATTAGCATTGGGCCCTCAAAAACATAAAAACTGCTCTGTATACAATAATACAAAGACAAAAACTATATACTCTCATAGGTGGATAAAATAATTATAAAACATTCTTGCATATACATGCATAATGATAATAATTTATTCAGATATAATGAAAAGGAGGTATTCAAAATGAAATATAAGGGCAGCAGTTAATGTTTACTGATCCAGAACAACTAAAAACATCCCTGATCGTATATTGTTGAAAATAATGTCAGACAGAGAACTGCTGATTCAGAAGAAACAGGAAATATGTCAAGGTGCATAGCTCTAAAAAAAAAAGTCAAAATACTGAGGGCAGCGCTGTGCCTGGTATTAACTGGTTTACAAATAAGTTATGCGAGGACGAAGCTGCCAGATTTCTATAGATAACTATAAAAGAATAATTTCTAAAATAATGTACAGCAGAGAATATATCTTAAATAGTCTTTGAAACACTGAAGGTTTTTCAATGATGATTACTGTTGCAACTATTTTATAATATATTTATGTTCATCATATTTTGTATATTCAAACTTTTAAAAAAAATCAAGTCTTGAGTAATTTGATCTTCAAAGGTACAAAATGGACAATACATTTTAATAACAAATACACTTAATAAAAATTAAATGTTGGATATCTTATTGCAAAAAAAAAAAAATAATAATAACCTACATCTGATTTATTATGCTAAAGTTAAAAAATTATCTGGATGTCTATATAAATGAAATATCAAAACTTTGATGATTATACTATTTATAAAATACATTATTTTCATGGGGGTCTTTGATTGCAAGTCTCAATAAAGTCAAATAGTAAACTGGTGGTTGGGAGAGGGATTGGAAAGAGAAAGGAAAGCTCACTGAAAAAAATGTAGAGGGATTAGATCCAGGAGATGGAATTAAGTAGAGTCAGACTTGAAGGTTTCAGACTGAGATTATAAACAGCTGACTTAAGCCAAGGTTTCTAGACTTGTTTGCTGGAAGCAAAGGAAAGAGAGATTTATATGACTTACAATAGTCACATTATATGATGCGAGCATAAAGTTAATTCAACGAATAGTGGTATTTTGTTTTAAATCCACAAATTCAAAAAAAATTTTCTTGAGAAAGAGAAAAATGTTTCATGCCACTCCTATAGTCATTTCATTAAAATTTAGTGAACAACAGTTAATAAAGAATAGAAAAATTCATTGCCATTGTCAGCCACACAAAGAGCTCAAGAGCAGTTGTTAAGACTCTAATGGAGTTCAGGTTAATCCCAGGAGCTACTAGGACCACCCTTGCAGTCCTTGGCAAGCCTTGGTATATTGCATATAAAAAAAAAATTGTTTAAATCAAAAGTTGCGATGATGGAAATCTGCTGCCAGCATTCAAGAAACTGAGTGGTGGTGCCAAAGTCTTTATTTACAGTTCATTACTTAACAAAGTATACGCTCCATGTTTACATCATTTGGACATATCTGATAAATATTTACTTCGACCATGACTAGGCCATTACCAATTTTTTTTCGATTCCGATGCAATGATATATATCTAAAACCATCCATTACGAAAAAAAGAGCAAACGAACTTTATGGGGGAGTTTCAAATTGGGTAGAAGATCTCAGTTTCCATCCCACGGAATAAGAAGTACAAATTCTCTGATTCCGATTCCCCCACCCCCACCCCACCATAAATAAATTCGATATTTCCTATTTCCGACTACGGTGTATCGTCAAATCACTATCCATGTTCCAATGTATTTTTTATTTTATTTAACGGTGAACAAGATCTTTATCTCCCTACAGCAGCCCCACGAGGGTCGATGGGAGAAAAAAGTAAAACAGTTTTTGTCTCCTATTGATTTTACTGAGTGCGACTTGTTTTAGATCGATATGACCTCATGAAATATCAACCCTTTCCCCACCCTCTCTTTCCCCTTTTCTGGCGTACTTGCAATGGATCGATTTAGTGAGCGAAAAAAGGTCATAAAATTCATCATCTACATGTCACGTTTATGTCACGGGAGTAAGCGAATAGAATTCTGCCAACATATTATTTTTAGTAGTGGCAAGATTTTTTTTTTTATTTTCTTTATTTGTGTACCAATTGTCAACTGGGACTGGCTAGTACGGTGATGTACCTGTATTGAGCCCACTTGGGAAGCCGTAAGTAGCAGATTTTAATTTCAGATACGCGTGGGGGTCTCTTTGAGATGGTTATAACTCCCTCTGAGCAGCTCCAGCAGGACCCAGAGAGAGGTTGTTGGATCTGTGCACCCCGGCACACGAGGACTTAGACTCTTAGAGAGAGAGAGAGAGAGAGCTGATGTTATCATTCTTAGGGCAAAAAAAAAAGATATAACTTGGAGCCCCTTAGCCCTTCCCTCCCCCCCCCCCCAAGATCATTCAGAACAGGGCTACATAAAACTGGTGAGATGATTCATACGAGATCTACTTGAATAAACTCATCATATGCAATGGCAGCCTATAGGGGGTCGGGCTACCGCTTGAGTGTGTGTGGGGGGGGGGAAAGGGGGACACAATAGGAGATCCTTTTGTGTCTCGCCCACATTATATCACACCACCTCCCCAGCCGCATAATGCAATTTCTGATTACATGCATCCCGCATGTATTGAGTACTGCTCATCTCTGACAGAATTTCAAAACACTTTTTGGGTCGTTGACGTTAAGTGTCTTCATTGGACAGGACACCTGTAAGCCCCTATCCTCAAAAAATAAACAAATATATTCAGCGATAAATGACTCAGTTTCTAAAACTAATTCAAATAAACAGCTTGGTGTTCACTAAAATTCACTAAAAATGTTCACTTGTGAATGAATTTATTTATTTCAGGTATTTGTTGACATAAAGCAATATTTAATTGTTAGAATAACTCACATTATCAACCATCATAATGAGTCAGGGGAATTTTTTTTTTTTAAATGTGCATATATCAGTATTAAAATGGCGCACATTGCCAGTGAGTCAAACACAGTCGTTAGTAGGGGGGGGGGCACAGGGGGGGGGGGGATTATTACTTTACTCCAAAATAAATTAGCCTTTATTTATTTTTTCTTATCCACTATATTTAATTAAAAAAAAGATGTAATGCAGTTTATTTTATAAACGACTAACAGAAACACAAAGCAAGTGACCTATTCAAGACCAGGCCAACTACTGAGTTGCCAACTGCTGTGGTAGGTGTCTTTTTTGACAGGTAAAACTATCACACGTTTACCTCCAATAAGACTCACTATATGTCATGTGTCACCTGGTCGGGAGCTGTACAGGTGGGTACTACATGGGACACACCTGGCTCAGCACGCCTGTACAGAACTGGGCTGCCAACTTAGTTAATTTATAAACAGATCTGGATTTTTTTTTTGAGCCATCCAGAGATGATAACGTGGTATGAATATAACATATATAGATATATATTTTCTTTCATACTTAAGATATAATTTTGTTTTTCGCTACATATCTTAAAACATATAGAATTTTCTATTTTCTAGGAAAGAGTTGGCAGCCCTGGTATAGAGCACAGATGCAGACCAAACTGGAGGGATGGAAGATGTCTGGGAAATGTAAATTGTTTAAAACTTTTCTCTCTTTCTGCATCTAAACCATGTCATATCAAACACTGTGGTGAAAAATGGCTATAGGTAACCATCTCTTTTGAGGGTTTTGAAATGTAATTTAAATAAATGCGTTTTTTTTATGGTGTAGGAGTTATAATGTACTACTGAATTTGAAGTATTACTTAACTATAATAAACTTACACTATCGCATTAATACACTCAATACAAGATCTTACCAGCTACAGTTTGACTACACTTAAATCACATGGCGCGTGCAAACTGTCTAAAGGGTTTGTCTGACGTTAAAAACAGTCATTTGTATAAATGAAATAGCTATAAATAAGGCATGGAGCTTCAGTATTTTACTTGAAAGAAATAATATAACATAATTAATCCTATTGATTATATCTCACCATTCACTCCTAGAGATATCGATTCAAAATAATTCAGCGCTGCAGTGTTGTTGCGATTATACCGTAAGTGATGTTTATAACACTACTTTAGGTACATATCTGATCTTGAAGAATGAATATAGTACATTCAATGCTAAATGTGATTTGAATGTATACAAGTTAATAATCGCTATAGATTTTTGATTAAATACATATATTTATCTCTTTTACTTTGCAGATGAACAAACTTTTTAGAATGTGTAATGCATAAATAGATAAGATCTGTAATTATGCACAAATAGATTATATATCGATTAATTATAAATCGGAATTCGTCGCGACCCAACTCCAATTTGTCCCACACTTTAATGAACCTATAAACAAATATTTCGAAGTTTAATTATTCCTATATTCCATCCAAAAAAAAAAAAACAAATTGAAGGTAAAAAGATAAAAGGTTTGTGAGTAAACTCAGAGGCAGTGTTTAAATAGATGTAACTTCTCTACATTTATTACTTTATCTGAGTCCCCGTTCCCACCCCCGCCCCACCCCACCCAACATAATAAAGGATGTTAAGACTCTAAGACGACTAGACACAGTTCCTAGCAAAGTAGGGACATAAAAAACGAGAAGACCTGGGGTAGCAATCAAAAAACGAGGCCGCACGTTCTAATACAATTGTTTGTTTTCCACATGGATCTGATGATCGAAGACTTAACAGAGAAGTAATTTGACCAGTGGTCAATAAATAGCCAAGAAGTCCATTGCGCCCTTCGGCCTCAATTTCGTCCTCCGCTATTACTATTAGCTCTATAGAGAAGTCAAGGTATGTGAATTTTATTGTTAGATATTGACAAAGAAACGAGTAAAACACCACAAACAATTCAAGGGACAGCAGTAACACTGCTCTTTTTTTTATTTTGCCAGAGCACTACATAATTTAAAGATGTTTTTTTTTTACATCCATAGCTAGAGTGACTGCCAATCAAGTGACCAAATTGGTCAGTGCCAGCCATCGGCCGCTAATGTGAAGTGACAGAAAAATTCCCAACTTTAATGTCACTTCTGGGCCACAGGATTGCTGGGTATGCTGGAATTAATGACACTCGGTGTCGGAAAACCAATAGGATTTAACTAACCCTACCACTCAGTCGTGTCCTGCTTTACTGAGATCGGGAATAGAGACAGACACAAACTTGTGTACATTATGTTTGTAAAAATGTGACATTTTACAAGCGTACTTCTATATAAATAGGAATGAAACGCAAACAATATTCGTGCCATGTAAACAATTTAATGATCAAATCTAATGACAATGACGATAACAGAACTCCTGTTATAATAATAATAAAAAGAAAATCTCCACAGGTCAATCGATTGACCAGATCATTGTTTGTTCCTAATTGATGTCACCGTAAACACGTTCTGGTCACATGAAAAAAAAAATCCTCAAGGGGAAAGTAGGGCAAATTATCCGTTAAAACATTACCATGAGGAAACCACCAGATATTAACCATTAGAACTAGAAGGATAGAAAAATATTCTATCACCCAAAAAAAAAAAAACTAAAACGAACTAAAAAAAAAACAACAACAAAAGATGTTGGAAAAAATAAAAACAGTAAAAAAAAAAAAAGAACTGAAAAAGTTATGCTAAAAAAGAAGTTAACATTTCTAGCTAAAATAGCTCAGTACAGAGCTAAAAATGGATCTTAAGTGAAACCAATGAAAAGAATAATAAAAGACGGGTAAAAGTATAGAGCTTAAAACATAAAAGCTTTAATCTTTAGCTAAGGCCCTAGCCCCCAGTTTAACTAAAGAGCCTAAACGACATATAAAGAAAGATACGTATAATTTAAAATGTAACCGCCACTCTGATATATATATTTTTTTCATTTCGAGGGATTTCCTCATTTCTCTGTTACACGTTCAATGCGCCATTAAGTTTCACTTGGATAGCCATGCTGAACTTGTTATGCTGCTTCATTTCGATGACATGAATGATGGATGTACCAGGTAGTTTCACTTCTGTGTAACAAAAGAAGAATGCCAAACAATGAGCTGAGAAGATTCAACGAGGAAATGATTACTGTGATAATATGAAGCCCTCGCATATTTTCTTTAAAAAGAAAAAAAAATGTGTTACAAAGAATATATTATGCCAGCAGACTATCAAATAGGCAGGAAACAATAACTAAATGTATCAACAAGTAATTGGGAAACAGAACGTAGAGCCGGATGATACTTGATGAAGGAAGATCTAAACATCATATTGGAAATGTTGCCCTAAAACTTTTTTGTTTAGAATATCTAAATGCAAGAAGTTTAATGAGCTTGGGAAAACAATATAAGTTATTTAAACAGGATAAAAGACCAAGTGTACACGATAAAAGACCAAGTGTAAAAGATAAAAGACCAAGTACACACGATAAAAGACCAAGTACACACGATAAAAGACCAAGTACACACATTGAAAGACCAAGTACACACATTGAAAGACCAAGTACACACATTGAAAGACCAATTGTACACGATAAAAGACTATGTAAATGCTGCTAATCCGGCAGAACAAAAGAATTAAGAATATACATAAATGCAATCTTTAGGCAGTGGTTTGAGTGGATCTTATTCCTCTGTCAATTCAGCTATTGTGGAGAAAGACTTATATTGTGTCGATGGAGAATATTACTCTCACACTGGCAGCAAAGCTTGTCAGTATTACAACAACAACAAAAAAAAACCCAACAACAACTGTCAGACTAAGAAGTTTACGGAGGACGACTGTCAGAGGATATACTCAAGTGTCAGACTACTGGTCTGTCTGTTGTCTTCTCTCGTCCAGTTCGCACGCTAGCTGGAATATTGTGACATAAGACAGCGCAGTACAAGATTTATAGCCAAAGGTCACATTAAAATCAGAGCGCCCTAGATAACAATATGGGTCATAGAAAGCAGTGTTGGCATCAGGGCGACCAGTGAGTTGAAGCCACGTGAGAAATGTAAATGTTGATTCGCAAGGGGTCCTTTTACTCGTGGGGATAGAGAGCTACTGCCCATAAAGGGTTAGTGCGTCAACACGGTCCTGACACCATGAGGAAAAATATCTGGCTCACTTTATACAAGAGCAGATAGAGAAAGTGATTAATTCACCTTCCAGGTTTTTTGGAGCACCTGATATCCCAGATGTATGGAGCCCCAGAACACCCCAGATGTATAGAGCACCCCAACACCCCAGATGTGTAGAGCCCCCCAACACCCCAGATGTATGGGGCCCCCCACAATACCCCAGATGTGTAGAGCACCCCAACACCCCAGATGTTTAGGCCCCCCAACACCCCAGATGCATGTCCACTTATTGTAGACAGTCTTACTAACATTCAGATGACGAGCTATTGTTTTTATTTTTGTTTTAAAGGAATGAACTAATGCACACATTTCAAACAATATTTTCAAATCAACTCAAACATAAAAAATGAGGCGGGACATGATGAGGCCAACAGCAGATCCCCATCGGATAAGATAAACAAATGGACTCGCATGTATGGTTGATATGTCACGTGATCGGGGATTGCTCGACAAAATAAGTCAACAAATATCACATTAAATTATCAACACAGATCAACAAGTGTTATCACGGAGAACCGAATATGTAATATAAATTATCAACACAGATGAACAAGTGTTATCACGGAGAATCGACATGTATGTTAACAGTTACTGTCAGATAAATGTGTTTGTATGCGCCTGTTGTTTGTAGAATGATCTTTCCCAGAAACCAATACGCACATCTAATGAACGGTTTGGAGGTTATAAGGTGGGAAATAATAGGTAGATTGTCGCGGTGAAATTACTTGTTTTTCTATCAGACACAACAAAATTAATATATATATATATATATATATATATATATAAGTAGTTGAGAATCTATTTATAGTAAATTACATCGCCATTCTTCTATATAAAAACTAACGCTTTGTTTATCTGGAAAGTGAATGGTAAAATCTACATCTAAAATGTATGCCTTTTAATATCGACGTAGTTATTTCCTTTACAATTTTTATAGCAACAAATTATTTCATAGTTTGTCAAGAAGCCTCAAAGTTTGAGAACCACTGGTCTGATTGTAAATTTTACAATTTTTTACTGACAGAACCCCCCCCCCTCCCACCCCTCCCGTTGAGACAGCAGTTTTTACTGTGCAACGTCTACATCAAAGCAGCGGTCGAGCCCGTAACTGCCACGGGCACTACTGCGGGGTCATTGGTGAAACAGTAGGTGAATGGGGTCGATGGGGATTCAAACCCATACCCTTAGTCACATCAATGGAGCTTATAACACCACTGTCATAAAATCACTTGCTCACTGATTTCGGCCTTGACATTTTTCAGCAGTGCACTATCTCTTGATGATCTGTTTAACATTAAATACAGAGCCGTCTTTATACATAGGCAAACTAGGATCCATCCTCCCCCCCCCCCCCAGTCAAAGGGACTCTTACCGTATTAAATCAGATACTAAGAGGGGTAGTTTTTTTTTTACCTAGGACCCCCAGATATATCTGAAAGTCACATTCTAATGCCACATAAAAAAAAGCTCTGGTTATGTAACACAGCTTTTGTTTAGTATGCCGATTGTGACAATAAAAAACATGATTCATAAATGGCTGAGATTAATAGCTATGCAACAATTTTCACTCCGCCACCCCCTCCCCCCCCCCCCAAATCCCCTTTTTTCCCCACACACACCCATAACACAGCCATCTAAAGTTTAACGTAACATTTTACAGTACAACACAGCGCCAGGCAAGAAGGGAAAAAGGGGGGGGATAGTTAACATTCAACTATCTTTAGACACATATCAGAAAACGGGGAATGACCCGAATCAGAAATCATTTTTTTGTGAATATCTTATCGAAACTAGATATTTATGAGGAATATCCCACCAATTGCGTCATCAGTTTTCGTTGTTTATGACAATGACGAGTGTATATTTATTCTGTCGACTGCAGATCGTTTGGCAGTGAGTGGCGATTGTAATAGCCTGAGTGGGGTTTTGAAGCTATTAGTCCGAAATGCAACTTTAAAAACAATCCCATCGTTCGTACGTATGTGCGTGTTTTGGCGAGATAGTTTTGAACTTATGACATAAGAGGCGGGTAAGGTGGTGAAGAAACTATGGGGATGAAAGAACAGTGACGCTGCTATCAATTTGGGAATCCCTTAAATGTTTGAGGAGGGCACCCTTCATAAAAGAATGCATGACGTTTTCCCCATGTCTGGACCCCTATAATGATCATTCTCATGCCTGGACCACAATTATGGTTATTCCCATGTCTTGAGCAAAAATGTTGTCCTTCCCATGTCTGGACCCCAAATATGGTCCTTCCCATGTCTGGACCCCAGTTTTGGTCATTCTCATGTCTGGACCCCAATTATGGCCATTCCCATGTCTGAACCCCTATTATGGTCATTCCCATGTCCGGACCCCAATTATGGTAATTCCCATGTCTGGACCCCAATTATGGTAATTCCCATGTCTGGACCCCAATTATGGCCATTCCCATGTCCGAACCCCTATTATGATCATTCCCTTGTTCGGACCCCAATTACGGTCATTCCCATGTCCGGACCCCAATTAAGGTCATTCCCATGTCCGGATCCCTATTATGGACATTCCCTTGTTCGGACCCTAATTATGGTCCTTCCCTTGGCCCTACGTCGTTTCGACACTACTTGTCGAAGGGGAGGGTGGGGGGAATACATTAAGAAAAATTCTACATGAAATAAATATTTTTTAATGTCAATTTAAGAACGAAAGTTGTGCACATGCTGTCAGGAGGAAGAGGGGGTGGGAGGAAAGGGGTGGGGGAGAGAAAAAGAGTTTTAAAAAGCACAGCTTAACAATTTTTGTTTTTATGTATGTATTAACAAGGGAAGAAACTTGAAGAATCTGGTCTGAAAGTCGTATACATGGCAACGGAGCAAGAGCAATGAATTAAAGATAAATAAATAAACCAGCGAGCTGTTTACGTGACCTACAGTGACTTCAAGTGTTGATGTATTTGATACTCGGCAATGATATCTGAAACATTTCTACAGCAGATATCAATACATTACTTGACCTACAATAGCTCCAAAACATATCACTCAAAAACAAGACATACACATATTTATGCGGGTATATATAGCCTATGTATGTATATTATATATATATATATATACACACACACACACACATATATATATTATGACAACCTAGTGAACTGAGTGCTATATTTATTAATTTCCTAACATGTTTAAAGTAAAACAAGAGCTTGCGGCCGCTACATTCTTAAACCAATGCATCGATCGAACAGAAGGATATGACAACAATAAGAAGGATTTTTACTACGTGCAAGATGGACGTTAGACAGTGATAATCGATAATTGTGTTATTCAGACAATGAAAATCGATAATTGTGTTTTTTTTTAAATTGTTTTTTTAAGTATTGAACTAAAAAAAAACATGATAACATGTCTTTTGATAATATTAAATACATCGCTTATTCCCCTTTTTTTTCATAACAGCGAGCCAGAATGCGGACATATCACAGACACAACACTGGCTGATGGCTAAGATATATGGGGCTACCAGGGATGTCAGAACCATCTCAATCTAACAATGATAACCTATGCTACGCTCACCACTACCTCCCCCATTTTGTCAATGTTCCAAAAAAAAAACAACAGGAAACGTGCATATCTTGGGTTATCACAGCACAGCTCGGTTTGAACGTGTATGATGCAAGCCGGGATGATCTCACCATGGCAACGAAACCGGAAGTTAACATGGGATGACCGTATCTCGGGATACACAAGTCTTGGAAAGGGGAAGGGGAGGGGGAGGGTTTGGACAACCTGGTGGTTAGGACTGACAATGAGTGATGTTCTCGGACAGCCAGGATTCAGAATATAGACGAAGCGAAAGAATTGGGAGTTCCAGTCCTCTTCAAAGACCATACAAAATGTGGGTCAATAGATAGAACAATTAGACGACTAAACAATGTTCAAACTTGTATCATAATATTGCACAAACAAACACTTAAAATACAAGGCTATAAATTGTGTGAATTTCTGTTCATTATTCAACTTTAAATAGTATTATATAGGTCAGGGGTGCGCTTATGATTAGAATGGTGGGCGATATTCAGGCCCGTAGCGTGCGAGAGTGCAAGGGCATGGCCCCCTGCGTTTTGCCTGGCCCCCACCTGCTTATTGGTTCTACTTAGTAAATGTATAACCTGCCCCCCTGCTATTGTCTGGCCCCTGCTGTAGAATTTTCACGCTACGGGGCTGGCGATATTTGAGTTTTCAAATTTGAAAATTGACCTATCAATAAAACTAAAACGTCACAACGAGAAAGATTTTGGAGGGCGTGCCGAATCAAACAGTCAAACAGACTTAAGTTGTATAGGTTGTAGTATAGGTTGTATATGTTGTAGTATAGGTTGTATCACGTCTGTTCATATATTTTCTGCGGGTTCATCTCAAACAAGGATTACTTACAATCATTTATAATTAAAGCCACAGATATATATTTCAGAGTTTAATAACACCTTTATTTTCTTTTAAATCTGTAACAGAAATGAGAGATGGCGGGAAATATTTGCGTTGAGTTGCTGAAGATTAAAAACAAAATGAGTTCCGTTTGGTTGCCCCGATTTCGGCACATTTCAAATATCCCCCCCCCCCCCACTCTTACCAGTCATACTCCCTTCTTTTGCTCATTTCATTATTCCAAGCATCAATTCAAACATGTGTTTGAATGCGTTTTATTTCTTTGTGTTGAAAGTGAATTTTTTTTTAATGAAACAGCAAATTAAAAAAAATATAATAATAAGGGGAATCAGTACATCGGAGGAATGAAGAGTGCCTAGCCCTTGATAGGGGGGGGGGGTGGAGATCAACTTCACCTGAATTCAGCGATGCTCTTTTATCCTCACCCTACTTCGCAGCGTACCGATGTAAGCAGAACCACAACGGTCCAGTCTCGAACAAGCTATCCAACAAACGATGGTCAATTTACTTTAGCTGAGCTTAGTTCGTATTTATGTGGTCATGATATCTGAGCTTTGTGGTCTGTTTATTTACAGTCCGGCATGCACGGACCGACAGCTCTGCTCAAGTCTCTCACTGTAAACACGATGACATTGTTTTAGTGGAGTGTCATCCACAATGTTGAGATATGTATCTCTCAGGGAGAGCACTCACAGTACCTTTGGGTGGGGGTGGGAGTGGACTGTTATGACCCCCTGACCTATACAGTAGGGGGGATGGGCGGTGATGGTGGAGGGAATGGCCACTGAGAGCTATGAGAAGTCGGTATACATTATTTATTCTCTGATGTGCTCATTCCCCCCCCCCCTCTTTCTCTGTTTACTTTTAAAGTCCAGCTGCTCGTAAATCAAGTGAACACAGCTGGCACACACACACACACACTCCTCCCCCTACTAAGTGAAGTGGTCATTCAATGTTTTAACACGATCTCAAACGGAACACACACAAAGACCACGCTGTGGAAATCATTGTTATGGACGACTGAGTGCTCACATTGAAAAAAAAAACAACTGAAAACATTTATGAAGGACTGTGGGGGTGGTGGGGGTATTTCTATCCAGCTCTGTTGGTGTTGCATTATACACACGTGGATATTATTTCAATGGATAACATGGGCAAGCATCGAGTCTTACATGAAACCCGGTCTATACCAACTTACACACAGACACACCATCAGTCTCAGTGGGAAAAGGGGCCGAAGAAGTTGGAGGGGGGGGGGTGAAAGTGAAAGGGTGGGGGGAGGGAGCTAGCACTAGCAAACAAAATAACGAGCAGGGCACGATGACCCAAGTATCAAGGAGCAGTTATTTTTCTTCCAGGTGTAGATAGGAGAAGGAACGGGGTAGTAGTATAAGTAGTGGTATTAAGCTCAAACATTTGACACGGCAACTACACACACACACACTCGTATACCAACTCACCCTCTGAGCATGCATGTGAGTGAGCAGCCGTGTGATCAACATGAGCCGAAACACACTGGAGCTTCATGCAGTGAGTGTCTCAACAGATGGCATCATCCATCAACACGTCATAACTGTTAGAACTGTAGGTCTTGCAAGACTATCTGACGTGTTGCAGGTAGCTATTATACCTATTGTATACCATACCTACAGGCTGTTTGTGTGTTTCTGGTTATTTCAGTCACAAGTGTGTAGTGAATGAGGACACAAACATGTTTCTTTAAAGGGTTTGTCATTGGTTAGTAGATGTATTAGGGTTTAGTGTTGCCAGGGAAGTGTGAAAAAACCCAACCATGCACCATTTTATTTTAATTTTACAATTAACATTCGCTGATATGTTTTTAATATTTAAAAAAAAAGTGAATATAATTCTCTGCCATAATGTAACAGCCATGTTGTAACACACAGAAGTAAGTAATGAATAAGAGGGTATTACGAGTGACAACCATGGCCTAAATAAGTGCTGAGAGCCTGAGACCTGTCAATCATCACACGGAGAAACCCATTGAGTGTACTTTTTTTTATATCTAGTGGGGTAGTGAGAGACAGACACCTTTATTTTTTTAACCGGGTGTCTGACAGTCTACTGTACCCAGTTCTTACAGTTTGCTCTTACGTTCAAACTTCCCTTGTTTATGAGAATCGTGTACTGCACACACACGCACGCACAATCAATGAAATTGAACTCAAGACATGACGCGACGCTTGTACACAGGACGCGCACACACAGTTGCTCATTTCATTTAAACTGCGAAGTTATGAATAGACCTGACGATTTATCATAGCAGGTCTCGTCTCTCAACGTGTTGATTATAATCAACATCGGTTCACTGCTCCAACATATACAGTTCACAATCCCTCCTCCTGCAATTTTATCGCGTTAAGTAGGTCAACGTTATTCCCATCAGCTCAGATGTCATTTGTCATTTTATCCCCTCGAGTTTCCTCAAAGTTAATGTTTGTTATCGTTAAGGGCGTGGCATCCCATCCATCACTAATCGCTCGAAAGAATATTATAGTCACAACAACAATCATTTACATCCCACACAACACTGTCACAAAATTAATTGAAAGTGAATGTACTTACATTTAAAAGCCATATCACTGGGTGCGCTATTATCCACAGCTAACACAACAATGTGTCCGGTACTGTTTGCGTTCTCCATTTTTTCTAATTCCTTTTCGAAAAAAATATGCTCAACGCCTGGTATAATATGCCTGCTCTCTGACGATGCTCCTTCTTCTCCGATATTTCTCTTGTTAGTCGAAGTACATTCGGCCGTTACACAGAAGGCAGTGAAATGATTTTCGCCGCTTCCTCCCTCGCTCCGTGCACTGCCGCCGAGTTCGATACAGCCATTGCCACACTTCGTCGTCTGCTCTTGGGGCTGCTGTGGGCCAGAGTTTTCAGCCCTCGCTCCCTCTCTCTCCGCCAGTGTTGCTAGTTTGGCGTGACTGGCCTTGCCCTTGACAGTCTAAGGCAGGAAATTGTTTTAAGTGACAGAGGGGCCAAGTGTATCCTGAGTAATACGACAAGAATAATAGAATTTACTACAAGCATTAAACTTATAAATATTGATCTTTGATCAATAAAGAATCGGTTATTTCTACAAACGTCAAAATTGTGCCTTCGAATGAAAATCAAGGCGACCCAGTATGATTTTCCCCATTTATCATGGGCTATACAGAGGCGTACCTAGGGTGGGGGGGTGGCGGTGGTCCTAATTCGAAAGTCCCCAGGAGCCACAGCTTGAGGGGGGGGGGCAAAAAAATTTTTTTACATTAAATATTAAGTAATTATCTAATGCCATGATGTCGAATGTCAAAATGCAAGGGCCCCCAAAGAGGTCAAGACCCCAGGCCCCCAAATCCCTAGATTCAGCTTTAATCATATTATTAACATTAATTATACATTTAGAATATGATTTCGCCTTTAAATAATATTTATTGTATAATTTCACTGAACGTTTCAACACTCTCTTAGAAATGTTTACAACCAATAAAAACTACATTAAATAAAATACCTTTTAAGTATAAACCAAAAAGAAAATCATCTCATTGAATCAAGATGAGTTTAAAAAAAAAAAACCAAAACAACTATTAACCATCAGTAAAAAAAAAATATTCTTGGTAAAACACACACAAGTTTAAAGTGTTCAACATCCGGGATCTACATTGAACACACACCGGCGCTGTGTTTATATATATATACACATTGGACCAAGACATGTGTGCCGGGGAGAGTGTATCTGTAAGTGGTCCATCCACCGACACGGCGACACGCACACCGGGAGCCACGCGCTGTCAACAGACCAGTGGTTCTCACAACTGTCAATGTTTCGACCCACACTGAAACGCTTTTCGTTTTTTCGCGACTCAGCCAAAAAGGAAGAAGAATGGGGAAAAAAATAAGGTTAAAAGCAAAATTAAATTTTAAATATTTCAGATTAAGTAATTATTAATCTTTTGACGACGTCTCACTTCAAATGAGCTCCCGGCTCACATTTTGAGAGCCACTGTAGCGGACAGTGAAATGTGTCACTTGCTCATAAGTCTGTATTTGTTTCATTAGTGCGTTGTTTCTTCCTTCATCAAGTGGACGGGTGAATTAAAGATGATTAATAGTTTTGAATGCCAGCGAATTATACAAAATAAAGATCTACATTGTCAGCGTATTTAAACAAAACAAAACAAAACAATAATGTTTACAAATGGAGAAGACAGGATTAATCTTTCTCCTGTCCACATTAATTAAACACTGACAGTTGGGATTTTAGAAACATCTGCAGAATGTAGCGGTTTGTGTGCAAACGTTGTGCAATGGTTTTACCTGTATCCACAAAAACTCAAGAATAAAAGAAAAAAATGTTCTCATTTAGGTCAACAGACATGATCTGAGCAAGTTCTCGTGTAGACATGGGCAAAAAACTGCGGGTCAAGTGCGGCCCGCCAGTGTGTTTGATCCGGCCCACGCTCCACTCTTCTCCGCTCTTTCACAATAATGACATATATCTAAATAATAATTAGTTTCATACTAACTCTCTATATCAGGCCCTTCTGTCAAATTTAGAAGTAACAAAACATTGCGGCCCTCGGTTTAAAAAGTTTGCCTACCTCTGGTTTAGTGAGATGGAATATGTTCGTCCAAGCAGGGTTTTACAATGTCCAGCTCATTAAACTTTCTCCATAAGCCAATCATCATATTTTTTAAATTAAATCAGTGCTTCTCAAAGTGTGAGTCTCGGGACAAATTTTAGGTGGGCGTGATGAAATTTAAAAGTATAATTTATTACGTGCATATTACGAAATTTATCGCAATTATTATCACTTTGTTACGAAAACTAAAAATTTGTTAATCTGAAAAGTAAAGAGGATGACACGTCCATTTTAAATGAATGATTGTTAAACTCTCTTTCTATCATCGTGGCTTTTCCATGAATGATTGTTAAACTCTCTTTCTATCATCGTGGCTTTTCCTTGAACGATCGTTTAACTCTCTTTCTATCATCGTGGCTTTTCCTTGAACGATCGTTAAACTCTCTTTCTATCATCGTGGCTTTTCCTTAATGTGGAGAAATAATATAGTCTAAGCTTGATGACGCAATTTGGTAGGCTCCGCCCACCACAGTATCTATGGCGTCATTCCGCCATCTTGAGTGTAAATATTGGGAACTTTAGTGTATACGTCATTAGGTACAAATGACGTATATTAAACCGACAGTTGGGAGCACATGGTTTGTTTTATAGTTAGTCGAGCTCTGGGCATCATAGGATGCGGATGTCTGTATTATTAAGAGTCGAGCTCTGTGCATCATAGGATGCGGATGCATGTTCTAGTAGAGTCTAGCTTTGGGCGTCTATGTAGATGGATGCATATTTACAGTTTGCTATTGTACTCCTCCTGATTCTACCTTTATGTCAGTTCATGTTCAAGTATTAAATGATTGTTTGATGTTACTTCACTGGAGTTAACTTCGTGATTTGTGTTGTCTGATTTATTACACCTTCTACAAGTATCTTCAATATAAGGACCCGTAACATACGAACAAACGAAAATTAACGCTGTGTCGATATATATATTCTTACCTGTAGTTGAAACATTTACCTTGTGAATATTTACTAAACTATATGTTCAACCGTTTGGCTAGATAGTTTCCAAAAGAAATGAACTCTTAAGTCGCGAACATAAACTGTTTTACAAAACCAGCGGAGCTCTCGTGGCTGCTATTTTTGGCTGTTTTAAAGCCATGCACTTACAAGTCACTTACCTACACAATTTTGTTAGCTCATCCTGTGTTTGTTGGCAAGGTGTCCTGCACAATTATTGCCATTTTTTACGAGCGATTAAAAAAATAAGAAAACAGGAACACATTTTAAGATTTGAAAGTAACTAGAAAGTGATTTATAAACATGGGTGAACAGGACAAAACACATCAATACTAGTTGATCAGTTATATTTTTAAATAATGTGTTTGTTTTTTAATTTTTTTTATTTAAACCAAGTCGCAAGCCACGCGGCTGCTTAGGCCCTGTCAAAAGGGCCGTATTGGGGCCGCACACGTATTATACAACGCAAGAGGGTGGGAAGGGCTGGAGGGGGTTATAATCCGTCATACAGTGAAAAGTCGGTGTAGCTGATGTCTGTTTTACAACGTAAATAAATAATGAAAATTTCATTAAGTCCTCACATTTTCTTCCAAGACGGTTTATAGGTAGGATGGAAGCCTACGTCAGAAGGGTCCTGAGAATATGCCCCAGTGCACTCCAGCAGTAATTTATGCCCCAGTTTACCCCAGCAGTAACTTATGCCCCAGTGCACCCCAACAGTAACTTATGCCCCAGTGCACCCTAACAGTAACGTATGCCCCAGTGCACCCCAACAGTAACTTATGCCCCAGTGCATCCAAACAACAAATGATGATCAGTGCACCCCAACAGTACAACAGTAACAAAGTTTTCTAAGTCCGTTACTTCTTTTTGTTTATTAATGAATATTAATTGTTCCTATAAAATTTAATTAGCATCTTGTTAACCTGGTTACAAGATAAAATTTATTTCTTAGCAAGCCCACCAGGAGTGAAGAACCATCACAATTCATTTTGAATTTATTTTTTCAGACTGATGAAAATTTATTGCTCGCACAAGGTTGTTCCGTTAGCATCTTACCTGAGTGACATCACGTGATCTGACTACATACCTCCCCCCCCCCCACGCGCCCCCTAAAAATAATTGCATCTATGGCTCACGGACACAATTACAACGATGTATTTTTAGCCCCGTGGCCATCATTTTATTTTTTTATTATCAGGTGCACGTGAGTCTGAAGGAGAACAGACAAGCTAGAAATGACTGTCATGATAAAACGGAAGTTGTACAACTGGCCCTCAAGGTTTCAGTGAGAGGATTCAAGCCAATGATAAGACATGATGTGTTGTGACGTGTATGCCGATCACGTGATTTAAGGCTATCCAATGGCTACACTCGTGTCTATTGACGTATGTGTTTTTTTTTGTTAGACTCCAACAATAGAATTCGTTCGTCATTTTTTTTTAAATTTTAGCAAAGAAAACGTGTGAGCTGCTAAGTGACAAAATGTGTGAGCTGCCCCAACATGTACCTTAAGAAAGGGCTACAAATATATCACATTTATCTAGCTTAGGGGGCCCCCAAAAACCCATGAACGGTTCTGTCTGTACGTGTAAAATGTATATCTCTTGATCCTTCAGCAAACAAGTGACCCCGAATGGAGACAGTTTTTTTTTAATAGCGAAACCTCCAATTTAGGTAACGGGTGCATTGGTATTAGAGGCACAACAGGGAACACGAGTGGTTTCGAAACCGTCACCTCCATCATGACGGCCAGGCTAAAACCTTATTGCTACAAGTAAAAAATGTGGCGTCAGGTTGACCAAGTGTTATTGGGGGTGGGGGGGGGGGAAATCAAAAGTAAAAGTCGAGGGGCCCCTAAAGCATCACATGTGAGAAGAAATGATGCGCGGTTCTTTGGTGGCATCTAATACATCACATTTGAGAAGAAATGATACGCGGTTCTTTGTTGGCCTCTGATACATCACATGTGAGAAGAAATGATACGCGGTTCTTTGGTGGCATCTAATACATCACATTTGAGAAGAAATGATACGCGGTTCTTTGGTGGCCTCTGATACATCACATAGTAGAAGAATTGATACGCGGTTCTTTGGTGGCCTCTGATACATCACATTTGAGAAGAATTGATACGCGGTTCTTTGGTGGCCTCTGATACATCACATTTGAGAAGAAATGATACGCGGTTCTTTGGTGGCCTCTGATACATCACATAGTAGAAGAATTGACACGCGGTTCTTTGGTGGCCTCTGATAGATCACATTTGAGAAGAATTGATACGCGGTTCTTTGGTGGCCTCTAATACATCACATTTGAGAAGAAATGATACGCGGTTCTTTGGTGGCCTCTGATACATCACATGTGAGAAGAATTGATACTAGACTCTTTGGTGGCGATGATGGACCTTCGGCTTTATAGCCAACCTTAAAAAAGGAAAGGCCCTGCTATAAATGAAGATGCCTGGGGAGATGCTGGTGTAAGCAGATGTACCTTGTACACTCTCACACAGGTAACTGAATCCAGTTGGTCCGCGGAGACAAACATTAAATACAAATATTAAATGCACATATTAAATACAAATATTGAATACAAATATTCCTATTTAGTGCATATTGATAAAGTATTTGTTTATTAAATTGAATGGAATTGTGACTATAAATTCTTTTTGCTTGATGAAGCAATTAATTTGACCAAGGCAGTGGTTCCCAAACTTTTTTGCCCCAAGAACCCCTTTTATAGTGAAAAGTTGCCCAATGAGTTACGGACCCCAAGTGTAAAAGTTATATAAATGCATGGTATAAAAATTACAAATTATAAAAAAAACAAAAAAAAACTTCCTGTGTTGATAAAGTTCATAAATTCGATGTGCGATGTACAACTCTTGTGTAGTTTACGTTTATATTGTTGACAAGTGCATGCAGCGGCGTTATTTCATTCCTGCATAAAGTATAAACGTGTTTTCGGCCGTCTGTCTCGCACAGTGCTAAGCTTGGTATTAATTTAATAAGCTGGCGCTGCTAGTTTGTTTATTGTTTTGATTTTTTTTATTTTAATTTCAATATTAATAAAAATGGATCATTATTTTACTAATTTACATTAAACCTTTCACGCCCCCCCCTTATTGTTCAGGGACCCTTAAATGAATTTTAATTTTCCACGGACCCCCCTGAAAGATACCAGGGACCCTTGTGGGGTCCGTAGGGACCAGATTGGGAACCACTGGACTAAGGCAATGATTGTGGTGTACACGAATTTCTTTTTCCTCGCTGCGCAGTGTGTCGATCTATACATCTCTCTCTCTCTCTCTTTTCTCTCTCTCTCCCCCCACCCCACCCCCCTTTCATTCATTTCTTCGTATCAGATCCGAGACTAGCCAACGGCTCAAGTCAAGACGGACAGAAACGGGGATTATCACTTTTTTTTTAATTTTGTATATCAGGGAGGGAAAAAAAATGAACGTTAAGGGAAATTTTTAATGTGCTGGGTGCATAGATAACAAGGATAGACAGTTATAAATAACAAGGATAGAAAGCTATAAATAACAAAGTGTAAATGTGCAAATTATCAGCGCTTGAAAGCGAATGAAAGATTCATGCTGATGGTATACGAAATGCGGTTCCCCCCCCTCCCTTTCTAAATGTATAATTCCAATATATTTGAATAGACACCTGAGGCCTGAGTTGAGATCAATTTATAAACGTGACAGTGTCTAAATAAACGTGACAGTGTCTAAATAAACGTGACAGCGTCTAAATAAATAAATCTGGGGAAACGTAGACGATGATGAGGTAATTGGGCGACTCGGGTAATAGGGGCATAAGGTAAGGGCGAGTCAAATAATGTGTGACAATGGGGGTTGGGCGAGTCAAATAATGTGTGACAATGGGGGTTGGGCGAGTCAAATAATGTGTGACGATGGGGGTTGGGCGAGTCAAATAATGTGTGACAATGGGGGTTGGGCGAGTCAAATAATGTGTGACAATGGGGGTTGGGCGAGTCAAATAATGTGTGACAATGGGGGTTGCATTGCTGCACGTGCGGTAAATAGAAGAATGTTAATTACTGTATTTGACTTCATTACGATGGCTTTCCTTTATGGGGGTGCGGAAGTGGAGAGAGAATATTCCATCCCCTCCCAGTACCCACCATCGTTTTTTATGTGATGACTCTGGACTAATTGACTCGGTCAAGTAGTAAGTAGTGACTGTACAACAATACCAGGGACCTGCATCTACTTTGTGAGTGTGTGTGTGTGTGTAAATAACATTGCAATGAGTTTTTCTAATATCGCTTGATAACTACAATATTCAAACTCGTACATACACACACACATAAATATGTATATATATATAGTTCAATGAACGAATTTCTTTACAATATACCTTTGAACAATATCATTTTTTCTTTTCTTTCTTCTGACTTTGTAAAACATGTTTGAATGAAAAGTAATTATGTAATAATTCATATTTGTAGCTTTTGTGAGAATTATTTTAATTATTTTTTTTTCTTATTTCTGAACGATGTTTGTGTTATTTCACGTAAGGGCAGACAACCGAATTAATTACACATAGAAAATGGTTAAAACGATTATGAGAGATTGTCTCATGAGTCACTTATACGGAACATAGATGTCCCAGTGTAAAGCAGAGCATTACAGCTTGTATGTGCGTGAGTGGTTGTCAAATTATCACAACAACCATAGACCCAAATTGCGTCGAGTTGTGAGTATTATACTGTCTGTAGATGATACTTACTGATGTGAAAGTAAACCAGGTCATAAAGAGATGTGTGCAGAGAAGAAGTGACTACTTGTGATACTAAAAATAGCCTGGATGTTCTGAGATATAGCATGACAAGTTGTTACGATGTAGGGTTGTTTTGAGCACAATGTTTTACTCGTTCAGGAACAAAAATCAGCTTGGGAAAGGGGTGTGCCCTTGTGACCGAGGTCACCGTGTCAGATCCCTAGGTGGGAGGCTGTTAATTGATCGGGAATCGCCAGCTCGGGAAGGGGGTGTGTCGTTCCCGTGTCAGATTACTAGGGGGAGATCAGGACGCTCGCGGAACCAAATTACCTGGAGAAAAATGATCGTGACTTTGACACGTAGAATGAAGTTTGGGGACCGTGGATGCTGAGTTTTCTAGATGTCAAATCTCTTTCCCACGTCCCAGACCAGAGTTAGTGGTTTAAGAATTAATTAGAAATAATAAATCAGGGATGCCAAGCCAATCGTTTACTGTATATAAGCTGGACGATTTTGTATGTGAGGGGAGAGCGAGACTGAGAACTAGAGAGCAGGAGCGGAAGAGTGTGGCGTAGACTGAAGTACTGTATGTGAGAACTGGCGTCAACATATCTACATAATAAAACTTGTGTTATTGGCAAAGAAACCGGTGTTTGTTGACTTATTTGAGGTGATTGTACGTGAGCTGTAAAAATAGAAATATTGTCACCAGAATATCTACATCTACTCTCTCATACACCTAGACAGCGATCTGTTCGTGGCAAGGATAAGCTTTAGGATAATCCGCCAACGTAACAACTGGGGAAATCTCGTCCGGTATCGACCTACTTCAAGGGATCGAGAGTGTAGTGGAACTGGTGACTGGGGGCTCGAAACACAGCGTCACGGAACCTCTGACAGTCACAACAACCTGACCGGCCGCACAGTAGCAAGAAGTGTAGACACGTCATCTCGCAGTAGGCTGACAGCAATTCAACTGAGTCAGCTACATAACATCTACAGGGAGAGAATTAGCAGTGCGCTTCACTGTTTCTCTCGTCAAAAGTACCTTACTGAGTTCAAGACCAGGAACGTACACCTGAAGAAGTTATACAGACGGAAGAACCAACAACAACAACAACCGCTATACTCCTAGCAAAATAATAACTCCTTGCGTGCTACGACAAGAGTTACACCTACGTTATCAGCTGACCAGCTGTAGGGAGAGGTTAAGCAGCAACAACTACTGCCTCTCTCGGAAAAAAGTAGCTTCTTGCGTGATACGACCAAGAGTTACACCTACATTATCAACGGATCATCTGTAGGGAGAGATTACGCAGAAACAACTACTGCTTCTCTCGTAAAATAAGACAAGAGTTGCAAACACCGACGGCAATAACCACCGTCATCGAACGACCAATCAACGCAGATTGTCGGCCTCGCTATCGAAGAACAACGACAGAAGAAGAGAAGGACAACACCAACCCCACCATCCGAACAAACCAGCGACCACAGCAACAATAGACGGAAGCCGGAGACTGCAGTGGAAAAGAGACACGAATTACTGACTTTATTTTTAGTAACGAACACTGATAAATGACTTTAAGTTAACTTAACATTTAGTAGATTATAATTCTTGTGTGTGTGATTAGTGCCAATATCAATAATGTTTTATAACGTTTCAAAGAGAAGTTGCCGATTGGAGGAAACATCGTCGGGTAAGTTGGAAATCTTTTTTTTCTCCCCTTACTTACATAGTTCATAAAACCTGCTGTGCTACTGTATAATATCACCTGTTTAAATGGCTCAAACAATCCAAGAGTGGGTTAGCTATGCCAAATCTATTGGGTTGGAGGGACAGGACTTTCGCACGCGCAGAACGCGATAAAGAAGTCGAGCTTCTTGAAAAACAGAGAGACGCAGAAAGACAGCAACGTAGGGATCAATTAGAATTAACTAGGCTAGAAACAGAGAGACATAAGACAGAACAAGAAACACAGAGACATAAGACAGAACAAGAACAAGAAGCCGCGAAGCATCAACTTGAGCATGAGCTTGAGCTGGCCAGAATTAACAGGGATATAGAACTGGCCAAACTCCAGTCCTGTGACACAACCAACACTAGGGAAATGTCGATGAGCCCTAGGTCGGGTACTGCTAGTTTAACAGGGGGCACGGCTGTCCCTAAGTTGCCGAAGTTCGACGAGAGGGTGGATGAGATGCACTCATACCTCTTGAGGTTCGAACGGCATGCAACACTGGTAGGTTGGGAAACGTCAAAGTGGAGTTTATGTCTCTCCTCACTCTTAACAGGTCATGCAGTGAAGGTAGCAACTAGACTGTCAAGGGATGACATGTTAGACTACGAGATATTAAAAGACGCGCTACTAAGGGCATACGATTGTACTGACGAAGGGTTTAGGAAACGATTTAGGACTAGTAAACTAGAAAGAGGGGAGACTTACCAAATGTTTGGAGCAAGACTAACTGACATTTTTGACAGATGGGTGGGGCTTAGTAGCACAGAACAGTCCTACGAAGGGATAAAGATTCTGGTGCTAAAAGAACAGCTTCTTAACAGCGTTCCCAAGGAATTGTTGGTCTACTTACAAGAAAGAAAACCAGAGTCCTGGGCGGAGATGCTGTCACTAGCCGACAATTACAGGGACGCGCACCCTGGGGAAAACTTCAGGAGTTTTGTTGGTAGGGAAAACCCGACGAACTCATATGCGAGGGACAAAAATTGGACGGGGCAGACACGACAGTCAGGTAATGCTCAGACCAACCAACCCATTGAACGCAAAGAAAGAGCACAAGGGGTCCCGTCAAAACCAACCTGTTTCAATTGTGGGAGAGGGGGACATATGGCAAGGGCGTGCACCCTCAAGAAGGTCAATCCTGCAGGGGCCGCCCAGGTACTTAGCCCAGAGGGAGTAGTTGAGGGTGGGTCCAATGAAGGACAAATGAAGTTTGATGATTCAAACTGCCCTACTACATGGGGCTTTGTAAATGGTATTCGCGTTAAGGCATTACGGGATACTGGATGTGGGGGAGTAGTAGCAAAAAGGAGTTTGGTGGATGATGCGGCCCTGACTGGGCGCTTTGGGTACCTCAAATCAATAGACAGTAGCCTAGACAGTGGCCGGGTGGAGACGTTACTTATGGACAATCCCCTATATGATTTGATAGTGGGAAACGTAAAGAACGCTCAAATGCCATACTCTGAGGCCACAAACTGTGAAGCTCAAGGAGCTTTAGACCCAGCAAGGGAGACTAGTGACCCTGTAGAGATGAATGCAAAACCATCAAAACTAGTCATTGTCGAAGCTGCAGTTGCCGTAACCAGGAGGGGGTCAAAAAGGGGCACACACCCATTACGGCCCCTGACAACCTCAGAACTGCTACCGGCCGACTTATCTCGAGAGGAGTTGATGGCTGAGCAGCGGACCGACGAGTCTTTGAAGGGGCTAATAGAGATGGGAAAGAAAAGAGAAACTAAACAATACCGCTCAGGAACCGAAACCTTCGATTTTAAAAACGGTTTGTTATATCGACGACGCGCATATGATGACGGCAAGGTTTTGAGACAGCTGGTGGTCCCCAGACCAAGAAGGGAAGAAGTCATGAGGCTGAGTCATGAAACCTTACTTGGAGGACATCTGGGCTCTAAGAAAACCGTATTTCGAATAATGGCCGACTTCTACTGGCCAAAAATATACAAAGATGTACGGAGATATTGCAGCTCATGTGATATCTGTCAGAAGACAATTCCAAAGGGTCGTGTGGGAAAACTCCCGCTCGGGCAGATGCCACTGATTACCACGCCTTTTGAGCGTGTAGGCGTTGACATAGTGGGTCCCATAGAACCTATCACTGACCAGGGAAATAGGTACATAGTTACATTGATCGATTATGCTACCAGGTATCGAGAAGCTGTCCCTCTGCGTAGCATTGACACGGAACACGTGGCAGAAGCTCTAGTCGGTATATTCACAAGGGTGGGAGTACCCGCGGAGATATTGACCGATCAAGGGGTCCAATTCACATCAGAAATGATGAAGGAGGTAGCTAAGCTATTGTCAATGAACCAACTGACTACCAGTGTATACCACCCACAAACCAATGGGCTGGTAGAAAAACTGAATGGTACATTGAAGGCAATGTTGAGACGAATGTGCGCTGAGAGAACAAAGGACTGGGATCGGTACCTCCCAGCTGTCCTATTTGCTTACAGGGAGGCACCCCAAGAGAGTCTGGGGTTCTCACCTTTTGAGCTTCTGTATGGAAGGACTGTCAGAGGGCCAACGAAAATTCTGAAAGAATTGTGGACCAAAGAGCTTGATGCTCCTGACATCCGTACGACCTACCAATACGTGGTAGACCTTAGGAATAAACTGGAAAGTACTTGCCAACTTGCCAGAGAGGAATTGAAGAAGGCAGGGGAGAAGGCGAAAAGGTACTACGATAGGAAAGCCAAACTCCGTGTGTATCAACCGGGGGATAAAGTCATTATCCTCTTGTCGGATGACAAAAATAAGCTGCTGATGAGATGGAAAGGCCCATTTGAGGTTGTCAAGAAGGTGGGTATTCTCGACTATCAGGTACAATTGCCTAAAGGTCCCAAGATCTTTCATGGTAACTTATTGAAAGGGTACATTGAACGAAATGATAAACGACCTCCGGTGGCGTCGGATGCTTCTCGAAAGAAGGAAACTCAATTGCAGTGTGAAACGCCGGCTGTAATTGCTTGCATTGCAGTAATAGACACGTCAGAGGGGGAACCAGAAGTAGGTGATGTCTACCTACCATTAATTGATGGTGAGGAAACGGTCGCAGACCTCCCCATATCCACAGAACTACCACCTGATTGGGCGCAGAGATTCATGGGGTTTGTGGAGAACTGCTCAGATGTATTCACAAGTAGACCGGGTAAGACAAACCTGATTGAGCATGACATACGACTGACCGACGATCGGCCAATCAAACAGCCAATGTATCCGACCCCATACGCGATGAGGGAAACAATTGTACGGGAGGTAGAGGATATGATCAAATTGGGGGTTATTGAGAAAAGTAAGTCACCGTACTCATCCCCGATAGTTATCGTCAGAAAAAAGGACGGCACCAACCGGTTCTGTGTCGATTACAGGAAGTTGAATCGCATCACCGTGTTTGACGCTGAACCACTCCCAAACCTCGATACACTACTGGCTAACATTGCAGAAAGGCCAAGTCGGGTACTAAGTAAAATTGATCTTAGTAAGGGATACTGGCAAATACCACTAAGCCAGGGGGCAAAGGAAAAAACTGCTTTCCAAACGCCTATAGGGCATTTTCAGTGGCGTACTCTGCCATTCGGATTATCCACAGCGCCGGCTACGTTCTCCAGGCTGATGAGGGAACTATTAAAGGGATTAAAAGGGGTGGTAAATTACTTAGACGACATACTCGTCTTCACAGACTCCTGGGAGACTCACATCGAGACTTTATCCAAGGTGTTAGACAGATTGAGACAGGCAGGACTCACAGCGAGACCTACAAAGTGCTTGATCGGCTATCAGACATTAGAATTTATGGGGTATCGACTGGGTGGTGGCATGCTAAAACCTGATAAGGGTAATCTTAACCGAATATTGAGCATCGCGACACCAACTACAAAGACACAGGTACGGGCGGTGATGGGACTTATGAACTATTATAGAAGGTTTGTACCCAATTTCTCTACAATCACTGCACCACTAACAGATCTGACAAAAAGGGGAAAACCAAACAAAGTCCAGTGGACTGACAACTGCCAGAGGGCGTTGGAACAGGTCCAAAATCTTCTTTCCAGCGACCCAATACTTAGACTCCCTGACTTCAACCGCCCATTTACTCTCCGGACGGACGCCTCAGACCAGGGCCTTGGGGGTATATTGCTTCAGGACTTTCCCGAAGGTAGGTTTCCAGTCCAGTATATCAGTTAGAAAGCTCTTAGACAGGGAAAGAAGGTACTCGGCTATAGAAAGGGAATGTCTTGCTATTGTATGGTCAATAGGCAAGCTACAGAGGTACTTATATGGGGTAGAATTTACACTCGAGGTTGACCACAAACCGCTAATATTTCTCAACGAAGGCCAGCCAAAGAACACTCGAGTTCTGCGATGGGCAATAGCACTGCAACCTTACAGATTTACATTGAGAAGCATAAAGGGGATAGACAATCTAGGGGCTGATATGCTTAGCAGGTGTCCATCAGAGTAACCCCAGTAGCAAAGCAGGAACATGAACTGTGTGAGGTTGACGCGGGAGTGGAAGAGTTCCAACACGATTGTCAAACCTAATGGCAACTTGACTGCTATATATTGATGTGTGTGAGTGATTGATTAAGAAGTTATGTGTATATTTAATTGTTATGATCACGTTTATGATTATTGTTTTTCAGATTTTTCTATTTAATTTTATTATTATGCATGTTGCTATATGCTACATTGGTCCGATAGGGTCAACTGTTATATTTACTTTGATTTTTTTAGATGATTATCACTATTATAGAGTGAGTAACTGTATATTCCTACACATGTGTTTTGTTGGTAGTGAATGGTTGTTCCTTCACCGTGTAAACAATTGGCTGGGGCTAATAGGTTGTAACGATGTAGGGTTGTTTTGAGCACAATGTTTTACTCGTTCAGGAACAAAAATCAGCTTGGGAAAGGGGTGTGCCCTTGTGACCGAGGTCACCGTGTCAGATCCCTAGGTGGGAGGCTGTTAATTGATCGGGAATCGCCAGCTCGGGAAGGGGGTGTGTCGTTCCCGTGTCAGATTACTAGGGGGGAGATCAGGACGCTCGCGGAACCAAATTACCTGGAGAAAAATGATCGTGACTTTGACACGTAGAATGAAGTTTGGGGACCGTGGATGCTGAGTTTTCTAGATGTCAAATCTCTTTCCCACGTCCCAGACCAGAGTTAGTGGTTTAAGAATTAATTAGAAATAATAAATCAGGGATGCCAAGCCAATCGTTTACTGTATATAAGCTGGACGATTTTGTATGTGAGGGGAGAGCGAGACTGAGAACTAGAGAGCAGGAGCGGAAGAGTGTGGCGTAGACTGAAGTACTGTATGTGAGAACTGGCGTCAACATATCTACATAATAAAACTTGTGTTATTGGCAAAGAAACCGGTGTTTGTTGACTTATTTGAGGTGATTGTACGTGAGCTGTAAAAATAGAAATATTGTCACCAGAATATCTACATCTACTCTCTCATACACCTAGACAGCGATCTGTTCGTGGCAAGGATAAGCTTTAGGACAATCCGCCAACAGAAGACAACGAGCTCTTGTAGAGCAAGGCTATTAGAAGAGAAGAAGCTGAACTAGCAGAAGAGAAGAGGAGGTTAAAAGAATTAGAAGAAGCTAAAGCAGCTTTAAGAAGAAATTGTAGAAGTAGAAAGAGCCTTAAAGAGAGATGAGGAAATAGTTAGAAATTTACAAGCCAGGTAAGTTAATTATCATACTATGCTCCAATGTTTTAGACTAGTGAATAAGAAAGTACTCCTTTTCAGCAGTAATATTAGTTTCAAAATGTTTTGGGGTTAATGTATACTAGGTACAATAAACCTGTCTTTTTCAAAGTTAAGTCATACCTAATTTTTTTCTTAATTTTGTGAAAATCCTTGTCAAATAATTTCTTTTAAAACATTTTAATTATATATTTGATGATACTTTATGTAAAAAATTTTATTTTACAAATAAAGGAAATTGGAAATATTGCCATGATGAATTTATTAGTCTAAGAAAGGTTATGCAGAGTGCGCAACGACAAATAATTTTAGTTTAAAATAACAACCAAGAGTTTGAAGAAAGGTCGCCAGTTTGTTGAACTTTAAGGGGTACCCATGGATATACCGCACCCTTTAGGGTACAGTCACAAAAAAGGTTGAGAACTGCTGGTTTAGCCTGAGTTAATAAATTTGTTTATGAACATTATCATTTGTCAACAAAATAATTTTTTAATCAATATATATACATTGCTTGGCTTTACTTTGTTATCCTAATAATCTCAAAAGCAATTTACCTGGGATCAAAAAAATAAAATTCTTTGTGTAAATTGAAGAAAAAGGTATTATTTTTTAACATGATATATTTTAAGCTTTAATAATAATCAGGACAGTAAACATTTTTAAGGATTCTTGAAGAAGAGTATGCTAAACGTGAAGAACTAGAACGTCTGCAAGCTGAACAAAATAAAAAACTCAAGAAGAGCAGTTAACAAGACAAGAGCTTGAGGCAGCACACAGATTAAAAGAGGAAGCCTTAAGAAAAGCCAGAAGACAACAGCTTTAACACATGAAGAGTTAGCTGACCAACAACTCAGGGTATTTTTTTAGTCAAAATTTTCTTTATGAATTATATTCCAGCTTATTTCAGCTTTTTCATTTGTAACTCTATTCCCATATAATTTTTTATTACATATATTCACATTATATAGGCCTCTACAAAGTCTTCACAATAAACCTTTATAAAAAATGTTTTGGTTAAAAAAATTATTGTTTTGGTTTAGCACAAAAAAAACAATTTTTTGAAAATGTGTATAATATTCTTTGATACATTTGGATATAGGCCAGTGTTTCTGACTATGATTTTATAGGGACCCAGACAGCTAAATTTATATGTGTTCCCCCCCTCAAATCTAAAACTGATTTATCTTTATAAAAAAAAATTATATGTTCCCAGACTAAAGGATAAACACTCAGATAATTATAAAACACATCTAAAAAAAAACAATATGAGCTATAAATTTAAATAAATTTCTTCTTATAGATAATCAACAAGACTGAAACTGGTAAGCGATGCATTTCAGAACATTAATGCCTTTGGCTGTAGTTTAAAATGGGTCCTTACAGTCTTTCCCAATAAATTTTACAAGTGGTATGCAGGTAGAGGGTGATTAGATAAAATCAGGGCGGAAAAAGTCCGCAATAAGTGAATCGGCTCTAGGTAAAAATCACAGAAGGTGTGATAAAGTTAGACTGTGTTATTTTTCATGGTGTTAGGTAACCTACAGTAAAAAAAGCAGCTACATAAAAATTTCATTCACTCATAATTTAAAGTGCCAAGTTCTATGTAAATATAAGCAATATTAAGAAAATCTAAAAGCTATGAAACTATGTGCCTATTTCACACTAATGTAAAAACAAAAAAAAATACAAAACATAAAAAGGAATAGTATTTAAAAAAAAAAATAATAATCCTGTTTTAACAGTGCATACTAATTTTAAATGGCCCAAATCAATGCTTATTTTGTTTAGTTTTCTTTCATGCGTCGCTGAACAAATTTGTCTTTGGAAGGACTTCAGGGACACTACAGTTGAAGGTCTCTACTTTCTACTTTTTGTCCCTTTTGGAAATGATATGATTTAACCTAACCATTTTCTAATGTTCCATATGGGCCTGTTAATTAAGCTTCTTCTAGGATGTCCTCTCAGAAAACCTCCTACAGGGTTCTTTGCATAATAGTTTTACAAAGGGTATCTTGACATGACACATGACTAAACCATATCAGATTTTGCTTTTCAATAAAGCCATCAGTATTCTGGGGTCACCAAGCTGCTCAGATTCCTTACAAAGGATTTGTCAAGACTTTCTTCAGCATCAAGCATCTAGTACATCTTTCTGTATCAGCATGCAGTTTTCTAGTTCTAGAACTCACAGCCATAGAGCATGATTGGGATCACCAAGGGCTTAAACTGCATATGTGGTTGTTACTGAAACTGGTCCTGCTTTTCCAGATCTTTTTTTAGTCTGTTCATAGCTACCATAGCTGTTTGATTTAGTGCAGTTCTCAGATGTGCTTGTTCCACTCTTGATGAAAGTGGGGCCCAAGTATAAAAGCATTATGACCACCCATGGCCTTTGTTCATACACAGCTATTTCTATTTTGAAGTCACTGTTCTGTTGACCATGACTTTCATCTCACTGTCTAATTTCCATGCTCTTGCATTGTTTTGGAAGTTTTGTGATGAATTTTTTTTGTTCCCATAATAAATTAAAGAGAAACTTTCATTGACAATGATTTAAATTGGCTTAAAAAATTAAATAACTAAAGCCTTATTTTGCCCTCTATCTTTTGATTTATTCTCAAAATATATAAAGGTAAATATGTAGGAATGAAAATATGCATGCTAATAAATTTAAATTTGTATTAATCTAAACCAGACATATATACATAGAATAATTAGTCACTTGATACTATTTAAACCTGAAAAAGTAAAAAGAAAATTAAAAAAAAAGAAAATCAAAACATTTTAAGTCCAGCAACATTCAATGTATATATCATGACCACACATTTACTTTTGAAACCCATTCTGCCTCTCGCATGATGTGTAAATGCATCCAATTATATATTTACCACAGGCTTGGAGACAGGGATTATACCATTGCACAATTTACAAAAAATATTTTAAAAAAGCACAATTTTAAAACTTAACATTTCTGCACTAAATTTAAAATATCTTTATTTAATTATGTTACCTACTTCATTGCTTTGATAAATAATGGTGATAGAAATCATTAAAAATGTAATTTTCTTGGAATACCCATATCAAATACATGTAGTAGCATTAAGTACATCAACATATACTGAATATGTTGAATATATAACGTGGATTGTGCCAAAGCATTTCAATGCAATGGAAACACTTAGATTCATCTCTTCATTATTTTGTATTCTTTTACAATATCATCATTGATTCGGAAATATTAAAAATTCATGATAGCAAATGTTGTGGTATTCCACATAAGTATACTTATGCATATCTGAACTGAATTGATATTAAATTATGCAACTCCTAGTTTTTAAAAAAATAACATTTTGAAAATGTATACTGCATAAATTAGTATAAATTGTAAGTTTCCTCATTAAATAAGTTTTGTGTAAATTTGTAAATATATCATGTCATTAAAAAAAAATTGACTCAAGAAAGAATTATGCATTAATTCTTTAAAATTTCAGAAAGTATAGTTCTCTGCCTAAGAGAAGCTGAATTTACATTTTGTTGTTTTATTCTCACTTTTTCCAGAGGCCAATGAGAAGTTGAGATTGCTAGAGTTGGGAAAGGTTCTCTACCAAAAACAGAAATTAATTATAAGCTTTTTGTTTTTCGTAGTTTTTTCCTAGCACAATCTTACTTTCTGAAATCAGAATTCATCATATTCTTTGTATTGAAGTTTTATTGTTTGAAAATTGAAGAAGATCTAAGTGTGTAAGAAAATTCAATTAATACTTAATGAAGTAATTTTTGTAATGTGTTTTTTAACACAAACTTATTTTACAAAAAAAAGTAACTGAGGCTGTGCTAGAAAAAAGTGAATGCCTTTCTGAATGAACTAAACAGACTTAATATTTTTGTTTCTTTTTTTTTTGTGCTTGTAAAAAAATGAAAAAAACTTTACTAAGACATGATATGTTTCTAGGATAAATCCCTTTTCTATTTCTATTTTACCCTTAGCTTAAACCAGTTTTATTCATTTAAAAGTTAACTATAAGATTACTATAAATTTTCTAAAAATGTTCTATTTCTAAAGCAGCTTTGCAAACATAATATATTTGATATATAATATCAATAAATATCATTTTAAGATTTATGAACTTTGAGTTTGAGAGGTTTTTAAAAATATAATTTCACATTTTATAAATGACTCTTTATTATTTGTTTTATTCTACATGCAATATTTTTGTTTAAATTCAAGCATATTTTTAAAAAGCATATTCTACAATCAAAATATTTCATTATTGGTATTGTTTGTTACAGAAATATCCATATTTATTTGTCATTGTCTACCAATGCCTTCCTGCAGATTTAATTTTTGAAATCACCCAGTCACTTTTAGTGCATTGATCATTTAATTATTGTCATTTTTTTTACCTTTCCTTTATTTTGTTTAGCCATGACAAGCATGTTTTTAAATCAATTAATATATTAATTTTTAGGTTGAAATCGAATTAGCATTGTGTTTTACAATATACAGTTTAAAGTACACAATATTTTTAGTCTTAAAATTTATTTATTTCAAATTTTGTAAAAATATTTATTGCAATTTTATTTACAAAATAAAAAATTATACATGTACTAGTTAAATGGTACGACTAGAAATTAATAAGCTGCTCTCTTTTTTTTAAGAAAGTTTTGTCATAGATTTGCCAATTATTAACATTCAAAACAGGAAACAATCTAATGGTTTATTTTTGCTATGTAATGCAGGAGGCAGCTGAAAAGCTAAAAAGAGCTGAAACTGAGAGACAGATAATGTCAGAAAAATGAGACTGAAGGCTATGACTTCATCTTCGTATGGCAGGGCCCATTAAAACACCTGATCCAAACCCATTTGTTACACAGAGGTCTGGGAGCATTTACAGAGGCAGATTTTCAAAAGCCTCATCATATGTCAGAAGACAGGTCAAGTCAGGACAAAACAGATGAGCTTTTAAGCAACGTGCAACAGGAAATTAAAAAACTAATGTTTAGTGATGGGACCATGAAATTTTTTTATACATTTAGCCACAATTTTTTTATTATTCTCTAAACTACAGACTCCAATTTAGACCCTCTTAACCCTAGTTATTAATATTTTAACTTATGTATGTCTGTGCATATTTCTGTAAAATTTCCAATACATGTGTAAACTTTCTTATTAAAAGTAAAAATCTCCTTGGTTAAAATGTTATTCGTTTCCAAATTTCAAGTGCTTTAAATAAGTCAAGCAATTTTAGCTATTTCACATAAAGTTGCATTAAAGGAATAAAAAACCATCGTGCCCAATAAGAAGGCAAAAATTCCCCCATTTTTCCCATAAAATAAATTCGCTTAACATCTAATAAGGTGATTCCATATTAAAAATACAATTAGTGTTTTCTTTAGAAAGTTAATTCATTTAAAGTGTTGTGTTTGTCAATTTACAATAGAATTAGTTATAAGCCTTTGTGGATAAAATGTAGATCGTTGCTTCACTCTGGTGATGTGATATTCTACAAATTCCTAAAAAGAGGGTTTTGTTATCAGCCTTTTAATTTTAGGAAGTGTTATTAAATGCTTCCAGCACAATACTGGGTATACTCTTTGTAGAATTAAAAACCTCCATTCTTAAAGTACAAGAGCTTAGTCGAGAATCTATATTTAAAGGTGACCAACTGTGCTTCTTGTGCCTTTTTTTCCTCATATCAATAATTGTAGAATAATCTGTAAATCTCCCTATCTGACCAATGTTGAATCCATCCATTGAGTGTGATGTGACATATTTATATATTTAAAAAAACAACTATATCTTTGAATAAAATCAATAAACATAACAGCATTCTTACAATATACAATGCTACAAATTAAATTGTTTTTATATATATTTTTCTTTATTATTGTTAAATGAATACAAATTTTCTTTTCATTATGATGATTTTTTCCTCAGACTTTGTCCTGCTTTTAAATGTAAAAAAGAAATGAGCAATTTATATGTCCTACTTTTCATTTAAAAAAAGTTTTCACTTTATGCACTGGTTATATATTGTTAAAATAAAAGTTGGTTACTTTATTTTGGTCATTGTTAAAATAAATGCAATAAAGCAAGGTTTTCAAAATATGGATATCAACCAATTGGTGTGTTATGAACCAATGTTATGTGAGAAACTAAAAAATTATTACCTACAATTGATTGTCTC
This sequence comes from Bulinus truncatus, assembly GCA_021962125.1. NCBI lineage: Eukaryota > Metazoa > Mollusca > Gastropoda > Planorbidae > Bulinus > Bulinus truncatus. Next base: position 1,290,476 of record JAGDYQ010000166.1, on the reverse strand, counting down.
CATAATTACACCTTATATAGTCCAACAATGACATTGTAAGAATGCTAGCAGTTGTACTACACAATACTATAGTTCAGTAAAGATTTTCATGTCTTATGTGCCATTTAGCTTTCATTTAATTTCTATAAACGTGACTTTTTTTCCTCACAAGTGATTCTAGGAAATCAAACCTTTTTTTCATACAATTTTATTAGAATATATTTTTAATGATATTGTAATAAAATATTAATTTTCGGTAGCTGTAAATATATAAAGTATGTAACCTAATTAATGAATTTTTTCCATTAACTACACGTTTTAGTTTCCTAACTAATCTGTTAAAATTCTCCATAATGATAGCTGAAGCATTTTTATACAGCCATAGGGCTGTGAAACCATTATTGGGGGTGGCGGAAGATTTTTTTCATTTTCAAATAGGCTAAAATAAGAGGGCTGTGAAAGCTTAAGGAAAAAATATTTAAGCTCTATTTTTTCATAATACAAAATTAATTTTTATTAAAAAAGTTTTTGTTGCTTTTTTTAAAAAATAAACAAGTGTTTTTTGTTTAATTAACTATAACAGGGGAGGGCAAACTTTTTCTACAGGGGGCCCATTGAAAACTTGATTGTTATCAACAGAACAGCATACTATATTTTGTCTACTTCAATTACAATTTACAACATATGAAAATATGTGTTAATGATAACACCCATGTATTTGTTATTAAATTTCACACTCTATAGCACATACTTTTAATTCATTCAGTAGTGACTGAATTTATGTAGACTACTTTTAAAATAATGTATTAAAATTGGTATTGTTTTTCTGAAAATAACTAATGCTGGTAATAGAAAAGTATTGGTATCGAGAATCGAAATTTTTTCATTTAAAATGTATCGGCGATACACAAATCAATACTTGATACAAAAAGGATAGGCAATACAGCCAATGCTAAAAGTGTCGCCGATACTGTATTGCCGATACCGATGCCCGATACTAACAACCCTGTGCCTGACACCAATTCCCACACATAAATAGTAGCAATAGTAGGGCTTTGTCATTATGAAACTTTTTTATAAACATTTCCTACAATAATAACTATACTAAATTTATTATGCAAATGATACACAAACTTTAACCAAATAATATAAAATAAAGCATGAACTTATTAGATTACTGCAAAAAATAAATCTATCCTAAATTTAATTGTAGTATTGAATTTTCTTTTTCTCAAAAATATTTATTTTCACTTTTTTTGAAGAAACGTGAAATAAAAAAAATTATATCTATAAAAGAGCAATTACAAAATTCAAATTTTAATGAATAGGTGATGTATTTATAATGCTATTATCACATGCCATATATTGAACATTTTGTGCCTCACGCATAATGAGGTGCTACTAGAGCTTTCTTGTCTCAGCAATGGTGTATTAATACTGCTTGCAGAATTTATTACACTATCCACAACTAAGTTTGTGATATTTTTAGCATAAACATTGCACTGTGTTGATTGTGGTATATAAATATCACCAGAGGAGCCAAAATGTTTAATACTAAGTTGGGTACAAAACAGAGTATGCAAGACATCATTTTTACCAATAATTCTAAGGACTTTTTTCTGTAGATAAAACAGGTTTATTTGTAGAAGACGTCCTAGTCTTTGAATCAAATTCCCATGTCTTTATCTACAAAATCTGTTGAGACACATGACTGCATCAAGGTAGATAATTCTTTTGTTGACACTGAAGGGAGCACTGCTAAGTTGTTTTTCTTCAAAAGCTGTCAAGTCTTGGCATCCTATCTTAGATGCTACTTGTAACACACTTTTGTCAATGGTGCCACTGTTGTGCCTAAACTTAAGTAAATAACCTGCACACTCTTTATGACCACAAAATGCAGATATTGTTAACGCATTAGCTATTATTATACTGTGTAATTAGGTTACTTTTCAGAAATGAATGACAATAACTCAACAAATCAAGGGTGTTCACATCTATCTCAGAATTTAGGTTAGTATCACATTTATGCTTTTCAACAAGTTCCTTAACAACTAATAAATGACCCTTTTCTAGCACACATTAAACAGTTCAAGCCTCTTTTATCCACTACTGTATAGTCTGACCCATATTTCAACAAAACATCAATCACTTCCCCAATTTCCTTGACTGCAAGCATGTAATAATGGAGTTCTGTGAAAGGTATCCAAACTATGACAGATGCTTCTAACTGAAATAACAACTCCACAGTATCAGACTTAGCAAATCCAGCAGCTATCATGAGAGCAGTGATGCCAGCATCGTTTGATTGGTTAACATCACTACCATAAGATATTAATAGTTTAACAACATCAGGGAAACCTTTAAAAGATGCCAACATAAGAGCACTAATTTGATTATTTTGTACAGGATGTAGAGCTCCATTGAGACACAAATATTCAACAATTGTATCATGGCCATAAAAAGATGCAATATTCAAAGCACCCCAGCCATACTTATTAATGTAGGTGACATCAGCTTTTCCTTTTCTATAAGCAGTTTCATGCAGGGCAGAGTGTTGGGCAACTGTGATGTTAACATGAGTGGAGTCCAGTCATTCATGGTCTTTTCATTAGCATTAGCATCAAAACTAAGCAAGATATCTGTCACATTAGAATGTGCATTAAGTGATGCCAGCATTAATGCACTAAATCCCTTCTACACTTCGCTGATGAATATTAGCAGACATAGTTAATAACAGCCTGGCAATCTCAGCATGGCCTCTCTGTGCTGCAAGCATGAGGGCTGTCCATCCATGTCGGTTAATTTTGTCCACATCTGGTTCATGTTTTATTAAAAGTTGTAAGGCATCATAATTACCACTATCTGACATTAGCATCAAGGCATTATTCCCATCTATATCAACATAGTTGATGTCTGCACCATGATTCACCAAAATTTCTGCTATTTCCAGCTTCGACAGTGTTAGGGCTAACATTACCGCAGTTTGCTGAATGTTGTTGACTGTATTCACATCAGCTTTGGCATTAAGTAATAATTTAACAGTCTCTGTATTCCCTGATATATAGCATGCCATAAAGCTGTCCATTCTTTACTATCTTTATCATTAATGGTCTCCTTGTGCTTGGGCAATAACAAAACTATTTGATTGGATGCCCCATATTTTGCAGCAACCATCAATGGAGTTAATCTCTGTTTAGGGCATGCCTAACATTCACTCTATGACATAGGAGTAATTTTACAATTTCAATAAAGTCTTTTTAACAGCTACTATTAGTGCAGTAGATTCATCCTTTAAATCACACTGCTCTTTATCAGCATTATTGAGCAGTAAAAGCTTGGCTACATCAACATGATTCTTGTAGCAAGCAAAAAATAGTGCATTTTGTCCTTTTCTATTTGTCAGTTGACATCTGCCCCTTGGTCTGAAGCATTTCAACTGTTTCATAATGACCTTTATTGGCTGCACTTAGCAATGGAGTCCAGTCATTATCAACAGCATTTAATTGATTTGAACTGCTGAAGAATTTCTTTTGCATTATCTGTTTTACCTCGATAACAAAGTCTTATCAATCGCCCAAGTTCTGATGAATGTTTTTTCAATATCCATTTTATTCATGTCTTCAATGTCAATCCTATCAGAAAAAAAAAAAGGAGATTGCCAAAAACAAATTATTATCTAAATGCCTAAGCCTACATCATAAATATTGACTTATAGACAGTAACATACTAAGCACTACTTTTATTATAAATTTCACTCAAATCTAAACCTTTTTCAACTTGCAGCACTCTTAAACTATTAAAAAATTCAGCAGCTTACACTCTAGAAAAGTGATAGATATTAACACATACAAAAAGTAATTAAAGAGCCATTCAAAGTTCTGCATTAAATGATATAGCTTATTGATTCACCTTTGAGTTCCATCATCTCCTATTTTTATAGTTCATTTGATTGCTTATCACTTACAAGTTCAATCATTCTATTCTGTACAAACTCTAAAAAAACATAAAAATTTCAATGCATATTATTTTAAAGCAGTGTTGAAAGCAGAGATCTTCATCCCAATTTGACATGGTTCAACTGTTTAATGCCATTAAACTTGTCACAAATGATGGAACTAATTTTGATCTATTTCTAATGTATGGTTCATTGATGCCAATTTACAGCCATTTCTTCCAAGCATAAATTGAAAACATTTTTTTAAGCATGCTATCGATAAAGGTATATTTGTTGTCTGACACATGTCATCAGTTAAGTAACTAACATTCAATGCATTTTCCAACACTGACAAAGGACTCCAAAAATGTTGATTTTCTTAAAAGATGTGTCATGACTGAAATATCCATTAATTATGTCAACAAATTTTAGCATTTTTAGACCCTCCCACCATTAATCTTGTGGCAGTTGTCAGACTTTAGTAAAATTACATAAATTTTGTAGCTTTTTTACACAACCCCACCCCCTTCCCTAAAAATACTAACTTAAAAACAACAAATGAAAAAGTATAATTATAAAATCCCACACTTCCCAAATAGAAGTTAATAGCAAACTTCAAACTCTGAATGCTAAATGTAATAATTTAAATCTAATTTAACTAATGCTTAACATCAATGAGTCTCCTTTCCTATATCAAGAGTTTTAACAAAAAGTATTACATAACAAAATACTGCTCTTTCAATGGGTTTTGTTTGTACAGAATTGACTTATCTGGTTCACAATTATATGGCCACCACACTATCCACAGAGACATAGCTAGCTATTGTGGCACTAGGGTGATTCATCATTGCATGGGGAAAAATTTTCTCAATTCTTTTGCATTGTGGCTCATTTTTTCCTTTTGGCAAGCAAATCAAGAAAAACTAAAGTTTTGAAAAAATGACCACTTTTAAGAATAAGCTCAAGCGACCGAGGATTCTCTTGAGATAATGCAGCATTTCTGATGTGTCGCTTGCTTTCGGATTAGTGCAATTTTAGTTCATTGTAAAATTAAAAGTATACCGTGATATTTGAATTTTTAAATTATAACTAATTTTATTTTCAAGTTTGTTGGATAATAAAGTAGTTTTAGACTAAAAATTATTGAATTGATATGGCATCCCACATCAAGTGGTATGGTAGTGCAAAGTGCATTGACAAGATGTATAATTGAAGTTTGGTTGATTGGACAAATGGATTCTTGTCTGCCTAGCGATGTGGCACTAACATTGGGTCATGCTATGAAGATGGTTTTCTATAATCACAAGGTACTGAAAGACAACATTTGAATGTATTAAGGTAACTGTCAACGATCTTCAAAAAGCAATTTAAGTCTTTTCCATTCGGACTAAGGACTTTTAGAGCATTTTAGGTATGCGCGGAAGTGGCTATGGCTACGCCAAGCGAAATTCTGGGTTACATCCATAGATTTTGCTCACGCGTATAGGTTTTGATAAATAGAGGGAAGTAATCATGTTGAATAACTGTTACAAAAATAAAAAATGATTACGCCCCTTTGATTAGCTTTTATTATTTATATTTAAAATATAAGCAAAAACGGTACTTAAAACGCCCCCTTTTTCGGCCCTCAGAGGTCAGATCGCGAAATGGACTTTTGATGTACACTTGGCAGGCCAAGACCTACAAAATGATATATATACATCATGGGTCTAGGACTTATGGTTGCTGAATATAGGAGCGCTCCTTTATTAATATAGCTTATATAGTAAAACAGTACTTAAAACGCCCCTTTTTCGGCCCTCCAAGTGAGATCATGAGAATATGGACTTTTGGTGTACACTTGGCAGGCCAAGACCTACAAAATGATATATACATCATGGGTCTAGGACTTATGGTTGCTTAGATATAGGGCGCTCCTTTTTAATATAACTTATATAGTAAAAAACGGTACTTAATACGCCCCCTTTTTCGGCCCTCAGAGGTCAGATCTCGAAATGGACCAAAGTGTTTTCTTGGCAGGCCAAGACCTACAAAATGATATATACATTATGGGTCTAGGACTTATGGTTGTTGAGATCTAGGGTGATGACGGACAGACAGACAGACAGACAGACAAAACGAGGACAATAGAGCATTTTTTTCGAAAATGCTCTAAAAATCGAAGTTGAAGACAAAAGAAGACATCAGAGGCTATTGTGAAAGTGAGGATGAAGGCAAAGATGATGACGATTTTGATATTCCTGTTTGCACTACAAGAAGCTTCTGTCAAAGGGTTTGATGCCAGACAAGAAATTTGAAATCAAATTTCAGTTTAGAAGTAAAAGCCCATTGGTCATTCACTGGGATGGAAAGATAATGGAGGAAACTACAGATTATCCAGAGCTGCAGTCACACATGATTAAGCTGTTGTTGTAACTGGGAAAGAAGTTGAGAGGATTTTAGGTTTAGCTAAAATACCAAACGGATCTGGGAAGGCACAAGCCAATGCAACAATACAGCTGGACTATAGGAGATATCTTATGAGATTATTAGTATGTGTTTTGACACAACATGGTGTTACTTAGGAGACATGTAGATTGTTGCAAAGAGGAGCTGTTACATTTTGCCTACCGACATCATGTGCATGAACTGAGCACTGGAGTTGTTTTTCTCTGTGGCTCCACAAACAGCCCTAACATTCCACTGTTCAAACGTTTCAAACGATTTTAGCCTAAAGTTTGATCAGTAGCTGTTTTGTCCACTAGAGGATTTGAGACTAGATGATCCGTTTATGGTGGAACACAAACAGTGTTGTGTCATTCCTGCAAGACAGTCTGTCAAGTGCCTCAAGTTACATACCACTTGAAGTTTACAGAGGGATGATCAAAACCTGATTGTTGATATTTGGTGTCAGTGTAGCAAGAACCGTACCACTTTCATGCGCTAGGCAATTACCATGTGCCGCTGGATGGTGAAAGTGATACTGCTTCAAGATCTACTTGTTTGAGAAATCAGTTCTGGCTCACAGCTTCAGAGTAAAGAGTTTGCAAGAATTCTGCTTGTTTGCTACTCAAATTTACGTCAAAGCTTGCGTCTCATGCCCTGTGAGTCGTGATGTTTAACGATCTATTTTTATTCAAGCAGATCTCGCAAAATTCTGTCAGATACAAAACAGTGTCGAATGCTGCAAAAAAAATTAAAAACCATCTTTGGTATAGTAGTTCAGAGTTCATAGGTGGTTTTTCTTGCGATGTTTTCTGAAAAAGTTTCTGCAGATGAAAACTGCAGTAATGCTGGAAGCGATACTGAAGACTGGCGATAATTGGACGGATCGAGTGTTAAGGTGATGGATCACCACATAACTTGGGGACAAAAGAACTGCATCACTTTGTAGGTACCTCATCACTATCTGCAATGCGTTTAGTCGGTATTGATACCAGCTTCGATGAAGTTGATCCAGTATCCGTCATAAGTGTATTGTTGATTCCTTTAAGGTCATCAATGATGCAGCCGACGATCGTCGCACTGATGTCATCATTTAATAAGACAATCATTAAACGGAATCTGAAATACAGAGATTGCTGCAAGTTGTAGAAGAGCACAGACAGAGAGTGCAAATTTGAAGAAAAGTACAATGAGGTTATATAAGAAGCGTTGAACTGACTACCATTAGTAACATGTACTTGTTTATGTTTATAATACAATAATACAATTATATTTTATGTTATTTAACATTTCAACATGTCTAATTCGCTGTAATTAATGTTTAATGTTGATTTTAAGATAATGTTTATTTTAATGTTTATATTATAAGAATTCATGTCATTAAAGAATATACTATAAACTTCAGTCTCGATGAGCGACCTCTAAATGTAATTCAATTTCAATAAAATTTGGCATGAAAGTATAGGAATATAAAAAGGAAAAAATTAACAACAATGCAATATTAAATTCAAAAAAAAAAAATTTTTTGAATCACCCTATTGTGGCACCCTGTGTAATTTTTGGCATCACCTCTCCTACCCAGTATTCTGAAAAGTGTGAAATCCTTAAGAATATATAAAAATTTAACTTTACACTTCATATTAAATTGTGTGTAAGATCACCTCCTTCATATATTAATTTGTTTGTTCTGTATATATTGTATTCTCACACAAGTTTCTCTCTTCTCTTAGAATAGGTCTAGAAAATCAAATTTTATCAAGTTTTTTGCATACTCTAAAAAGCCACTTTAAACTTCTAAGCATCATAGCTGTAATTTTTTAGACACAGCTCTACACATAAATAAGGAAGCGCACTGGCTCCACGTCCGTCATATGACGGACCCGATGTATTTTTTACCGCTTCCGTCAACAGAATGAACTCTTATGATGTAAAGTTATAAATGCAGTTTATATTATGATATTATTACTTACACAATGATGGTGCTCAAAATCGGTGATCGTTTTAACACAATTAAAGAGTAAACAGAATGAATGAGAACTCTTATTTACTGCAGACGTTGATGACGTCATTTACTGTTAAAAATCGGAAATATTTTTTTCGGGGACCATAAATAGATATTGCTCCACCCTAACCCTATCCCTAATCCTATCCTAACCCTAATCCTATCCCTAATCCTATCCCTAATCCTATCCTAACCCTAATCCTGAAAAAAAATCTGGAAAAAAAATTATGATCCACACTAACCCTATCCCTAACCCCCTATCCCTAACCCTGATCCTGAAAAATAAAATCTGAACAAAAAATATGTCTCTATCAGGAATCGAGCCGCACATAGCTAGCCAAACTGGGTCTCAGCCAAGCGAACAACCTACATTACTAGAGCGCCACTGGAAATTACCTCTCATTTTAATGTATAATTAAAAAAAATTGCGAAAAGGAAATAACTTCAAATCATAAGAGTTCATTCTGTTGACGGAAGGGTAAAAAAAAAATACATCGACCGTCATATGACGGAAATTAAGACCCGTTTGACTCAGAGAAAATAGGTTACATCGGCATATTCTGACATATCTTGAGATAGACCATACTACTTCAGTTACTTCAACCCACAGTGTATTCACTACTGCTGTTAAGTTTTAAAAAAATTGTTAGTAGGTAGTTTAAAACCATAATCATAGTAAAAAAACATTTTTATTTGCTGTTGCCATTCATTAATAAAGATGAATACCATTTTAAACTTTATTTTAAATTTTTAAATTTATTTCTGTGATATAAAAAAGAATGTTTTTAAAAGTCTAAATAAAAAAAATATTTATTATGGACCTATACATAGACATGGTATGATTACCAAATATTTAATGTGTAATTTTCTGTAACTTGTAACTATTAATTATAAATAAAAATTGTCCTTAAAAATAAAAATAAGATTTTACCGTCCATGTCTAGTATATAATATGTACATGGATGTTGAAATTACGCATATGTTTTATGCGCTAAGAACTAACCACCTTGCTTCTGTTTTGAATGTAAACACCAGATTCATTATTAAATTGGTTGTGCCTGCGGGGCGGTGGTTAGGTGGACTATTTGTTTACTAAATATAGCCTGATGTTGCCAACTGGTCTATATATAACTACGAAAGGTACATGTGGCTGCCTTGACCTGTTTTGTAGGTCGTGATCAGAGCCGATAAGTGTAGTAGCGACTACATTGCAGCGTATGATCTGTTGTTTTTTTTTTCCAGTGATCGTTAAAAAAAATCAATCCCACATCCCAACCAATGTTCCTCTAAGGTCTGGTATGAAGTGAGCAAGAAATTTTTGTCTCTGAGCGACATTTTTTGTTTGAGGCCAAAATTTGTGAGCGATTTAAACGATGTCGTCCATTAGGAGTGAGCGATCGTACGTGTAGTATGAGCGACGCTCTGAATATGTGTGAGCGATCGCCCTTTCAACAGATCCCAACACAATAATTCTGTTAAGACTAAGAAATATAGTACCTTTTGACCTTTCACTTGGGCATTAGAAACATGCCAAAATATATTTTTTTTAAAAATTCATTTTTTTTAAAATACAAAATTTAGAAGAAAAAAAAAAAGCACTGAAAACAAAATTCGTATCATCTACAAATATAAGTAGCAATAAATAAATATTATATATAGAATATAGACTGACACCAACACTTTTCGCTTAGTAATGATGATATCTTCTTATAAATAATCGCAGTCTCGCGTCTACGTTGTATCTCCATATGCTGAAATTTGTCAAACCAGAGCATGCTATGGATCTCCATATGCTGAAATTTGTCAAACAGAGCATGTTGTGGATCTCCATATGCTGAAATTTGTCAAACAGAGCATGCTGTGGATCACCATATGCTGAAATTTGTCTAACAGAGCATGCTGTCGATCTCCATATGCTGAAGTGTGTGTGTATTGTAGATCTCATCAAGATTGGCCATGGAGTGTTTTTCAAATCTACTTCATGCATGTTTCAAGTATCTTGAAATTCCCTTAAGACTTTATCCCTTTTTTTTTTACGAGAAACTGTTATTTACGATGACCTAAATTAGTAAACAATTCAGAGCAATATAACGAATGATGGAAATAAGAAGTAATTAAAAAAAAAAATACTACGGGCAGGAAATATTGAATTTTCTTAAACAGTTTTGGTGCAGCACCACCGTATATAGGTTGGTAAAACTGCACCAGCCATTTAAGGATTTATAACATGACATGTTCACTATGACACTAGCCATTTACTGCCTTCTGGCTAGTCACTAGCCACTCCCAACCTTCTGACATTCACTATCACACTAGCCCCTCACAGGCTTCTGACACTATCAATCACACACTAGCCATCCAAAGCCTTCTGACAAAGTCACTAGCCACTCACAACCTTCCCGACGTCACTCACAACCTTCTGATAAAGCCACTCACAACCCTATGACATAGTCACTCACAACCTTCTGACATAGCTACTCACAACCCTTCTGACATAGTCACTAGCCACTCACAACCTTCTGACATAGTCACTCACAACATTCTGACATAGCTACTCACAACCTTCTGACATAGTCACTAGTCACTCACAACCTTCTGACATAGCACACACAACCTTCTGACATATTCACTCACAGCCTTCTGACATAGCACACACAACCTTCTGACATAGCCACTCACCACTCACAGCCCTTCTGACATAGTCACTAGCAACTCACAACCTTCTGACAGTCACTCACAACCTTCTGACATCACTTATCACACTAGCCACTCACAGCCTTCTGACATAGTCACTAGCCACTCACAACCTTCTGACAGTCACTCACAACCTTCTGACATATTCACTCACAACCTTCTGACATCACTTATCACTAGCCCTCACAACCTTCTGACAGTCACTAACCACTCACAACCTTCTGACAGTCCTCCACAACCTTCTGACATATTCACTCACAACCTTCTGACATCACTTATCACACTAGCCACTCACAACCTTCTGACATAGTCACTAGCCACTCACAGCCTTCTGACATAGCACACAACCTTCTGACATAGTCACTAGCCACTCACAGCCTTCTGACATAGCACACACAACCTTCTGACATAGCCACTCACCACTCACAGCCTTTTGACTTAGCCACTCAAACCTTCTAGTCACTTTCACACTAGCCATCAAAGCCAGACATTGTCTTTATCACCCTAGCATCCAGACCCCAAAACATACACAAAAATTAAATTTTCTATCTTGCACTGTCAAATTTTAACCATAATAAAGTATTTGATAAAAAATATTTCCAAATGGCTTCACTGGCAATGAAGATTTAGTGACTGAAATTGATAAAATAACATATAAATCATATATTAGGTTTAAAATTCAAGTTTTATTTTTGAACAGTTTCTTTACTTTTAAATACAACCATATTTATATTTGTACACGATCAAAACAAAAATATGTACACTGAAAGAAAAAACAAAAATATAAAACATGGTTTGCAAAGTTTTAGTAACAACAGCTTTTTTTTTTGGAAAAAAAAATGCACAAGTATTTAAGCTTAAATTAATTCAACAACAATGAAAATTTCAATCCATGAAAATTTCAACTGAACTTCATCAGTCCACATCAACCATGCAAAAGCGCTTTACAAGAAAAAGTCAGACAATTAGTTCCTGTTTGCAGACAGTCAAAAAACAAATGAACACAATTTTATAGCGGCATGAACATTTTTGAAACATTCTGCACCTACTCAGACAAATCTGTCATCAAATGAAATAAGCCTCACACAGAGATATTGAAATGTATACATGAGTTTAAAATATTCAATCTTTAAAAGTAAGTCTAAAGATATGAGGAAACAAAATAATAAAAACAAACAGCCAAGAATATTTTTGTATTTAAAACTTAACCATTTTTGTGTGTGAAGGAAAATGCATATTTAATCTCAGAATAAATTGATGAAGATTTGTACATACCATGTATTCCAAACATCTCATGTCCCAATAAGTAGTTATAATATTGGTAGACAAATACACATTGATATTAGTAATGATAAGTATAATACTTCATCCCAGTTATGTGCAGCCACAGGAGCACGATGGACAGTGTCCACCCAGGCACAAGAAAACTTGACAACAAGAAATAAAATCAACAGATTTTCTTGACTTCAAAAAAAATTATTAGTAAAAACAAATGTGAACCACTTGAAATATTTCATGTACAAAAAGTTTACATACAAACAAATTAGTTATCTGTGTCTAACTTAAAAAGAATTTAGCTTTTTTTTTTTTGTATACTACATATCATAAGACATGTTTCATTCTATATGACCTGTTGTATTCACGACTTTACTAGTTGTACAAGGGTGAGCAAGATAAAAAGTTTCAATTATTTTGAATAATATGAAAATTCTACCAGTTAAGACTAATATCTTTCAGAGATGGACATCAGAAAGCTACACAGCAGTTAGCAAGTACAACATCATGATGATACAGCAACAATAAAAACTCAATGTGATACCAAAGTTTCAAGAAAATACAAATTCATTGAGTTGCAAATCCCACAACAGAACTGTAATGGATGATGCAACAGTAATTTTAAACTTTATTCACATAAAACATTAAATGTTTAAAAATACTTTATATAAAATCTTGTGAAAGTCCAATGGGTTTCTCTAGATCTATTTTACTTTTGCACCAAATATTTATATGACAAATATTACTTGTCAATTCAGTCTAGAGTAGGGTAAATGTAAACCATTTTACTGCAGCTCAAAAATAAAAATGCTTTGAATAAATAGTTAAATTATGTTATCTTTAGACAATCAATGAGTTTACACATACAAAAAACCACGACCAGTATATTATAGAATAAAGTTTATGTGTTACTATTAGGACAACTAGCAAAATAATTCAATTTTGTGAGTCAGTAAAATATGAAAAATCGTTTCCAATGCAGGCATTGTGATTTGAGTACAATCTTCAAGTGCAATGCAATATTTGAGGAGAAAACATGAAGTGAGGAAGGACTACATCAGACATGCTGCAGGAAGCTACTGGAGCAACTATCACAGAATCTGGTGTCTACACATCACCAGGAGAACCATACATGTATAAAATATAGCTTGAGATTTAGCACAACATTTAAGCTTAGTACATTCAAAAATTCCATCTGAGAAAAAATTACACATCAAAAGAATGTATATGAAGCTGGGTGTTCCTTTTATCTTTTAAAGCCGAGGGCTGGCAAAAATAAAAGATAGTTAAATGTAATGACACTTATTGTATAGCCAAGATGTACCAAGATAAGTTTTCAATTATGAGGCCTAAAATACAAATTTTGAAAGGGAATTACATTTAAATTAAAGAAAGAATAGAATAACTGCAGACATCTAAAATATAATAAAGCTATGCCATGTTCTGGTTAACAGTGTTTTCAGTAATGGTCATGAGTAAATCAAGGCATCTGTTGATCTGCTAAGCTGACAAGGATGGGAAGGACTTCTGATTAGTCGAGTCTGAGGGATGCGGCTTAAAGCCTTGGCTATCTGAGCAAAGTCAGGCCTATCTTCAAATTCCGGAAAGTCCAGCAAGACATAAGAATTTCCTAAGAAAGCAAAATTTGAAAACAGAATAAATACTATAGAAGTGACAAACATATTTAATCATTACAGATGACTATGAGTATTATGACTAAGTAGAGGTATGAGAATAAAAAATACCTTGACTTCTCTAGGGGCAGTAACAGAGCTAAGGGATTGTAATTCCCTTCCCCACCCCTTAAATCACCGTCTCACAAGGCTGACTCGGAAATGGCCAATCATTGCATAGCAGTTCAAACCAAACAGTCCTAGAGAATTAATTCATGTTAAAAAAATTTATCAAAGAATTATTACAGACATTCGATAAAAAAATGCTGTATACAGATACAAAATATTGGCTAAACCCTGTGTTTTCCAACGTGGGGGTCTTGGTTCTTCAGAGTGACATTTGATTATTTAAGGTGAAATATGAAAGTTTCCATTTTCTTTTATATTTTTAAAATTATTTTTTTCCGTGTGAAACATAAACTTTCCAAAAAGATATCTTTTAAAAATTATTCAGGTTTAAAAAAATAACTTTTTTTCCCTTCTCCCTATCATCTAGGCCAGGGCCATTTCTTAATGAAAGGCAAACTAGACAACCTTAGGCCTTCACCACCACTAAAAAGTTTTTTTTTCAGTACAATTTCCAATCAAATATAATGTTATGGATCGAACACCCTATAGGTAGATTAGCCTAGGGCCACCAAAATGTAGAAATGGCTCCTAAGCATTAGATAACATTAAAAAATTCGGATACATACATATTTACACTCACTCAAAATACACTTACAATGAATAAGTTGGGAATTTCACACTAAAAAGGATGGGAATGGTGTAAAAAATATATAGCTTAACAGTACTCAACAATTTTTAATGGCTTACATGAGTTTATTTTATTCATTTTATTTCATTTTGTCCCTGAATACATTTTTGTCATTGAAAGTACTTCAGGGCTATTGCAGTTGATCTGTGAAGTCCCTGTAAGGATAGAGATATTGATCTCTTAGCTCAGAGGTTTTCAACCAGTGGTCCGCGGACCCCCAGGGGGTCCACGAGGAGCTTCAAAGGGGTCCGTGGGCAAGTCAAGGAAAGTAGTGATTTTCTTGTATAAAGTATTGCTTGTTTTGGTTGATTGGTTAGTTAAACAAAAATTACTAGCTATGCCAGACTGGACATTGAACATGAAATACGCATATGTTTATCTCGCATACCACCATGTTTGGACAAACTCTGTAGTGCAAAACAGGCACAGCTTTACCACTGAACAGGTTACCTCTATGTAACAGACATACCAGTAGAACTCAATACTTGGTGATTGTTTCATTTTTGGATAGATAGCTATTTCGGTATGTGAAATGACTTTTACATTTTTGCGCGTAACTTAGGCTAGGCATATCGTTTAGCAAAATTTAAGTAGTTTGCATCCGCAAACTTAAGTGTTCTGGCCCAATCTGATGTACGAAAAGTTGAAACCAGGGTGCCTTCGGCTATGGGGTCCGCCACCCGAGCTGGGAATGTCTGTGGGGTCCGCAGCATAAAAAGGTTGAAAACCTCTGTCTTAGCTACTATAAACCAATATGGGGAGGTTTAGTAGTACCCTTCTTTCATTACACCATAGCAGATAGTGCAGCTGGCCATGGAAGCACCATGGGAACATGGAGGAACTTTCACCATGACCTGAAAAATGTACTTGGTTCACACTGAATATCGAGACCCAGGACCTTCAGGCACTTTATCAAATGACCATCCATCAAGGCCTCTACCTTCACGCTTTGTCAAGTAGACATCTGTAGATTGGTATATTTTGGCTTGTCATTTTTAATGTCCTTTATTATGTCTGTTTATCCAAAAATTTCTATGAAACGCCTCTCTGTTGAAGCGCTTTTAGGGTTCCATTCATGATAGTTTTACAAAGGTTATTGTGAGTGAGGCATTGATGAACATTCAGTTCCATCTGCTTAAATAATTCCTTACATAGGATTTGGTTTTAAGTATATGTATGAAATTTCAAAATTTTCCTAAAGACTAGCTGACAAATGCCTCAATCATATTTCTGCAAAAGCATGTAGTTTTCTAGATTGCACCCATAAAGAATGATGTGGATTATCAGTGGCTCCAAACGGCGTGTTTGGTGCTGAAGGTGATCCTGCATTTCCTAGATCTTGTCAAGTCTGGCCTTAGGGGTTGCATTTTGGTATAGACCGCAATTAATCTTTCACTAGTGGGGGCCGCCGCAAGCCACCACCCCCAGCCTTGTCCATAATTCTATATCCTTCTACAGTGAAATGTGGTTATTAGAACGTCAGCGTAAAGAAATATTCAGTACAGCGGATTTTTTTTTGCCCCTTCCCCTCCGCTTATATAACATCTGTTAAAAAATAGGTTGTTGTAATGAATTTCTTACTTTCAGTACTGCGAAAAAATAGTCGTTTTGCCGATATTTAATTTTATCCCCTTACCAAAAGAAATTTTTATTCGGCAAATTTCTAAATTTCAAGTCAGCTTGAGCTCAACAACATTCACATTTACTAGATATGGGGGGAGTGTGAGGAGTAAGATATGTGGTAACCTTTAACCTCTACTGATGAGGATAGTAAAAATGTACAGCAGAAGTATTTTTTTACTGGGGTCCAAAATTGAGTTACAAGATTTGAGGAAACCCACAGAAAGTGAAAGCTATTTAAAAAGCTTATAAAAAAACATTGGAAAACATCTAAAAAATAAGCATGCCTTTGAAATTATTTTTTATTACTTTCAAAATATCAATCATTCAAAAAAATTTGTAGACAAAAAAAAACCTTTTCCCTTCATATGATGCAGTCATATTTTAAAAAAATTAGTTGATAGCAGAAAAAACAAACATTACCTATAGAGAGTAATGAGTGAAAGTAAAAAAAAAAAAAAAATTACCCAAAAGCATAGAGATCTGACATTTTGTAAAGGCAAGTCAGACTGGGACTGCTACGCCAGCTCTTAGAGATCTAATTATCTCAGGGGCCAAAGTAGCACAACCAACCTTTAGGAACACTTAGCCAGTTATCTTTTCTGTAAACACACAAAAAATATCAAGTGAAATTAATTTAATTTATGGCTTTTAACTGATTTTGCCAAAATTTCTTCTAATTGTAGTTTTAATTCACAAAACATTATCTTTTATTAATTATTACTTTTATTCTTTTAATTCTTCTGAACCATACACTGTAAATATCTTGGACAGTTTATTGTGTTTTTTTAGATTAAAAAAAGAAATTAAGACTTACTTTGTACTTACGACATAATTTTGTGACATGAAAAAGCCCAAAATCAGTGATGACAACACCCACAATCCCATGAAAATATTTTTGTCCTCAAGTCCACTTGTGAATGATGCCTAGCGTGAAGGTAACTCATACCCTGTGGAAACAATAACACAAACAATAAACAAACAAAAAAAGTAAATGTCAGGAGTTAAATAAATGGGGAAGACACATTGACTCACCTGAGCTATTTGAGAAGCAATAATTATGGCCTTGTTGATCTTGAATATGTTCTTGTTGAGGTGGATCATAGTGTACAAGTTTGACCCTTACAAAAACTGAAGTGGGAGAATTACATTAGTTTATAAATAGTGAAATAAACAAAAATTAGAGTAAAAATATTAATGCAAGCTTTTAACTAGTTAAATTTGTGTAAATTTACTTTTAACAATTGTGTAACTAACCTAGTTACAATGGCTAATCTTGGTGGCTTCATGCAGGCCCCCATAAATAATACTAAATTTTAGTGACGTGTCTTTCTCAAAATTGCCAGCTGTCAGGTGAAAAAACCAAATTAATTTATTTGAGTAGTAAAATTTTTTAAATGGAGGTGTGTGTATCTGTATATAGTGGTAATCAGCTCATAGAGCAACCCACAGATCAAAATTACACAGCAGAACAGACATTCTGGACAAAAAACACTGCTGGCATTTTGCACAATAATCCCCAGGTCCCATGTGAACAATTCAGTTTACAAATTTTACTGAATCCATCAGCTGTCTCATGTGAAAAGAAAAATCATGGTGTTTTCTCCCACTCTCTATTAGTGCCAACATTTTTCTGCATCAGTGTGTTTTTGGAGTGTGTGTGCATGCATGAGTGATTAAAGTATCCTTGCTGCAGAGACAGTTTTTGTTGAGTTCAACTGCAAATTTTGTATTCTATTATTTATGTGAAGTGTGAGACCAAGAGGTCTAAAGAAAGCAGGTGTATGATATGACTCATCTTCATCCATTAGTCTGTCTGTTCCGGCCTAATAGTCTACCTGGAAACGGAAACTTCCAACACTGATTCAGGCAATTAAAAACGTAATATGTGTTAACTGTGTTTGTGTGTGTATCTCACCATAATCTCAATCAACCAGACATTTGTTCATACTTTGTTGTTTATAATCATCAAAAGTTTTTTACCTTGCTATTTTAAAAGAATTTTCTAAATCTACTTCAGTGATTACACAATGCCTAGAAGTGAAATTGTGATAAACACACTCGAAATATATGAGCTGATTGCTCTTGCTAGGCGAGTGGGATTGTATTATAATAAATTTAACAATAATGGTATACTGAATATTTCATGTAAATAAAAAGTATTGTTAAAAGATGAGAATGAAAGAAGAACCTCTAATCTGAAAGCAACCAACTGAGCCTCATTGTCACCTTTTCCTCCAGTGTCCAACAACTTGATGGCCACATCACCATGCCACAGACTTCCTACAATATCAGAGTTATGTTTAAATAATCTAAGTATCCAAGTGTCAGAGTTATGTTTAAATAATATAAATATCCAAGTGTCAGAGTTATGTTTTAAATAATCTAAGTATCCAAGTGTCTTGCTCTAAATATATTCATTAGTTTTATTCATTTAAAGCCGACATTTTAAACAGCCTTAGGTGGAAAAAATGTACCTTAAAAAAGTTCAAGTAAATTATAAATGATGATCTATTTAAAAAAAAAGGATTTTTGAATCCTGAAATTGTTTAAAAAAATGAAAGAATAAGTTGATAAATTAAGAAATTGTACACTTTTGGCAATGGATGAAAACAATGACTCTGCTATTACAGATTAGTTAGCTATGTCAATTATGATTATAATTCACTAAAAATATGATGTAATAAAAATATGTGATTAAATCAATATATACATATTTATATATGAAGAAGTGAAAACTACTTTGAAAAAACTTTCTCTGTCCATTAATTATTTATCTGGTGCAGCTAATAGTGGGCTTAGAGGCAATGTTTGGTAAAAGATGGACTAAAAAATTAGCAGAAGACACTGTTTAAGTCTGTCATAATTGATGAAACATCACTTCATGGTTCACAAGTAAAATGTATAAGTGAAAGCTTTAAAAATGAACCACTTCAAGAAGATGGCAAACAAACTATGAATTTCATAAGAGATTGAATCATTGCCATCACACAAATTCATCAAATTTATGGATGGTAACTAAGGGGACACCCTTTTAATTCTCTTAATACATGTATATATTGTTTTAGTTTTGGCAAAATATTAAAAATATTTCATGATTTGTCTAATGAAATTAAGTTATTTTTTCTAGAATTAAAAAGGAACCTGAGATTAAAAAATAGTTTATTTATTTGGCATTTAAAAAAAAATTGTACATATATTCTCTATTCAAATATTTAAAACTTGTGCGAGGCTATTTGAAAAATAATAATACTGCCAAATATAACATGAACACATTTAAACTTATTTTATCAATACCATTTTTAAAGCTATAAAATGAAATATATTTAAATAAAATTAGTAAATGCTAAAAATTAATTTTTTTAAGTGATTATTTTTGCTCATGATAATTTGACAACCATTTTTAAAAGCCTTGGGAATTGAATGGTTTCATTTGGATTATCCTTGGTAAGTCAGACCTAATATAATTGTATATTATTATATCAGACTATCACTTGATGAGAGGTAAACAAGAAACAAAAAAAATTTTTTCTTTCTTTAATGCATTAATTAATGATGCAAATCATTTTAATTATAAGTAAAAACATATAAGAAAATATGCTGGGATATACCGGATGAGCTTATTTCCAGAAGTTAAAAATTATCTAAAATTCACAAGGGATCCTATAGAGAGACCCAACTTTAGCTATTTACCAAATAAACCTATTTCTTCTACTGTTAGTTCATTTAATTTATTAATTTAACAATTTTGTTAACCTTAAGAAGTCAACATAGAATGGGTATTCAAAGCAAGAATGCCCAACATTCCCAATGTTGCAATTAAAGGAGACAACTGATCCCAGGAATTTGCTCTTAATCTTGCCACCTGGACTAATTACTTTGTCAAATACACTCATATGAAATAAAGGTTTGCAGTTATGAAAAAAAAACTTAAAAGTGACTGAAGTATTTAATTCACAACTGACCTATATACAGTTCCAAGTCTTCCTTCTCCAATGACTTCCACAATCTTGAGATCTTCAAATGGAATATCCCATTCTTTCATTGTTGCTGCCAACTAAATAAAGGATAAAATAAATTATATTATGGTAGAGTAACAATAGAATAGTCTTATCGACAACACTTTTCAATTTCTTCGCCTAAAATAATTCATGTGATACATTACCAAAAAAACAACTCCACTTTAAAATTATAATCAGCAAATTATTATTGGTTTTTTCAAAATTTATATTCTATTCATGCTGTCTTCTCTGCCTGAAAATACCGTGAAGTTTATTTCAATGGTAAATTAAAAAGTTTACATCTAATTCCTACCTACACTGTTTTGGCGATTCCAGCTGAAATTATCATCTTGACTGTCTACAGAATCTACTCTGTCCGGCAGAGTGCGTTCTGAAGCATTACTCTAGACATAAATTGAATACATTTACAATTATCTTGATTCAAGATGTTGAAAACACTTATTTATTCTAAAATTAAGTCTCATACAAACTTACACCTATTAATGTTTTATCACTATCGTACAAACATGCATCTATTAATGTTTTATCAATTACCGGCCTTAAACATTTTGTGATATAGGCAAGGACAAAAGTAAGCCCTTTTTAGTTTTCATTTTTTCTAAGAAAACTCCATAAATGCTATTTATTTTGAAGTAAGTCCAAATTATGAAAATAAAATATGATATATTTATAGTTTTATTACTGGTGTTCATTCTTCATAACAATTTATTTAGAATTTGGCAACTTTATAAAGTTAGAGTTTTAAGGAAGTATCGTTTTATTTTAGGATTTTTTTTTTTTGCTAAGTTAGAAAATTTTTGAAAAATAAAAACAAGCAATTAAGCCTGTTCCATTCTGGATACAGGACATATTGCGCATTTTCTTCTTATGTATCAGTACGTTAGTTAACAGTAAATATTTGTAAATTTTGGAAATGTTTATAAATTTAATTGTGTAATGCATATATCTGTAAAAAAAATATTATAAAGGCGTTTCTTTATATTTGAAAAATTATTTTCTCTTAAATCTAACTACAAGTGGTTTTGTGGTTACTGAAATAGGACTCATAATTGAAAACATTCGAAATTGTAGTCATTTAATGGAAGAAAACTCCGTCAATTGTTGCATAGCTCTGATACTTTCAATTAAACTCTGAACACAAGCTTACTATTTCGCACCAAATGAATGGGTTATTGAACGTACAAAGTGTAGAATGGGGCCATATATATAATATATAAGCCCCTTAGGAGCCCTGAAGCCCGGCCCTCAGGGTTTTCTCCTTGAGAAATGAACTTTTGATGTACACATGGCAGGCCAATACTTTCAAAATGATATATACATCATTGGTCTAGGACTTATGGTTGCTGAGATATAGGGTGCTCCTTTATTAATGTAAACATATAGTAAAAAACGGTACTTTATAAGCCCCCTTTACGGCCCTCAGAGGTCAGATCATGAAATGAACTTGCTGCACACATGGCAGGCCAAGACCTACAAAATGATATATACATCATGGGTCTGAGACTTATGGTTGTTGAGATCTAGGGTGATGACAGACAGACAGACAAAACGGGGACAATAGAGCATTTTTTTGAAAATGCTCTAAAAACGAAATGTCATGTTAAGCGTTAAAAACGATTGATAAAATTCAAGAAAAAATATGCTTTTCTAGCTTTTGCAGAGGCAATGTCTTCAATTACTTTAGTTAGATCCAAATCTTCTGTCGTTTTCTCTATAGATATTGTAGCAAAACCAACCAAACGTGCTGAGACATGGTAGAACGAAGATATGTTTTATGAGTTTGAGCTTCGAAAAACTTCTCTCTGCATCGCCACTGTTATCGGGGTATGGCGAAATTCGCAATGCCAAGTAGGCCTACACATTCGGAAAAAGAAACAGCCAAAAAGCCCGGTCCACATAGATAGTCTAATATAACTCTAAGTGACAAGTCCATTCCACATAGATAGTCTTATATAACTCTAGGCAGCCAAGCCCATTCCACATAGATAGTCTAATATAACTCTAGGCAGCCACACCCATTCCACATAGATAGTCTAAAACAACTCTAGGCAACCAAGCCCATTCCACATAGATAGTCTAATATAACTCTTGATTTTTCTGTAATTCTCCTTGATAAATCAAATAATTCATTGCACAGTTCTGTTGCATTCATGTCTGCTGAATCTTCGTTTTCAGATGTTTAAGCTAATTGAAGGTCCATGCAATCTTTGAAAATCCAAATAAATTGCTATGAGATGTTAACTGCATAAATCGATCATTGGCAGTTGAATTGCAGTATCCAATATCTGGTTAAAAAAATTTACTCTGTAATTCATTTCTGGCTCGAGAATTTCCGTAGGAAATTGCACTCAATACCAAATTCTTCAGCCAATGATTTAGCTGTTGTAATTGCTTTGGCAAAACCTTCATCTGTTCTATAATTCTGGAGCATAGTTTTAGTTGCAGTCAATTGTTGAATTGATTTGTTTAAATCAATCTTTTTCTTGAAATGTTTTGCTAGATATTGATATCAAATAAAACATCATACCAAATCACTAATGAACAAATAAACTTGAAATCGAGCATTTTTGTGCAATTCCCTTAGCTTCTGCACGGGGACTGGGTTCCCGTATGGTCAGAAAGTGAAATGTCATCAGCAATTGAAAACGAGTGCATCGTAAATTTCAACTGTTTTGTATCGAATTACCTTCACAGCATTAACTCGACTTTCCCATCGTGATGCGCATAACTTTTTAACAGTTCAACCTGCTGCCTCTTTGTTTGACATATTCTAATTCTAACAATACATTCCCAGCCGATGTGTTGATGCAGAAAAAAGGTGTATATATTTTGAATTACCTCAAAAAAACCGTACTGCTTCCAAACAACAGTTTCGTCATCATTCACCACCAAATGCACATTGCATGGGACATAAAGAGCTCGTTTTGGCTCTTTAACTCTTGCTTTGACACCATTATGTATTCCCTTTATGTTCGCTCCGTTATGGCAACATGGTCCCCTCATATCATATAGATAAATGCCAGATCTGACAGTTCTTTAAGTAAAATTTCCTACATACTTGCCCCTGTAGATTTTTTCCGTTCTACGAATCAATGAATTGTCCATTGATAGAAACTTCTGAAGGTTTGTCATTTGTCGATTCATTTGCTGTAACAAATCTAACAATCATTGTCATCTGTTCTTTGTGACTGACGTCTGGTGTGCAATCGAGAACTATAGAGTAATATTTTGCATTTTGGATCATTTATCATTTTCTGTTTTACCTTCTTACTCAACAGTTGAATCATCTCATTCTGAATATTTTCTAAATAATGGTCATGAATTTCATCTGATTTTAAACGTTTTATAGGTTCTTTCATTACCGGATCCAAGTCTGCAATAACTTTAACAAATTTCAAAAAGTTTCCATTATGAGGTGTAGGCCTATATAACCGATCTGACTGCCCTCTCGGGGTACATTTTGAACATCATGTACTCTGACCAAAGATATTATTCTTTCTAATACATCCTTCCAGTGTTTCGCTTCACGATTTATAAGGCGCTGATTCACGTCATCAATAGTTTTATTATCTGTTATCCTCATTTTTAGTTCTTTCCAATCATGATAACTGGATAAATGATCTGGAGATTTTTCATGATGCTGCAATATACTTGACATATTTTTTCCAGTCACAACTGCCATGTGTTGCTAAGGCAGATTCACTCCTGTTATATATTCTGCAACAAAAACAATATACCTTATCTACTGGCGTAGAATACATCAACCATTTCCTTTTTAAAGTTTCTCCGTTGTAAGCTTGCGTGTATAGAGGTAATTAAATTGTCTCCCACTTTCATCTTTTGGATAACCAGACTCAATTTGATCTGCTTTGGATCATGCTGAATAAGAAACAACGAATATTATCACTTATATCTGTCCATTTAGCAGGATCATCCATTATATCTGGATCTAATTTTGTTAAATGCAAAATAAGAAAATAATTTTGAAAATAGTGATGTCATAATATTGATGTAATATAAAATTAAGATAGAGCGTTAATCCACGTGACTTATTTGTTGTCGCCATTCTAAGCAATTTTGTGCTCTTATTTAATTCTCAAATTCTAATTTTATTTTTAATTTTATTTTTTTTATTTATTTTATTTTGCTGGAATTTGCCGCTCCTTGAAGTAATGCCGCTCTAGGCAGCTGCCTATATCGCCTATACCTAAAGCCGGCACTGGTTTTATCACTATCATACAAACTTACATCTATTAATGTTTTATCTCTATCATGCAAACTTACATCTATTAATGTTTTATCACTATCATACAAACTTACATCTAGTAATGTTTATCACTATCATACAAACACATCTATTAATGTTTTATCACTATCATTTAGTATTGCTACTCACAACATCTCTGAAAAAAAGAATAAAAAAGTATTAAAAAATTAGACAAATAATCATTGCTGACACATATAAATCAAAATAATAATGTGTAGGTATAGATAGAATGTATATTTAATAATGTCCAATATTTCTGATTGGTTACTATTACAAAGACCAGAATAATACAATCTCTAATAAAGCATATACATGTATTTTTAAACCCTTCCCCCTTTATAAAAAAAAATAACAGACGTCAGTATTAAAAAAAATTAAATTTCGGTATAGCGAAAAAATGCTTTAGAATTTTCACAAGAAGCCATACAGTATAGGCAAATACAGCCATCCCTTGATTAGCGCGGTTAATAAATCCCCTAATCCCAGCGCTAATAAAACTTTTAACCAATGAGAATAATTATAATGAATCCTCCAGTGTTTAAGTTAGATCTATATTATAATTTTCCACTAAAAACAGCTGTATATTTTTCAAATAATAGTAGTATATAAATAAAAAAATAAAGTAGGTTTAAGATTTATTTTTCAGCAAAAAATGCATCTAACTTTAACTGAACAGTGGGCTTTTTTCTTTCCTCCATAATTTTTCGATAACAAGTCAACTTGCTTGTGATTCCACGACAACAACACATGCTTCTTTCTTCGTTAGGGATCAAATTCTCTTATGATTTCTTTTACTTTTTCAATAGCATTGAATAGTTCTTTTTCTTTTTAGATGGAATTTCTTTGAGGTGTTTCCTCTTCTTCCCGGATCCTCTTTATTTCTTCCTCAAGCTTTTTAGGTGCTCAATTACAAGAAGATCGTCAGTCAAGTCTTTTGAGTGAGATTCCAGCAATTCCCTAACATTTTCTGAATCGGTCTAGCCAAGTTCTGTTCCTACTGAATGATTTTATCAATAGCTTTGTTGATAATCAAAGCTGCAAAAATCTTTTGCGCATGCCGGCAAAAGATTCTAAAGTGATATTAGCTTAAGTTTAAGAGTTTGTCCATAATTAAGAAAATTATTTTCAAAAAATAGTAATCAAATCGAAATGGGTAGCACAAACAATAATTTAGGCAGGCGTCTTGCTTCAATGAGTGTTACTGCGTGACTGAGAGACAGAATAAAATGGTTGGTGGCCCGGAGAAGGAAAAAACGCGATAATCGACACCGGCACCGCATATATCAAGGAAGGGTCTCAAATTTTGTAGGCGAGCTAATCAAAACCGCATTATTAAAAGCCACGCTAATCAAGGGATGGCTGTATGCCAGAAATATGTCTGTCAAGGTGTCCATGCGTCCCCCAACAACAACATCAGTTAAGATTATGATGGTGAACATTTTTAAAAATTCATAATTTTAAGCTAAAAAATTTTATTATTACTATCATATTTTAAGCTAAAAATTGTCACATGATGTTTGTCATACACTGAAACAAATGCCATGAAAGCCAGAGAACAGGATACATTTTAAATTTCATAATTTTTCCAAAAATTGACGGACAATTCTTTTTAACAGGGTTTTCACATAGCCTGAAATTTCTATTTTTAAATTCCTTAGGTTTCCCAGATTTCCATAAGACATACACCCTGTATTGAATCATGGTGGATTGGTTTTAGTAAAAATATTATAAGGAGAGAAAAATGGTTTTAAACAATTTAAAAACTACTTTGTGAAGATTCATAAGGACACACTAAAAATTAGAAGAATATAGACATTCCTTCTCCCTCTACTAATTAATTAAGAATAATGAAAAGTCACTATAACAGAAAAATTGTTGTACAAATTAAGAACATCCACACGGACATTCCAATTATTCCGAAACCAGAGACAGAAAGTTAAAATTATTGTAGCACATTTCTTGAATACATCTATTACACATAACTTGATATCATTTCTAAAAACTTCTACCACCATCCGCTCATATCCTGACACTGTTGGGAAAAAGTCTATCAAGCATTTAAAAAGAAGTCTCCTATCATTGCCATGATTCAGTAAACATGTAGAAACAGCTGAGAAAACAAAAGTCTACTTTCAGATGCTGTCTACTAGTAATAAGTATGTGTACATTTCAGATGCTGTCTACTAGTAATAAGTACTTGTGCATTTCAGATGCTGTCTACTAGTAATAAGTACTTGTACATTTCATATGCTGTCTACTAGTAATAAGTACTTGTACATTTCATATGCTGTCTACTAGTAATAAGTACTTGTACATTTCAGATGAAGTCTACTAGTAATAAGTACTTGTACATTTCAGATGAAGTCTACTATTAATAAGTACTTGTAGATTTCAGATGCTGTCTGGTAATAAGTATGTGTACATTTCAGATGCTGTCTACTAGTAATAAGTACTTGTAGATTTCAGATGCTGTCTACTAGTAATAAGTACTTGTACATTTCAGATGCTGTCTACTAGTTATAAGTAGGGAGCGTGGATAATCGGATCGGTATCGGACCGATATTGGCACTATTGGTTAATATCGGATCGACCGATTTTTGTAGGGAAGTGACCGATAGTTGAACCGATATTGGCACTACGGGTTAACTATCAGACCGACCGTTTTTGGCTGCCGAAAAAAATCCGTAAATAACCCAATTCTATAACCAGATCAGACAAAATTTAAAATAAAAGGAAAAAAAAACCCCATACACAAGAAATTGTCACGTCCACAAAATTGCATCAGCGATATGACCTTGAAACAATAGGATTGGCATTTTTAATTCTAATGTATGACCTTGAGTGATACAATTAGTGAACATCTGTGTATTTTTTTTGGGATGGAAGCTGGGGAGGGGGGAACAAGACTTACGTGTGGGGCGAAGTGTTACGAAATATGACAGGGAAGGGGTGAGCATGGGTTGACATACGTCATTAACTGTAGCACGAGAAAAACACGTGTTTGGCATTGTTGTTGATTAAAAAAAATATCGGTATCGGTTAAAATGCTGGGGAAAAATATCAGTATCAGGGCTATCGGTAAAGGCATGTCGATTGGCTTCCATAGTAATAAGTACTTGTACATTTCAGATGGGGATCTACTAGTAATAAGGCCTTGTACATTTCAGATGCTGTCTACTAGTAATAAGTACACTAATATCTTGCTGCCAACACATTAATTGAGGCAATTTTAGGCCTTGGGAAACTAGTTTTAATTTAGTGAAAACAAAGCTTTTATTTAAGTTATTTAAGAGACATCATTACCTTTCTGGTGAATCATTGCCCACTGTCAGCCCATAATCAGCAGGTAAAGTTGCAGAAACATCTATCACAATAAAAAAAATTAAAAATATAAAACTATAAATGTAAGAAGACGCATGAATACCTTTTTCATCTAATCAGCTTTGAGCTGGCCACCACAAATATTATTTTATGTTTTCCAATGATAATTTTATTACAAATCAATTTTATTTACTTATTTCCATAGTTAATTTGATTGAATTTGTAAACAAGATAAAAACACTGCACGAAATAAATGGCTTCCTTAACGTATTACTTAATTGCTAGCAGAGTATTAAAACAATTTTGACTAATAAATAGTGTAAATGGTTTGATTTTTTAAAACAAAATGATATTGTTGACTTAAAAAAAGATGTACCAAGTATAGTACTTAAATATAAAACGCTTCCAATGACAATGTTTTGCAAAAAACTGCAGAGAGTGATTAATTTTGCACCCATGCTTTATTCTCTGAGTGATGAAAATTTTAGGCTTTATTCTTCGAGTGATGAAAAATTTATTTTTTACTTTTTTAGTGCATTATATACTATTTTAGAAAAAGCGTGTTTTTAAAAATCTACTTTTTAATTAATTACATTTTTTACTTTTGAATAGTTTGACATTACCCATGTCATCTTGTGTTGTAACATCCATGCAGTTAGTTATGCAGGGAGATAGGATGCCCACTACCCCCTCAAACAGTAGAATATAAAATACTTGTTTATGGAAGACCCTAGGTTAAGAAATTAAAATTCTGTCACAGTTTATCATTGGGAGGCTCTGTCTGGGTGTTAAAATTAAAGGCTTATCAGAGCAATATGGAACGAAATTTGTTGTGCCTAATTATTGAATATTGTATTGTCATTGGAAGCAAGCAATTATGCAAAATTTCAAAGAAATTTCCACCCAGATATACATACAAACAGATAGAGTGCCCTAAGAAAAAGCATATATAAAAAAAAGAAAACAAAAGTTTACTTTATTTCTCACCTGGGAGATTAAACTGCACTGGGTTATATGAAGACGGACCAGGGGAAGGTGAAGTGATGAGCATCTGATGATGTCTGGTGATTAGCTGGAGATGATGGTGATGAAGAATTACATGATGATGTGTTGGAACCTGAATCAGAAGGGTGCACCAGGAATGCTGGGCATTGAGGCAACTGGCTTCAATGTGTCTTAATCCTGTTAAGTGATTTAGTATAAACCTGAAAACATACAGATGGCAGATAAAGGCATGGAAATCTAAATTAAAAATGACAAAGAAAAAAAAATCAGTTGCAAATGCTAAGAATTGGCTTGCTGCATCAGATACATAAACTAAGCTATGTCTACTAACCCTGCCATTCAAGTATTATCAACAGCTGCATCTGAAAGACCACAAGTAGCAGGAGCTCTTTGAGCACAATCTTTGTGGAATTTTTTCTAATAGATTTCAAAGAAATTTCAAAATGAAGAAAATGGGATGAAAATATTGAACAGTCTCATTTTAAGAATACTTTCTAACTAGAAATAAACCATTTCATGTGAAATATATAAAAGGGCTAATTAATATTATATCTTAAAACAAACTCATACAATGTTAAAATATATACCAAAGATTTTAAAAATAATTAATAATAAAACATATTTACATACTAATTTGCATTAATAAAGTCTAGACACTAAAAATTTTGATTTTAGAAGTTTAACTTATAACAATATTAATGATGAAATGAAAGCAGTTACAGAGCAGAGGTAATTGACTAGAAAAGTTTTAAGTGTTAATATTTAAGCTAATGCTGGTTTACGTATGCAATCAAAACATTTGAACACAATATCATAATGCATTCTAATTAAACATAATTTAATATCTAAACCAAAACCTAAAATAATGTACATATATTTAGATGGCAATTACATGTAGAATTTGTGTGTACAGCATGATACGAATAAGAAAGATACAGCTTTTAAAACAATGCAGACACTAAACAACTTCTTGACACGATTATGAGGCCACCAGACTTTGAAAGCCAAGATACCATATTTTAAGAAGGGTTTACAACAAATATTTCATCTAAAACTATAAGGAATTTTACACTGATGTTATGTATTATTATTACTAATTAAAAAAACATGGGCAAAATTCAAATATTTTAATACCTTTTTTTTATATAAAAAATATTGTTACTTTGAAACTAAAATACTTCATCATTTGATAAAGTGACTTGAAGAAGAGATTATTTCTTTTGATAAGCATGAGGCAAGAATAAAATTCTCACATTACTGGGTTTAACAGCTAATTACTTACTTGCAATTTAAGCAGGCTTTCCACGAATGGCAATCTTAGAACACACATCACAGGCGGCAATCACAAACATACATCTATAGATGATTCAAAGTTGGTGATTGTGATGGAAAAGAGAGGTACAACAATATGGAGATACAATATCAAACATGAAGGCGTTATTTATATTTTTTCTTATTAGGTAGTTTTTGTGTGTGTGGCTGTTTAAATAAATACATAGAATATAATGACAGGCATGTTAACAGACTATAAGGCTCAGAAACAAATGAAAATAAAGAACTAAGTTTACTTCTTAAGCTTGTTGGTTTATTTAATCAGTATGCATCTAAAATGATATCACTAAAACAAAATCAAAGATGATAAACAATACTGGCTTTACAGATATTTTAGTTGGATATCCTGAAATCTATAATTATCTTTCTATACTTTAAAGATTGAAGTAGTTTTTATTGCAATAAATAAATATATTGTAAAATAAAAAATGGCTAATTAAAGGTAATGATGTTGCTAAACTACTCTAATTAACAAATAAATAATCTTTATTGTTAAAGTTTACTCGTTTGCTTTTTTCATTGGACGGTATAATTGTATTCTGGTGCCCAATTATGATATAACTTTGTTGGTAAAAAATTTTTTGTTTTTCTTATCGCTTTACATTTGTCCTTCAGCTAATCACATTAATATAATAAGTGAACTGTGTAAGAAATGACATGTAGAATGCAGAAGAAATAAGAGAAATAGATATTCTAAGTTCCCGATTCAGTGTATCATTAAACACAGCAAGAGTCTTATTGAAATGTTAAGAACTGAAAAAAAAATAATGGATTCAAAACAATATGAAAATATGTTATGTTTAAAACTGTGTTAATTACACAGAAGAGGGATGAATGCCTCTCTAAACAAACAATATCACTCATGTTGATTATAAATAGGAACAAATTGCCAGACTGCAAGAAAAAATGACAAAATATAATAAAGATTACAGACAGTTATTTATTTATCTTACTTGTTAAAAGTAAACAATATAGATGCAGCCCTTTTAAATCAATTATTGAATATGAAGTTATTGGGGAACATTTCTTTCAGAAACATTATTAGAATTATACCTTAGTTTACTATTAATAAATGTATTCAAACAAAGCTTCTCTGTATGAAATATGTACACAGAACCAACATTGAGAACTAATTTAAAACTCTGATTAACATGTGTTTCAATTCTGCAAATGCTAAGCACTATAAATTAATGCTCCTGATGCTGATTTTACCTCATTAGTATAAATGGAAACAGTGTTTGGTGTAGCTAAAACAAAGGGCTTACAGAGTGCTACAATGCTAGGTAAACATGTAGAAGACTAGCCAGTGGCATGCTGAACAACTAAGACAAGAAATTAGTAAAGTTTGTATTAACATGAAAGGGTACAGGCAATAGTAAAAATATATATATTGATAATTAAGCAAGGAGTTGGGAATAATTAAACAAGGCAAAGTTCTCCTGATCAGGACAATGTTCTCCCTTACTTGCAGCTTTTTTACATTTGTAGCCCAGTATCATCTGCTTATGGCAGTAGTCACAAGTGGTGATCTTAAAAGTATTTGCAAACCTTGACAAGTAATGGACAAACTTGAAATTAATTGTTAAAACTTGATTTCAAAACATTTGGGCCACACTGAAATTTAACTTAAAATCAATTTTTTTCTAAAAAATTCTGTATTACTTACAAGCTTAAACTCTTTAAAAAAATACATTAAAAACATGGTACTAATAGGGCTCAGATTTCTACCTGAAAAAAAAATGTACTGAACAAAAGATCATTGGATAAGGGTTCACAGACTATTAAGAGGAAACCCATGCTGAGTACCAGCTGATACTCTCCTTGATACTCTTATTGCACAACAGGTCTTTAGGTTTATTCAACAAGAATTTATTATTTAAATGTGATTTCTGATATATATTGTACATTTTGCTTTAAAATAGGGGCATAACTTTAAATTTTTTACCCTCAATTTTTATTATCCATTTAATGAAATATTCGATGACTCATAATCATTCATTTTTACAGAGATCTTAATTCAGTTGATACACACATCTTTGCAGATTTAAAGCAAATATAACTGCAGTACAATGGTGACTGTTTCTGAGTTCAACTGTAACGCAATGTTGTACAGTTCAAGCATATATGGGAAGAAATAGTCAATTCACATTGTGTATATTAAATGCATTTCTAATTTGTAAAATATTTGTTTTTTCTAAATATTTGATCTTCTCCAATACAAATGTAAAAGAAGCAGGAGAAATGCTATTCCAAATATTGCAGCAGAGTCTTTGAGTTTTTAAACTTATATTTTCTACTGAGCCTAAGAAAAGAAAATCTGGCAAGCGCTCTGAGAAATATCCAACTATTACAAAAAATGTGCATTTTAATGTTTATAAAATGACCCCCTACTCCATTATGTGAAAATAAAAAAGCAGTGCTGCAGTATAATTTAAATTGACAAACAATTCAGCACACACAAAAAAAGATTCATCTTGAAAATCAGGCTAGTTCATGACACAAGCAAGTATAACACATAAAATTTGTTGTGTACTTAGCTTATAAAATGAATAACTTTAAACAAATGGACAAACAATTTTAAGCAGTGGCAATGCTAGGTCTTCAACTTTTGAAGTTTAATTTATATAAAATGAGAAGCCAACTAAAAAAATACCTGTGTGTAATCTGGTGGTAGATTTTAGCTGGAGTCTTGGGAGACTTAGGGTTTCAAAGTATCTTGAAAAAAAAAGATTTAAATCAAAATTATCCAATCAACAGAAACTGTTCAATCAACTTTGCATATTTTTCTTTTCTAATAAAATCAGCTTAAATCACAGAAATTTTTTCCCATTAGATAATTTATTTCCAAAAAGCAACATAAAAATATTGAAACTTCAGTTTTGACAAGTAAACTCAATTTTCATTGATGAATTTAACTGATAAAATTTTCAAATTAATTCTACACACTTTTTTTACAAATTAAATTATAAATCTTAATAAAAAATTTGGAAACATCAAAAGTATTATTTAAGACTGTCAACATTTTTATTATTTTAAGACTATGAAATACTGCTGATTTTTTCTATTAAGTTATTCAGATAAATGTAGAAATAATACTTGATGTTACATAGTGAAAGAATACATTGAACTATTTTTTATAATTCAGTAGCATGGCAAAGACAGAAAAAATGTCTTGTGTATATACTTACTGGAGTATTTATTGTGATCTTCAGATGTCACGGTGCTTGGATCATGCTTGTAAGGTGGGGAGCGGATTGGGGAAGAATTAACTGGCGAAGTGTGACCTGAGTGTAAATAGCTTCCAGCTTCTGAGCCATCTGTAGAGGCGTCTCCTAAACAAAGCCTCATGACTGCCACTTAGTTTAATATTGTGAGGTTTGTTCTTCTTGTTCCTAAAAATATGTAAACAACAGATTGTTAAAAAAGCAGATGAAATATACATGTAAATCTACCATATTATTCAGAAAAATTAATGGAGAAAAAATATTTTTTTCTGTAATTATAATTAAAAAAATAATAATAAATAACTCACTTAAACTGGATCAGTAATCACAACTCTATTAGCCAGTTGGGATTCATGACTTTCGCTTTTAGACAGAGGGTTATTAAATAATGATGTCTCAGGGTATAAGTAATGACTTTTAATGGAGAGGGGTTATGGGGTATTTTACAGCAGGACTACTAACAGATTTTGATCTGTGGGAGGGGGGGAAGCATTGTAATTTTGTGGAGAAGGAATAGGAGAGGATGGAGTGCTCCTTGGAGGATGCATGTCAGGAAGAGGAGGGGTTTCTTTCTAGCTCCCATATGCAAATTTTGATCATTCCGTGAATGATATGAATCAGATGCAGTTGAAAGTTGTCCTCTGTTGATGCTTGGGTGAGTTTCTAACAGCTGGACTGTTCATTGCAATACATGTGGAAGATGTTCCAAACCCAGAAGCTTGCAAGAATGTCAAATCTGTAAAATGCCACTCCATATCCGTTGATGACTTTCCCATAGAGAAGTTCTTTAAAAATGCATTGAGAAATGTTGTTATAATGTTTTAAATCTAGAGCAAATGAATATAAATATCTCAGCAAAATCAAATTAATGATATTCTAAATAAACTTTGGATGAAGAGAAATTTGGTAGACATGTTTAAATAGTAAAATTAGCTCCTTATTTTAATTCCATAACAAGAATAGAGAGTAAAAATTTTTTGTTTTGTCTTGGTAATAGAAAGCATGTCTAAGTATACATCTAGTGAGAATTTGACACTAGTTACAATAGTATCTGTCAGTTAAAAGGAAAAAAAAGATAATAGATTTCTTTAGTCATTATAATTTCTATAAATACTGTAAGCTCTTTATTTATGAGAAGGATTTGTCCCACAATAATGCCACAAATATAAAATCCCATAAAGAAAAGGGGATACATTCCCAAATTTTTCTCAATTCACATAAAGTTAAAAATCACAATAGAAAAATAGTTAGACCTAACAAAAAATTTCATTTAAAAAAACCTCCTAACAAAATACATTAAATTAAAAACAATACCAAACCTAAGAATTATAAAATAAATTATAGAAATGACTCGTCAATGTTGATAATACTATGTACTTATGAAGATAGGAAAGATAACATAACATTTTATTACAAAGGAATAGGTACTCTGATATTTTCTGTCTAGAATAATTTTGTTACACCATAAAAAATAATGATTTTATTTTCAAATAACATTTGTGAACTGTTTGTTGAAGTTCTCATCTACTATAATTATTCTTTTAATCAAACTCATCTTAGAAAAAATTCCAATATCTGTGAACTTCATGTAAACTACAAAGGTCACTTATATCTCCAGAGCACACCAGCAGTCCAAGAATCTTAGTGTTGTTTTTATCATATCATCAAACTTAATGAGTGTCATGAATTCCTCTAACTACTTTTTATGATCTTCCAAAAAAGTTTTCAAATATTTGTCTTCCAAAAAAAGCATAACTTTAAATTTGCATAAAAAAGACTTGACAGTATTTGTTAGGTCTTAGGTATTTTTTTACTATTTAGTTTTAAAAAGAACTTTCCTGATTTTGTCTTTAAAATTTATGTAAAAAGTTTTAAAAAAAATAGAAATTTACATTTAAAAAAATTAATGAATTACACACTCTAGATAATTTTAATAAGTTAGTGATAAATAGTGTAGTGAAGTTAGTGATAAGTGATTTGAAATGACCTAAAGCATGATAACAGCCAGAACAAGTTAAATATAAGTATATAATAATAAACCAACTGACCTGTAAAAGAATGCAGATGTTTGAAGGCTGTGATTAAAGTCTTGATCTCTGGTTCAGAACAATCAAATTTCTTCAGCAGTTCTGTTAATTTATTTTCATCTCTATTCATGAGATCAGTGAAACTAAGACCTTCTTCCAAAATGGACTGTAGATAACATTTCGTTGCAAAAAACATAATTAACATTTAGAAAAATGAGGAAATATGGAAACAATAAACAATTGCTATTAATATTCAGTTTGACACTTGCTTATGCTTTAGAATAATTCAAATATTTACATATTGTCAGGACAGTTAAAGTAGGTCCGGGCATAGGTAAAACTAAGTGCATGTTTTAGGACAAATTGGATATGGGACGGGTAGACAGATCTCATAACTTTAACTAGAAGATGGATGTGGGACAATGTTGATATAGTAGAATGTGGGGAAAATACAATGATTTAAATAAGTTAAAGAGGCCAGGATTAAGTCTTTGTTGCAGTTAAACGAGGTTAAAGGACAAAGTTTAGTTTTTGAAAATTCAGGTAATATGAAAAGCATTGCCAATATATTCTGTTAGATTCAGAGAACTGTAATTATATATAAATGATGAGGTTAGAACAATCAAGCTAATTGGCTGCTTGAGAATTATGGGATGCTTTATTCAGATATATATTGTAAGCTTTTCAGATACAGGAATAAGAAAGTTGAGATGGATGTAAGAGTGTAGATGTGTTAGAGGTTTTAGTATTAGTGAATTGAAGAGAGAGTGGAGCGTGGACATGTTTCAGGAGACTCATTATTTTGTGAGTTGTGGAGTTTTTAAAGAAAGACTTTAGTATGGAGTTTGTCTTCAATGAACAATGTGTGAAGAAAGATGTGAATATTCTAAATGTTTTCAATTTGATTTATCAATTATATTCCATTTATTAACTAAGAACCTGAATGTTTCTTATTTGATACCTTGACTTTCATTGGAAATGTTTGTATGACAGTTGTTGTGAGTGATAGAAGAGAAAAAACCACTCAACCCCATTTACTGACACATAAATAGTTTTATTTTTTTTTTTCATATTTTACCTTCAAAATAAAAGTATTTACTATTAAAAATCAATTTGAAAATGTCATAAGTGAAACCCAGGGATCAATTAAAAAATAGTTTCTTAAATTTCAAAGGAAATATTAAAAAATATATCACTGAATTACTCACATAAAAAAAGACATGATAGTATAAAAATGTTGTATACTGCACAATGATAATGCTGACAAACACTTAAAGTATGTGGCATATTAATAAACTAATAATTGCCTCTCCACAGATCATTATATAAAGTAGAATATTTAACTTTATTTTGTGTTAAAACCAGTTGCATTTTTAATGAATAACAACCAACCTTAATAGCATCATTAGGGATTCCAACAATTTTAGCCATAATTCTAATTTAGGATACTCTTTTAATGTATCTGATGAAACATTCAACTTAGCCCAGTTTTTCCTTAGCAACTATGGCATGTTCCAACCATTCGAATAATTTTACTCTGCAAGGAAAAATAAGCAGAACAATACATAAGGTATATTATCAACCCTCATGTCTTCTAAAATTTTTATGATTATTTACAAACAAGACCAAATAATTATTAGTTTAAAATACGCTCAATATATCTTGTTATCTGTACAGCAGTGTAAACTAAAACTTCAAGGATTATTATTCATCTATTCAGATTTTTCTGTTTGTTTGCAGCAAGTACTATATGAGTCAATGGAATTTAAAAATTACATTCAACAGAAAAAAACTGCTAAACACCAATATTTTGTTAGTTAATATTTTGATTCAAAAGTTTTTAACTTTTAAATCAATATTTAAGTAGCTAATTACAAGAGTTATAAAATTGCATGGGTTTGATTCAGGAAGAATAATCATTCTTGCCTGAACATATATCAATTACAAATTATATATTGGGAAAGATTCTTATTAATAACTGTGTATAATTTTTTAAATTAAAATTTTGATGCATGAAAATCTTTGAGTGTAATTGTTCTATAAGCCTTATAATAGGTAAGTAAAATTGGACATTTTACAATATTTTTTTCCTGACAAGTGGGACTGTGTTTTATGACAATGTTAAAGGGTTGTATACTTTGGACACTTAATTACGTAAAAGTTTTTAAAGATAATTATTAGTTGTGACATGTATGCTTCTGTACATCTTTTTTTGTCTCTTGTGCATGTTTTCAAGACCAGGGATTAGTTTTAAAAATATCTCTTAAAAACATATCAATGAACTGAAAACATGTAAAATCAATGTTACATTGAACAATAAAAATTTCCTTCAGAGTGTTCCAGAGCTGAAATTTCTCAGGCTTACAAATGTTGTCTGAGAAAAGTTTGCGCCACAGGTGCATTAGGAGACAGATGGTCATGCTGTAAAGCGCTTGACTGTCAACCTGGTACCTGGTTTGATCTCTGGTGAGGACAAGGAAAATTTTCATGTTGAAGAGGATTCCCTCAATGTCTCCGTGGTGCCTCCACGGCCACTGCACTATCGGCTATGGTGGGAATGAAAGAAGGGCAATGAAAACCTGTTCCATTAGTGGTTTATAGGATCTAAGAGATTTCATCATCTTACTGCAGGACTTTACACACAGGTGCCTTAGTGCCAGGTAGGCTGAACAAAAATTCAAGCAGGAGTTGCAAATTTACAGATAATATGTCATTTGCTTTAAAATGATGCATGCAGTATAGATGTACAAAAAGTATTGTGAATTCCAATCTTCCAGCTTAGCAGGTGTCAAAAATAGTTTGACTTCAGTTAGTTCATTGAAAATAACACTGTCAACTATTTTTCCAGTGAATATTCAACTGCATAAGTGACACTTCATTCTACATAGTCCCAGGAAAAATGTTTTCTAGTACCCAAGAAAATTTCCCGAGCTCTTAAAGTGAACAGACAAAACGCAGCAGATATGCTATACATGTAACATAGAGTGCAAATATTGCTTTTTTATATCTTATGCAGCAATAAGCTGTTTCTCTTTTCACAAAATTAGAGAGTTTCTGAAAAAAAAAAAAGGGTTGAGGACCCAGCCACTATTAACCCTTTCCGCAGCAACATATTTCATATCTATTTCCCGGCAACTGGGTGCATTACACCCGTACACTTTACCCATATATAGAGAAAAAAGTGTTTGTGTTGATAATAATAGGGTTTTTGTAGTCATCAGCAGTAGAAACATACATTGTGTCAGGACAGCTAAACTAGGGGACAGAGGGGAGTTTGGGTTCATGTTTAGGGTCAGACAGCCAACTAATTAGATTATTTACATTAAGGGACAATGAGGAAAGACAACATTTCTTTTATTATTTTAACCTGGCACGGTCTAGTTAAGCTGATGTATAGGTTGTACAGTTTAGTTGCCTTTAGGCAGTGACTGGTTGTGTTATTATTTACAACACTTGCTGTTCCTTGACATATTATGGTAGAGAGAACATTCAGACATGAGTGGCAGGTTGGCTCATGAGGTTGTTACATATTTGTTGAGTATATAAAAGCATGTGTGACACAAAATACAAATATCTTCTGAGCTTGAAAATCATCTTCAAACTAACACATGGGAGGCTGCATATCAATAAATAGAAATGCAAATTTTGGCCAAGAAAATAAATTGTTTGATTAGTCTCAGGACAGTATACTCTTACAAGCGACCTCCATGGAAGTGACAGACAATTGTTTCACAAACCTGCAGCATGCAGAGTTGATGACCAGAAAAGTTTCACTTTTAGGTAGTGGGAATAGTAAAAAGTTATTTGTACCTAAAGATTTCCAGAAAAAGAAGGCTTAGTCCCCTCTACGAATCAATGTTTTTGTTCAGTCCAGAAGCAACACTTTCTCAATTACTAAATTTCTTTCCTAACTTGTTGGCAGTAATTACACAATCATCTTGATAAAGAAAAGTGAAAAAGAATGCAATAAACTAAAGTTGTTTTATTCAACAACAAAAACCAAAGAGGTGTGACAATATGGACCCAATGATTTAGACCTTATGATAGTCCTAATGATATAGATCTAATGGCATATATTCACTCACGAAACTAAAGGTGGCCCTTGGTTTTTCAATATGGTTGACTTGAAATCAATGGCAACTAGAATGGTACATCAGTATTCAAAACTAATTATTCAGCAGCTCACGGAGACAGTAGACTCAACTGCAGAGAGTGAAAGAACAATTTGTGTCAATTCATACTTTCAGTCAATGGCTGAAAAGATGCATAATGTGTGCATTACATCTGGCCATCAAGTGTAGTAGATATATTAGCTAGACATATTAGCAAAGAAAAGTGTTCTTTCACATCAAACTGTGCATGCTGAAATGCAAAGCGCGCTGTTCAAGTGTATACTAAATGTAACTATACTATGAAACATAGAATGTCAGGTTGAATACATCTGAATATTTTGATATCCCAATGCCTTCAGATTATGTATGTATTGTTTAAAGTTTCAATCTTTCTTTATGGATGACACAAAACAGTTTTAATTAACAAAAAATGTTTCAAAGTTAGTTTGTAGCCGTTTGTCTTATTCAAAAAAGTGTATGGGTGTGTTGCACCCAGTAGCCAGGGACAGGAGAAAAAATTTCATGTCACTATGACATGTTTTATAAATTTGAGTCCCCTCAATGTGTTCATTTCAACATTATAGATGAGTTAAAAAAATCATTAAAATATTCAAGGAGACAAGAGATATCAACAATAATAGATAGGTGGTCTCCGGGTGTGTTCCCACAGTCGAGGCAGAAAGGGTTAACCTTTTCATTACGGATGCGGATTTGTGACAACAATCGCGATATGGCCCAAACTACGGCTACGGATTTTTGACAACAGTTCACTTCAGCGATAGATTTCTATACATAAGTTTCATGTTGTAACCTATATATTATTGTAGAGAAATCATTTCTACACAAATTCATTACAGGTTTTTCGTAATTTTCTAGACAGTTCTTTTTCGTTTTAGTGGGAAGGGGTAAATGTGGCACGTTTTCTCCAATCGAAAAGTCGGCCGAAATGGCCGCTTTTGGGAGTCCGGTTTAAGCCGTCATTCTAGCGTAAGATTTTATACGTGTGGTATCAGCCTTTTGTCTATTGAATATCTAGGTCATTTGCGTAACTTTTCCATTACGTAATAACAGGAGGCAGAAACCAGACCCCCCTATGAGAGGAATTTCTTTGTCCGTCCACGCTGATCGTAAAAATTGCATAACAGGTTCACCGTGCATGCGCAGTACCATTGTTAACCTTAGACACAGAGCACAGCGTGTTGCTTCAAAAACCAAACACATTTTACGAATTATTTAACATTTACGTTTAAAAATGATTTTTTACAATAAACAAAAAGCGGCTGTACAATTAAAAATTCAAATGTACTATTGGCTTCTTGGTTTGGTTTTCTTTGAGATTTGTCCCAAATAAGCGGCTGTCCCAATTAAGCAGAATCCACCGTAATTAATTATTTCTAGTAGATTTACAGCGATGTAGTTATTTTCGATAAACATCGGCGATTTATGACATCACTGCTATCCCCCTCCTCCGAGATGAGGCCATAGGCGTGTTTTACGTCTTGTAATTACTATTACAATTTCTTTATATTAACTTGCTATAGACTTAAAATACATTAAAGAATATATGAAATCTAAAATCCTCACTTCCAATTGCAGTTTGTTTGTTTTTGTTTTGTGAATGTGATATATTTCTGTTATTAGCAGGCGTGTCTTGTGAGACTTAATATTTCAATATGGATTACATTAATTATGATGATTATAAGAACATGTGGTAGCTACATTTTCCATTTTAAAGCATTGTTTGTGTCCCTATTATGTTTACTTTTAGTACTATCACTTAAATCACCTATTTTTCTAAATCACTATGAATTTATTGAGATTAATAATTTGTGTCTGGACTGTTTTAAGGTCCAATATGGTGACCGGAATTTCAAAAGTTCGTTATTATATTAATTTTGAAAAAATGCAGAAAATATAGCCGATAGGAAGAAATGAACATTTATTATTATAATGCTTAAATTCGCACACATTTGTTATAAATATTTTGTTGTTTTTTAGGTTTTTAATATGTAAGGTTTGAAAGTTACTGCATAATCAATTGGAAGGTATAAATTATATTGATTTTATATACTTTGATCATTTTTACTATAAAGTCAGCATACATAATACATATATCATAAGAAAGATAGTTTAATTTCCGACATGTTGATATAAAGATCATACTATTTAAGTTTGTAGTTGATAAATAGTTGCACAATAAATAAAGGCTATATAAACAGCCCACACTTAAGGTCCTCCATTAAAAATGGTGATTATTTTCAATTCATAACAACTTTATCAAATCTTGATCAATTTTAGTAATTCTTACACTGTTGTAAAGGAAATTGAATGCTGTTTATTTTATCTCCATATATCTATGGGCTATTTTTATAATCTCCAGATAAAATTTTTGGTTGAAAATAGGGTTTAAAAATCGAAATTGAAAAAAAATGCGTCATACTTTTCTGAATAATAACTTTTTAAATATCAATTGTATAACTTTAATTCTTTCACAGATTGAAAGATAATTCATTTCTTTGTAAAAAATGTATTCTTTTAAGGGACTATCTCTATTACTTTAAAAGTTACAGGCGTTTTTGTTCACCCACCCGTTTTTTTCCCAAACTTTTTGCTCAAGCCCAAAACCCTCCGAGAAAGTAATTGCAGGGTATCTCTAGTTTTTCCCCTACGGAACCAATGGGTAATTATGGGTTAAGGCTGCCTTTCGCTAATCAATCACCAAAGTTTGTCAAACTCTCTTTTCCCCTTATGCCACATTAAATACAAGAGACATCTGAATCATTTTTTAAATTCAGACTGATTTTAAGACATTAAACTTTCAAATCTGTGTTTGTTTATTTCATAACATTTTTGATTTGCCATCCATCTTAATTAGTTTAGCTACGACAACAAATGTTAAAGTTGTAAATGTAAAATAAAATCTAAGATGGCAATGCCAAACTCTCTTTTGGCTTGTGATAAATAATGCAAACATCTAGTAAATTAGAAATCGATGGAGCTTTATGTTTGTTGTTGATGCTAAGTATGGACAAGCCTGAGGCAGAGTGAAAAGTACTAATTTGGATCAAAAGTAACTGTCAGTACAAAAAGCAGAGTATGGTTACCCTGCATGTATATCGCAAGATATGTTCATCTCACATACCTACCTATAATAAGGCCAATTATAGGACAGGTCTATGCCTATGGCCACTATGGGGTATTTTATAACGCAGTGGCTACGGTTACGTCGACCGAACCCGTATTTTTAGGTACCAGCCATACTTATTATTGCATATTTTTGTTTCGGGGCTAGTGTTAGGAATAGGATTAGATTATAAGTTATATGTTATTTAGCTCAGTGCAGCCACTCGGACGCTATATTTATATATCACTATGGGTGAGCCTAACCCTAACAACAAAAAAAATACTGTGTAAAAGTATGGCTAATTACCCGAAAAAAAAATGCAGGTTCAGTCAGTTCCAA
This sequence comes from Bulinus truncatus, assembly GCA_021962125.1. NCBI lineage: Eukaryota > Metazoa > Mollusca > Gastropoda > Planorbidae > Bulinus > Bulinus truncatus. The sequence goes on along the minus strand of JAGDYQ010000166.1, from coordinate 1,247,345 downwards.
ACCATAATACTGCGTTTTTATAATAATAGCTGGTTACTAGGGCAGTAGGGGTGCACTTCAATGTTCTTTCTCAAAAATCATAGATACAAGTAAAAAAAAAAGCTCCGGTCCACACCCCACCAGAACCAATAAGGTTACCTCAGCATCTTTGATTTCTTTCCTGTGTAATTTGTCAGTAGATGCACTGAGTTCTCAATTCTTGCAAATGTTGAGACGTAAAGTCGATCATAGATTGGTTGGTTGTGCAAAAAATTGGTTGCATCGCGAATAGCCTTCTCTAGAATGGGATCTGAAGACATTTTCAGACACAATGCCTACAATTACAAGCATTCGTGATCGCCTTTACTTTCTATATACAACTAAAGAATATTAACGAAGAAGGAAGCCCAAATAATGTCTGTTTATGTTATTTGGTAATCGTTGTTTCCCGATTTCCGCCATGTTGATAACGTACTGAAAGTCTCCTTCACGCGTGATTTACATCTGGATTGGTTACAAAAGAAAATACTGCTTAAACTAAATATTCCCTCTTTAATTATATTGCGATATAAAATAACTAATTCATACAATTTGGGAAAAAAAACAATTTCTAGCTATTAGCTGCTAATGTTTTCTCTTAAACTATACATATTCGGAATCGGAATAAATTTTAAAAATATTCCGGGAAATTTTGTCAACATCGTCATATTTTGAAGTTTTGTTAATAATTTTTAAAACTATAATGAGCAAAGATACCACACAATCTCCTAATCTGCCATGGTAAGATTTCACTGATACAACTTACAGTATAATCTACTATAATTACTCTTTCTCTTTTTTTTTCGAAGTGGCTACGCTTACGTCAAGCGCCTTCTATTATTATATCTATTGACGTAAGCCGGAAAAAAAAAATACAAATTACATCTTGATGTTACCGCTGCCACTGCGTAAACAAAAAAGGGATACAGTTGAGGTTAGGGATGAGTTAGGGTTAGGGACAGTGTTAGGGTGTGGAGAAATATCCTATTGTAGTAAGCCGGAAAAAATGCAGTGCGTCTTGGCGTAAAGCGTAGCCTGTCCGTTTTTTTGTTAATGATTTTTAATATATATATTATACGCAGTGGCTATGATTACGTCAAGCCATTCTATTTCTCATTTTTTTGGGGTACCGGCAATTATATTAGGGTTAGCATTAGGGTTAGGGTTAGGGTTAGGGACAGTATTAGGGTGTGGAGAAATATCTATTGGCGTGATCGGAAAAAATACGGTACGTCTTTGATGTTACCGTGGCCACTGCGTAGGCAAGGGATAGGGTTAGGGATAAGGTTAGGGTTAGGGACAGTGTTAGGGTGTGGAGAAATATCTATTGACGTAATCCAGTCATCTGGTCACGTCTTGCCGTAAACGTAGCCTGTCCCTATATAATATATATAATGATATGTTAAGTATTATATATACATTATTAAATAATAATAAACATGGGTCCTTATAAATTACATCAATAAATAACCCTAATTAATAAAAAATTAATTAGGATGCAGTCGGGGGGAGAAAAACAACAGGTTTTTCTTTGTCACTTTTGACATACATAGTATAGATAGTAATATTAGTATAGTGGGTTGGGGGCAGGGGGTGTGTGTAAATTGCTATTGTATCCACTGGTATAGTGGCCTTTAAAAAATGCCTCCCCACCTTTTTAAGTAATCCGTGGCTTGAACTTTTTGGAAGTCAAACTAAATGTATTAAAATGCCTTGGATTAACTTTTTGGGTACAAACATGTTTACACCTTTTCTCTGAGTATTTGCTTCATGCTCCACATATGACCAATACCGTACACCTGCAAATAGACTCATCATACTACCTCTATATACACAATTGGCTGATGCTATGTCCACGAAAATTTTCGTGGACATAGCCTTTTCATGAATTGCATCCACGAAAATTTTGAGACGTAACTCATGAAAAAGACTATGCCCACGAAATATTTCAAAGATATACATTTGTGCTTTTATATGCTACTTAAGTTTGATTTATTTTATATACATCTTTTAATAAAATAAACTGATTTAAAAATTGCATTTCTTTGTTAGTTTTTGTAATATGTACTGATTTAAATATTAACCTTTTTTGGGTTAGTGAGTTAAGATGACATTTTTTTAAATATTTTTCCCCTTTTTATCTATTTTTTTTAAAACAAAATAAGTGGACTATTCATGAAATTAATTTAAACTAGTAAGTTTAAAGTCAGTTTTGTCAGTGGAGTGCTCATGTCACGAAATATGTATGAATACCAGAACAAATAAAAAAAACAGTACGTGACTTTGGCCCTTTACCAATCTACTAAGTCTAATAGTACTAATTTCTATCAGTGACACTAGTAGTGTTTTTTATTAGTATATATTTTATAAATAAGTCTATGTATTAAAGTATTAGTGCAGTAACATTCTGTAATTGATATTTGCACTGGCTAATTAGTTTCTTTTAGAAATACATGTATTGCCCCTTGCTCAATATGGAGCAGTCAAATGTTTACCGATAATAAATCAAAATTAATAGTTAATAACTAATAAGAAAAAAAAAACACGTAGTCAAATAATGACATGATTTTTTTCGTATACCCAATATATATACTTGGTTTAAAATCCTGTAGTGTAACTAGTTATTAGTATTACTACTAGTAATACTAGTAGTCTAGTTGGATAACATTATCAGTGATTAACGTCAATAGCGACAGTTAAAATAAAAATGATAGCAAAAAATAAGACACATTGCATAAATAAATTTGTATATTTATTGTCAAATTGAACTTTATTGAAATAAAGATATTAAAACAAAGCATGATATTAGTAAATGCGATAGCAGCCTATTTTAATAGCCGGCTGATGGAAGCATGTCTTCTCGATGCTTAAGCAAATAAACCATGATGATGACTGGTAGAATCCGGTCCCGGCTACATTTTTTATATGATGGACATAGCCTTTTCACAGTGCGTCCACGAAAGGCCCCGTGGACATAGCCACAGCGTACACAATTTAAGTCCTTTACCATGTAACGGTTATGTCTACCCAATACTCCCAATACAGATGCCTAACTACTACTTAATTTCTGATTTGATTTTTTGTGGAACTTGTTCAGCTCAGATTGAAAGTTTTGAAATTGAAACGATCAAAATTCAAATTAAATTTGTCGACTGAATTATCATTGAGAACAGCAAAAAAATGTTCATAATCATATTTTTTGTAAGGATCAGCAATGTAAATATCCATTATAAATGATTATAATGGAAAAAAATACTCTAAAACTGATTTGAAGGATTTATCTCATCTTCTGAGGTAGTTAAGTATAGTAGATGCTGCCTAATTCTGCTGTCAGAATGTCCGGCTGCATCTAACTAGGGGCAATACTAGCCTTGCCAGCACTTAAAATTATTTTCCAAAAAAGCATGTTTTTTGGGAGAATTCATTAATTTTATATCATTTTTTAAAGGAAAAAAATGATTGGTAATCTGGAATTCAAGCAATGTCATACATATTAAGTTCTTATTCTGAGGTATTAATTTATTTCAGAAAAATATTCTTAACTATGCTGGGTAGTGTGGGGGCAGAACACTTAGGTAAATAGTCTAGAAAGTTTACATGTATAATATGCACACATGAATAAGTAGAATTTCGCATAAGGGTCCATTTGCCTTCTTTGCTCTGGGGCTCAGAATTTTGGTGGCCCTGTGTTCGAATATAGATTGCAAATTTCAAAGGCCATACAAAAGTTATTACCATGATCTGTAGGATATTAGTTGAGTTTTTTACTAGGCAAATTTTTAACTTGACCCTGATTGTAAAGCCAGGTTTTATTGCAAATTATTGCCACCTTTCATTTGCATTCATACTATAAGAATACACTTCCCAAACACTAGTGCTAGTAATGAGGCTATCAATTTGGGAAGGGGAGGGGTCATCCTGAAAACAAGAGTCTCTTATATAGTTTGTTGTTGGAAAGCATCTCTTGTGATTTTTCTTCAGTAGAGTTTTAGACCTAAGATACATAAACTAATTGCTAATATGTAAAATATAACACAAATTGACTCCGACATACTATTAGAAGCCTTAAAGATAGAAAAATGATATTAGAAGCTTACATTAGAGAGCTTCTGACAGCAAAGCTTACAGGTGGCCTGATTGCTTGTGATCATAAACATAAACAACATACTAATTGTTTTGATTTAAAGCAGAGCTTGGAATCAAATGATTACTTATCTCTGAGCTCTGGAATGTTGAGATTCTGAGTTAAACATTGTTTATCATATGTTAAAAAAATTTTTACCTTAGGGTGGAAAAATACCGACCTAAACAACTGGATGACCTGATATCTCATAAAGACATTATAACAACCAGTAAGTGATATCCACTTAAATTTACAGTAGTTTACTTTTATTATTGCATTTATTTTTAAGATTATTTTTTTTAGTGAAATGTTTATTTATCTTTTACAGTTAGCAAATTTGTAGCTGAGGAAAGACACCCCACTTATTATTCTATGGTCCTCCAGGAACTGGTAAAACAAGTACTATTTTAGCTGTAGCCAAACAGTTTTACTCACCCAAGGAGTTCAACTCAATGGTTTTAGAGGTTAGTTGACTAATTTTCTATACAGCATACATACATAGACAGGATTACCAATGTGGCAGAGCAGTGATGATTCAACATACATAGATATACAGGATTGCAATGTGGTAGAGTGGTGATTCAACATACATAGATATACAGGATTGCAATGTTTTGGTAGAGTGGTGATTCATCATACATAGATATACAGGATTGCAATGTGGTAGAGTGGTGATTCAACATACATAGATATACAGGATTGCAATGTGGTAGAGTGGTGATTCAACATACATAGATATACAGGATTGCAATGTGGTAAAAGTGACGATTCAACATACATGAATATACAGGATTGCAATGTGGTAGAGTGGTGATTCGTCATACATAGATATACAGGATTGAAATGTGGTAGAGTGGTGATTCAACATACATAGATATACAGGATTCCAATGTGGTAGAGTGGTGATTCAACATACATAGATATACAGGATTGCAATGTGGTAGAGTGGTGATTCATCATACATAGATATACAGGATTGCAATGTGGTAGAGTGGTGATTCAACATACATAGATATACAGGATTGCAATGTGGTAGAGTGGTGATTCAACATACATAGATATACAGGATTGCAATGTGGTAGAGTGGTGATTCAACATACATAGATATACAGGATTGCAATGCGGTAGAGTGGTGATTCGTCATACATAGATATACAGAGTTGCAATGTGGTAAGAGTGGTGATTCAACATACATAGATATACAGGATTGCAATGTGTGGTAGAGTGGTGATTCAACATACATAGATATACAGGATTGCAATGTGGTAGAGTGGTGATTCAACATACATAGATATACAGGATTGCAATGTGGTAGAGTGGTGATTCAACATACATAGATATACAGGATTGCAATGTGGTAGAGTGGTGATTCTCAAAGTGTGGGTAGCAGATGAATTTCAGGTGGGGGCGCGACAATAATTAACTTTCTAATTAAAATATTGATAATCTATATTATTATTATTATTACAATACTATTTATCCGTATGTTACAAAACTAAAATGTTGTAAATCTGCAAAGTAAAGAAAAATAAAATATACTAAATTGGTTATGTTTTTATTCTTTTTTATTGTAATTTTTTCTTTGCAGGTAGGTTGCAAAAACAAAACAATTTTTATGGTGTAGATTGGCGAAACTAAAACTATTGTGTAAGTTGGTCGTGAAGCGTAAAAGTTTGAGAACCAATTTGGTAGAGGATAGAGAGCTGTAGGGGTGGGAACTGTGCAGGATTCTCATCAACTCAACGGGGTAATCCATAGGGTTGGAATCAGTAGTCAGTAAGTCCATGGGATAAGTTTGGTCTTGTGGAAATGCTGTAGGAATGGAATTGGTTAGAAAAAAATATTTACATTTTTGTTCATATATTCCAACTTTTTTTTTCAATGCAAAACCTAGTTACCAAGTGTGTTTTACAATTTGTTAGGGAAAAAATTAATTGTAATAATACATTTATAAACTAGTACTTGTATACAAAGAGAAAGAAGCGAGAGTAATGAAGATTTATACAGACTTCATGGTGGGAAAGGGAAATATCAGCAACCACTGATTTTTATGCTGGCTTATAGAATTTTACCATTATGGTACATGAAATTTGGGGAAGGGTAGAGGGTGAATTAAAAGAAGTGGTGTGAGAAAAAAGTGTTGTTTACACCTGATGCAGTCAATATGAGCAGTGAAAACAAGTTTTCAAGCATCAATATGGAACTTCTAGAATTTATTAAAAGAGTTTTAAACTTGTGACATCTATTTCTAAAAACTGAGTATTCGGTATATAGAATTTTCATGACATGGAAAGTGCATATTCAAGTTGATTTTAATTCGAGTCAGATTGCAGGATGCTATGAGCATACTTTAGATCACTAGTTAGATGTAGACTGTGTGATTACTTATCTAAAGTGAAACATGAAATTTCAGTTTTGACTACTTAATTAAACTAATTATGTATTCTGAGGAGATTTAAGTTTGTTTAATAAATTGCTTTTTAAATCTTGATACATTTCTTTGAAATGTTCTAGTTTATAACTTATACTTATTAACAAGTAATTCAAATACTCTTTGAAAATGGTAATCATTGTTAGTTTTAATTATTCAATTATTGCTTTCCACACACATTTAAAAAAAAATGTAGTTATCTAAAAAAAAATGTATTCTCCAATCAAATTAAATGGAATAATCAAGTATTACTTACATTTATATTATACTTAATGAAAGTACTACATTTCATATCTCACCTTTATCAGAAACATTAATGTCTATAACTTAATGTGATACTCTTTATTTTAAAATAGTGTTAAAAAATGGCAAATTTATTTACTATGAGGTTTCATTTAATTCATTGTAATTATTTATTGTGTTTATTGATTTTAAAAGTCTCAACATCTTTTTCACTTCATTTTTAAATTTAGATAATAGAAATAATGTAATCAATAAATAGGTGCTTTTAGATCTATGACATATTTTTTAAATCTATAAAATGCTATTTAATAGATGTTTTTTTTTTTGTATAATAATATATAACATGTACATGTATTTAATTTCTTCATAGCTTAATGCCTCAGATGATCGAGGCATTGGAATAGTCAGAGGTCAGATTCTTAGCTTTGCTAGTACCAGAACTATTTTCAAGTAAGAAAAATTACTTTTTTTGTGCATCAAAATTTTATCAGTATAAAACCTTCCATTCACTTATATTTCAAATTTATAATGATTTTTATCGTTAATTGAGTAAAATAAAAAAAACTCTTTAATTATCATCTAACATTTGTTTTTTTGTTGTTTTTTAATATTATTATTATATAAAATTTATAATTTTGGCGAAGTTATTGTCATTTTTTTAGTAACTAAAATATTGTATAGAGGTTGCATGTATTCCCTTCAATAAGCTATTAAGTACATGTATTTGTCAGGATTAGATGAGGCACTGATTCAACTTTGAACTTGACTTAAGCCTCTGACTCCGAGTGGGAGCATAGGGCCTCAACTTGCTCTTCCAGCGAACTCTATTTTGGGCGTCTCTTCCAGCTGTTTTTTTGACCATCCAGCTGCCTTCATCTCTCGCTCAGTGCAGCGTCTCCATGTCTCCTTTGCCCTACTGCTCTTCTCTTTCACCGGGTTCCACTCTAGCCCCTGCCTTGTGACATTGTCTGGGCTATTGGGCATAGGTGTGGCTTATCCAGCCGCATTTTCTCTTCAGTACTCTTGGTCTATGGGGTCTGCTTTGTTCTTTCCCACAGGGCGGTGTTGGGGAATTTTCTGGCCATCGTGCATACGTAAGATATTGCGGAGGCATCTGTTAATCAACACCTGCGTTTTGTGGTGGGTGTCTTGGTCAGTCTCCAGAGCTTCTGAACCATATAGTAGCCTGCTTTCACGTTGGTGTTGAAGATGCGGACTTTTGTCTTCCCAGAAGTGCGTTGGAGTTCCAGATGGGACATAAGGTATTGAAGATGAGCATACGCTTTGTTGATCTGGCTTCTGATGTCTTTGTCTGCTCCTCCATCCTTGCTCACCACCCCTGCCCAGTGGTAGGTAAGCTTGTCCACACTTACCGATGTTGGGATCCTTCTCCATTTTGGATTGGGATCTTGTTGCTTATTGTTTATCCGTTATGGTTTCTGTCTTTTTAGTGTTAGAATGTTGAGCCCAACTTTGTTTGCTTCGTCTGGGAGGCCTATTCTGTTTCTCTTCTGCATCTTGATGCCGGTGTGACAAAAGCTTCAGGTCATCCATCAAGTCGAGGTCTTCAAGCAGCTTGGGTGAAGGTCCATCGGAGTCCTGTGTTGGCATCTCAGTGAACTTCTTCATGATCCAGTCCACAAGCAGATGGAAGATGGTGGGCGTCAACAAGCAGCCCTGCCTCACTCTGGTCCTGACACCTCCAAAAGGCTCCCGTCAGCTTGCCCTTGTGGATAACCTGGCATATGGAACTGGCGTACATTTGTTGGATGATGGCGATGAACTTGGGTGGGATCCAGTAGTGTGCCACTGGGTTCCAGACAGCATCCACAGTCCACGCTGTCGAAGAGCACTTCTCGGAGTCCACGACAGGACTAGTGTAGAGCACTGCCATTCAAGGGACATGCTCCTATAATGATGCGCGAAGGGTGGCGTGTGGTCGGTGCACGACTTCTCCTGCCCACCGCCCGCCTGTTCGTTCTTAATCTTTTCTCTTAAAGCCTCCTTCAGTCTCTCTAGCATGATGCGCGTCAAGATCTTAAACTGGGAACAGACAGGAGCGTGATGCCTCGCCCAGTTGTTCACAGCTGGATAGGGGTCACCTATCCGGGAGCTTGGCGAGGTCTGCCTTGTCTCCATTCAGCCAGGAACTTTTTCTTGCGTCCAGACTTCACTCTGGTGCAGAGGAAGAAGCATGTTTGTTGTTGTGGGGACATCGGCTTGCAGGGCTTCTGGTGGTATGCCGTCACCTGGACCTGCGGCTTGCCCTGATTTGATATTTTTCACCGCCTTAGTGACCTCCACTTTAGTGGGTTGGTTGGTGTTGACATCTGAGAAGACTGTCTGCTGGTGGTATAGTAGGGGTTGTTTTGGTGGGGGTCTGTTCAGAATTTCTGTGAAATGCTGGGCCCAACGGTCACTCCCTGTCTTTCAGTTGTGATGGTTTTCTAGTCTTTGTCTTTCACCAGAGCACATTTGCTGCTGTTCTTGCCTACTTAGGGTCTGGTTTTCTTACTGCCTCTTCATATCTCTCTTGCCTGCTGCTGTTTCTGCCTCTCCTCCGTTGGGTCGTGGACGAGTTTCATCTTGTCTGCTCTGGCCTTTTCTTCACTTTCTTGTTTGTTTCACAGTCCTTTACATACTACAGGTCTCTTTTCTCCTGTTGGTCATGACTATGGTTGATCCTCTCTTTCAATGTTTTCCTCTCCTTGACGAGGTCCCAGATGTAGGTCAGCCACTCCTTGCGCTTTTTGTGTTGTTTCCCTGGATTCTTTGCGGGTATCTGTCCAGCTCTTTTTCTCCCTTACCAGTGTTCCTCTTTGTTTTCTCAGCCAAGTCAGCTAGTGCCTCAAAGCGGTTTTTCAGGCTGCATTCGGTACTCTGTGGTTTTTCTGGTGTCTTTTTGGACTCTGAGCTTTGTACTTGAAGGAGGGTCTCTGTGCTGTGTCCTTGAGGGGTCTCAGTTTCAGCTTCACTGTAGCCTGCACTAGGTAGATGGTCAGATGCAGCGTCTGCTCCTCGTTTCACCCTCACATCCAGAAAGCTCTCCACACCACTAGCAGGCTAATGGCAATGTGGTCTATCTGGATCTTGGTTTTTCCATCAGGGGATATCCAGGTCTCTTGTGGATGTTTTTGTGAGGGAAGATGGTGCCTCCAATGACTAGGTCATTGAAAGCGCAGAAATCTGTGAACAGTTCTCAGGTGTTGTTCATATCTCAGGTGCCATGTTTGCCCATGATGAGCTCTTTATTGGTGTTGTCGTTTCCTACTTTGGCATTCAGGTCCCCCATCAGTATCTTGAGGTCTCTTCTGTGCACTTTGTCAATGGTATTTTGTAAGGCACTGAGAAGTTGTTTTTCTTCTTCATCTGCCGTCATTGGTAGGGGGCGTAACACTGTATGATGGTGACGTTTCTTCCCTTTGACTTGAATCGTGCTGTCAGTATCCTTGCAGAGGACAGGCTCCCACTCTATCGTGCCTTGGCTGCATCTGGTGTCATGAGCAGTCCAAACTCCCTGTACATGTTCTACTTCAGGCCCAGAGAGATGAAAGTTTCTCCTTTGCCAGTTTGGTTTGTCCATTTCCATTCCATCTGGTTTCGGCAGAGTCCTAAAATCTGGAGCCCATATCGTTTATCTCTTTTACAACTTGTGCTGCTTTTGCCACTTTCATACAGGGTTCGGATGTTCTAGGTTCCGATCTTGGTTTTGGTCTTGGCTGTCAGAAGATAGGTCAAAAAGCACTGGCCTTCCGAAGGCTTTCACCAGCTCGCGTCATAAGCTCTACTGAGAGATATCTTCATCCTCAGCTGAGTTGCTTTCAAGCTCAGTGTTTCGGTTTCTATAACAAGCTTGTTTTTTACGGGAGTGGTTGTTAACCCCAGCCCAACCCCAACCTGGAGGATCAGTGGACTGCTTTTCGTCTGGCCTCTACCCGTCGGCTCTATCTGTCCATGGGAGGCTACTACCAGGAGCATGAGGCTCCATCCAGCTAGCTCTCAGGGTTATGCAAACCACATAAGCCCCCACACCTGGCAGGGTGGCAGTCTAAGGGAGGAATATCTCAATAATTTCTTTGAATTATAATTGGTTTATACTTTTTTTTTTTACAGCTCTGTGAAGATCTATGTCATGTTGGCTTTGCTCTCTTTAATGTTATTTGGGCTACACTTTATCTTAAATTTTGGAAAAGAGCTTCTACAGTGTATTGTTATAGATGGGGAACTTTAGAAAAGAAAGATGATATGTTGAAAGATCCTAGACCTCTTTTTAAGGTCAGTTTGCAGCTTGCAGTTGTCCATTTTGTGTATGTTTCAACATTTATTGCAATTGAGCATATTTTTTACATTTCGTTTTTTAATTAACATTAGTGTTTTATTTAATTAGGGTGACCTTGTGAAGAGTCCAGTAACAGGCCAAATGGAACTTGCCTATCCAGCATGGAAACGACTCTTGTTTCGTTACTTTGTCACATTTCCTATTATTGCAGTTTGCCTTGCATTTGTCTTCATCATTATGCTTTTATGCTTTGAGCTTCAGGTAATTTATTTTTTTAGTAATTATTTTATGAAATATTCTGGGGAGTGGGGAGGGGGTTAATTTCCACAAAAAGAGACTTTATAAGCCTTGTAAAAAAGGCAATTTTTTTAAATCGCAGAAAATTTAGTAAAAAAAAAAAATATAGAATTAACACTCAAATGGCACGAACAAAGTTTGGAGATGATGAAAGAAAATTGTTTTTTTCTCACAAATTAATTCAGAATTCTGCCAGATTTATATACAACATCAAACGTTCTTTTCATTTAATGATAGCTTTTTTTTTTTAATTTAAAAACCAGTTACGTGAATTTTTCTTTAAGTTAGATCCTCAATCCAAATTGCTAGATTCTCTGTTTTAAAAACTCATCTCTTGAATATGATGCTAAATTGACCCTTAATGTAGTACCAGAAAAAAAACAGATTTTCTAATTGCAGCTTTATTTCTCTTAATAGCTCTAATTGTGGAATAGCCTAAATATAAATGTTTTCCAATTGCAGTCAATCTTTCCCCATTTTCTAATCAATCTAAAATTGCAATTTTCAATGCAAGTGAACTTGCCTGTGTTTTATGCTTTCTTCTCTAGTTTGAGATAAATAAATTAATAAAAAAAATATTATCAATGCATTTTATCTTTAGTATGCCTAACTAACTATGCTTTTCCAGAAATAATTTTGAATAAAAACCGCAGAACTTCAAATTCGCATTTAAAAAATAGGCAAAAAAAAACTTTATAGTATGTATATTGCACAATAGTTGCAATTCATGTTTGAATTATTATATAATGTTTATGTAGCTTTTATTGTTTTATCATTAATAGATTTACTAACTGAATGGTAAAATAATAAAAAAAATAATTTTAAATATGAAATTTTTTTGAAAAAAATACTCTGTATCAACATCTGTTCTCATAATCTTATTATTAAAGCTGGAAGGGGGGGGGGTCTTATCAGAAAAAACTGCAATATGCAGCTGTTGCTTATATTGAAAAAACAAAAAATCAATAAGTTAGACTATTCTGTAGGCAAAATGCTACCAAATCAGTATTTTTTCATTATAAATATTAAAATTCTTTATGTTTTAATAGAATATAGCAATCAGAAATTGTACTATTCTCTGTACTCCTTCTTCTTCCTTTGTCTCTACAGCCCATTTAGCGCCCTGGTCTGCCATACTACTTTTCTCCACTTTTCCCGATCCATGGACTTCTTCCTCCACTCTCTCACGCCTATGGCTTTAAAGTCTTTCTCCACTTCCTCTAACCATCTGCTTCTTGGTCTGCCTGTAGGCCTTTTCTCATTGGATGTTGCCTTATATATTTCTTTTGGACCTTTGTTATTTTCCATTCTTTCAATGTGCCCTACCCACCTCAATCTATTCATTTTAATTTCAGCTGTTATATTTGGTTCTTCATACAATTTGTACTGCTCTGAATTGGTTTTACTTCTCCACTTGTTATTGTCCTTTACTGGCCCATATATTTTCCTAAATATTTTCCTTTCCCAAGTGTTTAGCATATTTTCTGCTTGATTGCTGATGGTCCATGTTTCACTACTATATGTTACGACTGGTCGGATCATTGTCTTGTATATGGTTTTTTTAAGTTTTCTGGAGATCTGTCTGTTTTTCAGTATTTTATGCAGTGTATGATATATTCTGTTCCCTACTTCTATTCTGTTTTTGATCTCTATCATTATATCATTTTTCTCACTTATGGTTGATCCCAGGTATTTAAAGTTTTCTACTCTTTCAAATTCTATATCACTGATTTTTAAAGATTTTTCTTTTTCATTTCTTTGTAATAGCATGTATTGAGACTTTGATTCGTTTACTGTTAAACCTGCTTTCTAAGCTGCTGTTTCTAATTCTATGAATGCTTTTGCTATATCCTTGCTTTGCTTTCCTATCAATGTTATATCATCAGCATATGCAGGGTACTGGATGGGTTCTGTAAATATTGTTCCTGTTTTCATAGACTTGGTTTTTTCACTTCTGATGTAATGTGTTATAGATTGTCGCTTATCCAACTGGACGTTTCTTATGACTTTTTCTAGGGTTTAGTTGAAAAGTATGCAAGAAAGGGAATCTCCTTGTCGAAGTCCTTGGTTTACTTTAAATTCTCTTGAGCTTTCCCCTAGTATTTTCACTTTGCTTCTTGAGTTGTTTAATGTCATACGTACTAGTCTAATGAGCTTGTTGGGGATACGCAATGTTTTGTAAAAATAATTTCTATTGATGTTGTCATATGCCATCTTGAAATCTATGTACAGCTGGTGTAGGTTTATATTATGTTCATAACATTTTTCTAGAGTGTTTCGAAGGGAAAAGATGTGGTCTGTGGTTGCTCTGCTAGGCCTGAAACCACATTGATAGTCACCTAATACTGTTTCACTGAAATTTCCTATTCTGCAGGCTATTATTTTTGTTAGTATTTTGTAAACGGTGTTGAGAAGTGAGATTCCTCTGGAGCTGTTGCAGTTAAGTTTCAAACCTTTCTTGTGGAGTGGAATTATTAAGGCTGTTTCCCATTCTGTTGGCATTATCTCTTCTTTCCATATTTTATTGACCATCCTGTGTATTTCTAGGTGTAGTGTGTGTCCTCAATATTTGAGTAATTCAGCATTTATGTTATCTTCTCCTGGTGCTTTATTGTTTTTGGTCTTTTTAATAATATTGTTTATTTCTTCTATGGTTGGTTCTTCTATTTCTGCACCATTGTCCTCTGCAATGTTTGGTATATCTCTATGGCTGTCAGTATTAATGTTTAGCATTTCTTCGAAATATTCCACCCACCTTTCTAGAACCATTTTCTATAAGGAGGTCGCCTGATTTGCTAAGACATATGTGAGATCTTGTTTGAAAGCCGTTGCTTTCCTCTTTGATGGCCATGTACATTTTTCTTGTTTCTTTTTCTTTTGAGAATTCCTCAAGTTTTTCTAGTTTTCCCTTTTCCCATTCATGTTTTTTCTTTCTGCATATTTTAGTAGCCTTCCTTCTAGCCTCAGTGTATGCATGAGTTAACTTTCTGGTTGCTTTTTGTAGCATTATCATCCTCAATTTGTTTCATTCTTCCACTTCTTTTTTGCATTCATCGTCATACCATTCAGCTCTTCTCGTCTTTTATGTAACCTATAACACTCTCCTTTTTTTTTTTAAGACTTGACTTGACTTAACTTAATCCCTCCAATCCGGGTGTGAGATAAGGGCCCCTACACCCCCTCTTCCGCGAAATTTTTTTTTGAGTCTCCCCCTACGTCAACCCCCATTCCCTCCCGCCCCCCTTCTCCCCCCCCTGTGTGCGGCCTCTCCGTCTCTTGTGGCGCCCGCCTTCTCTTCTCTCCCGCTGGGTCCACTCTATCGCCCCTCCTTTGAAATTTTTCATGGTCTAAAAAGAGGGTGGTCTACCAAGCCCCATTTTCTCTCTGCGATCTCTGGTGAACGGGGGGGTGCTTTGTTCTTTCCACAGGGCGGCATTGGGGATTTTTTTGGGGCCTTATAATAAAAAATATGCCGGAGGCACCTGTTAAAAAACACCCGTAGTTTTGTGGTGGTTGTCTTGGTCAGTCTCCAGGCTTCTGAACCATATAGTAGCACTGCTTTCACGTTGATGTTTTTTATAGTTTGTTTAATCTTTTCCCAGTGGCTATTTAGTTTTGCAGTATTATCTATTGTTAGTGTTTCTAGTTTGCTTTTAATTTCTTGTGCATACTTTTCTTTTGTTTGTGGCTCTTTTATTAGTTTTTCACAGTCAAATCGGTTTGTTCTATTCTCTGTACATACCTCTTAAATGTTTTTGAGAAAATAAAGCAATATTTTTTTTATTAGAACTTCGACTAATTTTTTTTCACATAATGGTTGTGATTTTTTTCTATGAAAACCTGTATAATTTATGGTCCTTTTATTACATTTAATAGATTCATTTATAATTATAAAATTTTGGCTTAATGATTTTAGGTTTTAATTAATATTATCTGATCTTTTTTGTCCCATTTTAAAGGAGTGGGTAAATGGACTCATCGCTGATGAGGAGCTCCCTTATATATTCAGTTTTTTACCTAAAGTTTTGTTAGCTGTGGTTGTGTCTATATTGGATGAAGTTTATAAAGAAATTGCTATCTGGCTTACCCATAAAGGTATTTGTTTTTTTGTTTTTTTCACCTTCTGAAGTTTTTTGACAAAAAAAAAAAATGCTTTATAGTGACTCAAAAAATAGCTATTAAATATAAAGGATTTAATCTCATATTACTAGGTGAACTAAATATCCTGTTTGCACAATGGAGTAGTTGTATATAACCATAAAACTTTTTTTTTTCATTCATATGATTAAATTTTCAGAGCAAACACTCTAAAACAAATTTTTCTCCTGTGCTTTCCTATTATCTGGTAATTCAAATGGCTTGTTGGAGAGAAGGCTAAAGTACTCTCTCATGTGCAGCATATTAAGTCAAATAAAGAAAAGGGACTGATTGACATGCAACTAGACTGCACTGTTGTCAACCTGAGAAGTACCCTTCATTATTTTCAGGTCCTGACAAATTCTCCAGTTCACCTGGCTTAAGGTATGAATCCACCAAGATGAGGATTCCGTCTCTGTTTCGCTGCTATGATATTCTAATGAGAACATGTACACCAGCGAGAATTTCCGCTGCGGAGCAGCAAAAGTTTTCAGTTTCGCTGCTTGCAGAGTTTTTTCCGGAGAGCTACATTTTCCGCCAGGATAAACAAACAAAATGACTGCTTAGAAACATCGATTTGAATAGAAAAAATGATTTAAATTAGTGTATATTCATTAAAAAACAACAACAACAAGGTGAATTTTGACAGAAAAACATGAATTACTATAAGTTTTGGCCGCAACAGTCTTTGTATATGAATTTCTGATAGGAAAATATACATCATCTACCTACATATTCTACAAATGAAATTTCTTTCGATCGAAGCACTGTCTGAAAACATAAATGCTATTAAATAAATGTTTGGCTGATCATGAAAATGAAAAAAATGAATGGCTACTGATTGAATAAAAAATTTAAAAAAAAAACAGTTTTCCATTTACAGCTAGTCAATTTATTTGTATAAAGAACAAAAAGGCACACGGGATGCAGTATTTTCTGCTTTTCAAAGTATCGTTTTTTTTTCACCAGCATGAAAAAGTGCGAAGTAATCTTTAAAAAATCTTGTTTCCGGTGAATTGTTTTGGTGCTCACTGTTTTGTTCCAGTGTATATACAAGAGTTTCGCTAAGTAGAAACTTCCGCACTGAGGTTCCGTGCGAAAGTGTTTCGTCTTGGTGGATTCATACCTTTAAAGTGGGTACCTGATATTACTTTGGGAAGTAAAGGCTGCTGGACATTTACCTGTGTCTTCAATATTGCCTTCATGGCCATTGAAAGAATTGGCACTACAAAAACTTTTCCATTAGTTATTTATATGATCTAATAGAAAGACATCTTATTTTTTTAAAAATAATAATACATTTAATAACAAAGTCAAGACAAAATTTTTTACAAAGTAACTCTTGTATAGGATATACATGTATCCATATTTTTTATGGTAAAAATGTGGAAAAGGCACTGAAAATGCCCCAAAATTTCAATGTTGAAATAAAAATGGCCCACATAGAAGTTACACCAGTAACAGTATTTAAAAATAAGATCTGAGAGAATTTATGTAAATATTATTTCAAGCAGTTATCTCTCTCTATTTTACCTTAGTACATGTATATGTAAAGGTTTAAGGATCATTTATTAGTTGAGCATTTAAATTACTTTCTGCATTATGATTATAACTACATTTGTTGAATTCTGTAAAAAAATATGCCAGTAGTATATTTAATGTCTACTTTTTCACCATATTGTTGATGTGGATTTCACATAATTATTCAATATCGTTGATTTTTTAAAATCAATTATGAAGGGTTAGGAAAACTAAACTTTAATAATAAAAAGGGAGAAGTTAAATAGATTAAATCTTTTTTACATAAAATTAGAGCAACCCTGGATATTGGGCATCGCTTCTCGTATGTTCACAAAACTGGGGGCAAACTTAAATCAACTAGATGTTTTAAAAAATGTAATTACTGAATGTAAATTTGTCTTATGCATAAGTTAAATAAGAAATTTATAAGAAATCAACTAATTTTTACATGTTTACCAGAAAATTACAGACTAGAGCAATCTCATGAAACAAGTCTGATTATAAAGTTGGTCATGGTAAGTAAATATATTTTTATAAAATCAGGTTGGGAAATCATTCATTACCTAAAATACAAATCCACACAATAACAAAATTGCTGAAACAAAAAACATTTGTGAAATCTGTGATAATCATTTCCGCAAATACAACCTCACACATTATAAAAAAAATAGTTACAAATAAAAAACATACCCATAAAAAAGTTTTGATTAAATGTCTTAAAATTTGATTATTAATTGTTGAAATCTTAATTCTCCTATAATTTTGTCTACAGTTTCAATTTGTTAACTCCTTTCTATCTTTGTTTTACATTGGGTTTTATCTTCGTGATATGGATCGCCTTCGTGATGTAAGAATACTTTTTAATAACAAACATTCATATTATTTAAGCTAAATGCAGAAATTAAAATAGGTTTCTAAAATGCAAATTGTATATTTTCTTCTAAAGTACAGATTTAAGTGTAATATAATTAATTAACATTGACTTGCATTTTTCATTGGAGATTTAATTTTTTTGTTACACTGTTAGCAACTAGCAGCACTCCTGATTACACGCCAGGTTTTAGGGAATATAAAAGAAGCACTTTTGCCTTATATTATTTGGAAAGCCCGTCTGTATAGTGTTGGTTATCGAATAGCCACACAAATGTCTCCTGCCTCAGTGGAAAAGGAAGTACGGAGAATGACTAGGCCTCAATCTCAAAAGTCAGAGTCACAACCTGGAAAGACTAAGGATAGCAGCAAAGATTCTGACAGTGACAGTAACTCTGTTACAGAAGAGGATGATGAGGCTTTACCAGCTCTAACACAGGCTGAGGTGGAAAGTGCAATGAAGAAGGTAAGCAATATTATTTAAATGTACACAATCCAATTTAGTATCTTTTATTTTCTATACAAATTCTAAACAAGTCTGTTCCTTTTGCTATGCAAAGTTTGTCCAACTTCATTAGCAACGTTATCACATCTTTTTTTTTTTACCAGCTACTCAAGTATAACAACAGTTGCATCTACTTCTTTATTTTAATTATATTAAACAGAAGAGAAGAATTAAAAGTTGTATATATCATTGCGCCTGTTCATATTGATGTGAACAAGGTTGGGTTATTCTGACATCTTATACTTATTTTGTGTCGTAAGGAATTATATACTGTATGTAGTAAATGAAAAAATATTTTAAAATGCAACAACACTAATTGAACATTAAACACAACATTAAAACACCATATGTAAATAGTCCATATTTTAAACTAAATCACAGCTCTATTCATGCTTTTTAGTTTTTTCCAGGATTTCTCCCCATATAGTCCAATTGTTCAGTCATTCTCTGTTATCTATGTCGTCGCTAATGTTACTAACTGTTAAGACAAGTCTACATATTTTTGTCCTGGCCTCCAATTTAAATCTCAACAATAATTTATCTGGAAGTTCATCTATTGATTTGTTTGACAGTATGAAGACACCCTAGATGACTACCTGGAGATGTGCATACAGTTTGGCTACATCACACTGTTTTCTTCAGCCTTTCCTTTAGCAGCTCTATGTGCCTTGTTGAATAATGTCATTGAGATCCGCTCTGATGCTTTTAAGCTCTGTTTGACTTTCCAGAGGCCTTTTGGTCAACGTGTGGATAGTATAGGCATCTGGCAGGTTAGTCAAGTGGCAGGGGGCATTATCCCACTCCAAAAATTGTCTATCAATTTAATAAGCTACCAAGCCTATATGTGCAACTTTTTTAGTGCATGTGCATATTTTCCTCATCAACAAAAAATGTATTGAATAAGAATATGGGTTGTCTAGTTTGTTGGAAAGTAAGAAATTAAAAAAGCAAATGCAGTCCAGTTTCTTAAATTAATAAAAAGCTTAGACTATATTTGTAAATGTTAGCTTTATTTAATTTTTTAAGGACATTATGATCTATTTTTTTAACAGGATGTGCTTTTGGTTTTTAGCGTGATTGCTGTTATTGTAAATTGTTTACTGGTTGGCATGTCTGGTTTGTTAGGACGCTTGCTACCTGGCTTAAGCAGCACAACGTATTGTATCATTATAGTCCTTGTTGAGGTATGTCCACAACATTATGTAGCAAGTACAGTATGACTCCAATAAATTGGAACCAAATATACATGTGAAGTGTTTTTAAGCCAGACTAGCCTAACTTGTTATAAAGCATTATGGAGCTGTACTAGCCACACAACCCCTTATTATGCAGTGACTAAAGAAACATTTAATCTTCCCCAATATCCCCCAAGGGCTAAGGGAACTTTACTTGATGAAGCATTTAAAAGTGGGTTAGGCTAGTCTGGCTTGAAACGCTTCAAGTATAAATAAAAATTAAATTTTTTTATTATTATTATTATCAAACCTGGCAGTTATCCGTATTTTAAGTTTGTGTCAAAAAGCAGATTTAGAAATTTCTATGAGCTATTGTTGTAAGTTCTAGAGATTGCTAAGGGTGAAATATCTATTGGCATTATTGTCTGAAAAAAAAAAAGGTGTCTGTTTCTCATAAAAAAAACAAGGGCATCCCTGAAAATGTAATACATGGATCTGGGGCAGCGTTAAGGGCCCCAGCGCAAAAGTGGTCCTTTATTGTGGTATAAAACAAACGTGAGAATAACTGATTGGCTATACATGTAGGCTCTCAAGGTAATCAAAATTATCATACTGGCCCTCAATTGGAGAATATTTTTTTGAAACATGACAGTCATTAAAAATAATGAGTATACATATATAGTATTACATGGACCCACTATTATAACTGATTGTCCCGTTTTTCTTCTAGCACAATTATAAAGCTTATTTATTTGATTTTTGCACCATTTTTTAAAATTATCTTTCTATTTTCTATAAATAATTTTTAGTACAATATTTACAACCATAGCTGAGGGAATAACAAATGTTTTCTTTCAAGTAATTAAAATACAAATCATCTCTTGAAAAACAAAAAGGGCATTAATAAAATGTTGATTTCTTTTTATTACAAATAAACACTTACAGTTTATTTCAGTGTTATAAATATTGTTAAATTAAACTTAAAAGTTTTATTTGAAATGACATCTTTTATTGTGCTATTTATCTTGCATCGGAAAAACAAATGATGTTTCACTTGTATACAATGAGAACTCGTATGTTTCAATTAGTTCTTCAGAAGCAAAAGATTTTGTTTTAATTTAACACAGAAAATAGTTTAAGGTTTTGGTGCTTTTCTTTTGATTATGTTATTTGCTACAAATCAATAATCAGAAGTGCTAAGTATGTTTCTAATTTCAAACAAAATAAATAGAACTAATCATGGCAGATGCCACTTCAAATCATATAATTATATGATTACTGTTTGTTAAAAAATGTTGCTTTTTTTTCACTATTGTCTTACAAGCAAAGTTATCTGTTTTACAGTTCAAATAATTGGTTTTGAGTTAGAGTACTACAGTAAAAAAAAATTTAATTCTATCAATATTTAATGTCTTATTGTTTTTCTGCTAAATTTAGCATCTGCCAGTTACCATAAATTGGAAAAAAAAAAATTTCCTGCCATGTTTTTTTTTTTAACATTCCCTGCTTATGGCCACTATTCAGATCAAAAGTAAAGTTCATAAATATAATTCTTGTTACAAAATTATGTAATGAGTATTAAGAGCTGCCAATATTTAGAATACAGAGTAAAAAAGAATTTCTAGCTTTTACAAGAATATTGCATTAAAATATTGTAATAATACTTGCCTACTTTATGGCTTTACTGTTTCATAATTAAACTGTAAGTTCAATATAGACAGCTAAATCTTTTCTTTAAAGAGGTTCTTAAAACTGCATTAATAAATAATTTAAATAGTAAATAATTTGTTTCTTAATTCTGACAGCCTTCATCATAGATTGTTTTATACATGTATCTTTATTAAATAAAATTTAATTTAAAAAAAAATATTCACCTTGTTGTATTTAAGAGAATCAATTCATTATCTTTCAGCACTTTATTCTTACAACAAAATTCGCTCTATATCGGTCAATAGCAGACCTTCCCCCATGCATATCTACTGAAATGGCAAGGTTAGAATATCAACGAACTGAAGCAATAAAGGTCAGTGGTGATAGATTTGATTCACTTTGTGTGGCTTTTTTTTTTTTTTTGTTGTTCTTTTTTGTTCAGACACATAAATGAACTTATCTACATATAATAAATATAAAATAATTGACTGCAGAAAGATCATACAATATATTTTTAAACTGACAGAATAAATCACTTCAGAAAAGCCAGCACAAGCAACTTAACATATATTGTGGGATATATACAAGCTTAAATATATATATTTGATGATGAATACTTTAATTTTATAATTAATTATTGGCATGTGGTTACTCATGTTTGATATTTGATTGTCTATTTTACGCTGCTAGTTTTTAAAAATAAGTATATTGTTACCTGTCAATCCAAGTTAAGGACTCTTAATCTTATGTGACTTGTTAAATTCGTGTTTTTAGTGTGGGTCATTTTAGCTTTTTAGAGCATTTTCGAAAAAAAATGCTCTATTGTCCCCGTTTTGTCTGTCTGTCCGTCATCACCCTAGATCTCAACAACCATAAGTCCTAGACCCATGATGTATTTATCATTTTGTAGGTCTTGGCCTGCCATGTGTGCAGCAAAAGTTCATTTCGCGATCTGACCTATGAGGGCCGTAAAAGGGGGCTTATAAAGTACCGTTTTTTACTATATAAGCTATATTAACAATAGAGCGCCCTAGATCTCAGCAACCATAAGTCCTAGACCCATGATGTATATATTATTTTGTAGGTCTTGGCCTGCCATGTGTACATCAAAAGTGCTTTTCGCGATAGGACCTCTGAGGGCCGTAAAAGGGGGCTTATAAAGTACCGTTTTTTACTATATAAGCTATATTAACAATGGAGCGCCCTATATCTCAGAAACCATAAGTCCTAGACCCATGATGTATATATCATTTTGTAGGTCTTGGCCTG
This sequence comes from Bulinus truncatus, assembly GCA_021962125.1. NCBI lineage: Eukaryota > Metazoa > Mollusca > Gastropoda > Planorbidae > Bulinus > Bulinus truncatus. The sequence goes on along the minus strand of JAGDYQ010000166.1, from coordinate 1,224,827 downwards.
CCAAGTGTACATCGAAAATCCATTTCGCAATCTGATCTCTCAGAGCCAAAATATAAGAGTCTCTTATGTACCGTTTTTGCTTATATTTTAAATATAAATAATAAAAGCTAATCAAAGGGGCGTAATCATTATTTATTTTTGTAATAGTTATTCAACATGATTACTTCCATCTCTAAATTTATCAAAATTCATCAGCGTGGAGCAATATTTATGGCTGTTACCCGGGAAAAAAAAATACGGATTTCGTCCGGCGAAAATGCTCTAAAATGTCCTTTGTCCGAAACGGAAAAGACTTAAATTGCTTGTTTCAGTATGATATGGTTTTTATTAGACAATATTTTTAAGTTTAACACATTTGTTTGATATTATTTTTTCAGCAATTGGTGTCACAACTAGCAGCAAACCATGGAAGTGGAAGCTTAATATCACACTATCCAGGAAGCCCCAGCATCCGCAGAAGAAGAATGCCAGAAAGTCCTATGGCTGAAGCTAGCACAGTTATAAAAGAGCCTTCACCTCCTGCAGGAAGCAGCACTAAAGTTTGTTTGTCATCTCAGGCAAGCACAGCAGCTTCGAGACCCACAGACTTTTATTCTAACACAACAGTGTCTTCTGAAGCACAAAAGCCAGATGTGCCCCCTAGATCATCTGTTCATAAGGCTGAGTCCGCACCTCTTGCTGCTCAGCCTTCAACATTGCACTCCAGTGTGGCTGAAAGAATGGTTGCAGAAGCTATGCATCCAATGTTTGACTATTCAGATATAAAAAATTCCATTGTCTCTCAGTCAACCACAGCTCTTCCAAACCCTCCTCAGCCATTGAAAACTGAGTCAAAAGGCAGATCAGAGGTCATGAAGAGAGTGTTAAGGAAAAAGATGGACTTGGAGGATGCACAGAGAAGAAAATCTGAACCTGTTAGTGCTGCCGTGAATCAAGCTCTGACCATGCAAAGGCAAAGCACAGATGGCCTGAAAAAGAAGAAAGTGTATGGAAATAAAGAAGATTTGAAAGCTGCTTATAAACTATACCTTAGCAATGAACATTTGCAGAGGACTATGGATGGGCTTAATTCTTTGAGAGGGCTGGATGAGGCCACTTTCTCCTCATCACTTCCAGGGCTAACAGCTGCCCCAGTTTTGGAAGCTGTTCCCTCTGCCTCACTGCCCAACCCTTCTAAACATGTTCCCTCTCGGCCGCTTAGAGCTGGTACTTTTGGTGACCCTTCATTTCTAGCAACCAAAATTTTGTCGAGAAAGTCTCGGTCATTTTCCACTGCAGATGTCAACGAGGTGAAACCTGCATTTCGAGAACGATTTTCTTGGAGAGGTGAACTCCTTCAGTCCAGTAAATTTCCAAGCAGCAAGAAAAAACATTACTCAGACAATGAAGTAAACAAAAAAACTGACACAAAACAGGATGTTGTAAACATTGGGGTCTGTGATGATAAAACTACAGAAAACCTACAGGCAGAAGAAGATTGCAAAACATCTGTTAAAAGTCAAAATGTGCCATCGTCGTCAGAGAATACCATTGAGCAAGAGGCTGCAAAGCCTCCAAGTGGCTTAAAAGCCAAGGAAGCCAGCAGTGATTCCAAACTTAGTGTGTTTAAAGCTTTTAGAGAGAGCATGAGTAAACCATTAAGTCTGTCCCCACGATCATTGGATGCTAAATTCAAGAAAAATTGAGTTGTTTTTTTTTTGGTAAAAAAATAAAATTACTAAAACAGCTGTTTATTACATCACATTACAACGATTGCTGATTTAACCACATCATATAGGAAATGTTCCACAAAGTTGCCAGCATATGTGAAGCTAAATATGTAATAGATTTTTTTTGCAATTATATATCCATTTTAAAAACATCGTTGAATTTCTTAGAAAAGGATACAAGATGTAAATGGATAGTTCTAAATAAGCTGCAGCAAGGGTTTAGTATGAATACCATGCCTTTTTATTCCATTAACTGTTTTTTTTTTATTCTTATCACTATTATGCAGTTTCTCATAAAATGTCTTTTACATTTTACAACAAGTGTTTTCATTAACTTTAAATCTGTAGTGATATCTCAGAATTCAAACTTTATCAGTTCCTGGAAATTAAAAAAAAACAGCATCATATGAGTTCCCCATAAGTTTTTTCTCGATATAAATCATATGCAATGGATTTATCTGTTTCTGTATCCATAAAAACCTTGTTTTTTTTTTTTTTGAACTAATTTTTAAAATACTCTGGATGGCAAATTCACCAAACTATATACATATATAGTTGATAGATTTAAAGAAGAAAACAGGAAGAAAAGCTTAAAATTAGTACAGTGTATTTAAACATTTTAGAAAAAATCTTATGAGATTCTTTTATTTGTAGGAGAAATCATTAAGGTGGCATGAGCGCTAGGGAAAAGTACTGAAAAATAAAACACTATATGAATGCTTGAATTCCAAAGCTAATGGGGATTATGGCAAAATTCTTTCAAAATATTTGGTATCACTGTATGTTTTTTTTACTTAGATCTGATTTTGACACTGTCATATTTTTAATTCATTTATCCTTGACTGGAGTGGGTTCAGTCCTTACTGAGAACCATGGGAATTCTTCAAGGTGAAATTCGTTTCAAAGTCATCCCACAAGTCCACCCAGCTTAAATGGGTACCTGACTTAAGTTGTGGAAGTAAACACGGCTGGGCGTTGTGCTAACTACACAATCCCTTCATAAGCCGAGGTTATAGAAACATGAATTCTACACTTCATCTGCCCCGATGGCCAGCTAGGGCTAAGAGAAAACTTTACTTATTCTTGACTGACTTAAGAGAAATAATTCTTGATATATTTTTCAAATGTTTATTTTCTCAAATTTTTTTTTCATTGCTATATATGGAATACAGTAATACTTCAGTTTAGATAACTGGTTGTAATCTATTTAACTGAAATAGTCATTATCTGGTCACACGGGTTTAACATTTTAAATCTCTTTAAATCAGTTCTGTTATTTAGTGATTAGGATAATTGGTGCTTTACTTTTAACTTTTTTACCATTGGTAAATGAAAACTTGTACTGACAGTGAATTTTATTATTCATTCAATCATTTTTAAAATGCTTTTCAAGCTCTGTTGTGTTTTTTTTTTACATTAATCTTTATAAAACTATTTCATGACATATTTTTATGTATTGACCTGCATTTCTTTTTTATAGCATTGTTTATGTTGGGTTATTGATTATTCTAAATCTGACTTTGTGTTTAAAATTAAACCAGTGAAATATTTTTAAGTTGGATAGCTAATGTAGGGGTTGAAAAATCTCAACAAAAAAAAAACAGAACAATTCAAAGAATTTATCAGATATTTTTATTATCTTAGGATTACTGTAGTGAATTCATTTCATAAAGCTAAGCATAAAATAGCATACATTCTTTAAAATAGGCAGTATTTTATGTACTATATTTTACTTTTACAAATGTACTTTGAAAAATGTAAATGGTCATCTAATATTTTTTTTTAATTAATGGATTTTCATTTTTTTTAAGTTTAACCTTACAAAAGAATTTATTGTGACTAAATGTTTGCATCGTTGCCAAAAAATCTTTAGAACGTGTAACTTTATGACAATCATAAAAGAAGATAAATTTAGTCAGACTTGGATGATGGCAGAATTTCCAAATACTGCATGAAACACTTTTTAAAAAATTGTTGTAATCTCTGTCAAACTCACAACTTTGACTAAGAATATGTGAAATGGCTAGCTGCTACTGGTTAATCATTATTTGCATTAAAACATTATCCTTTTTTTTTTTCTCTTCTCTTGGTCTTATGCTATGTTTAAAATTCAGCTTGATTATTGCAGTATGTTATTAAGTCAACCTTGTTGTGTTCATCAATTTTTTTTTTTTTTTCATTTATTTTTTTTGCTTGACACGGGTGCTACGTTTTTATCTGCTTGACTTACAGCTTTAATTAAATGGCACGTTAATCTTTACATTTTCTAGTTGTTGTTTTTTTTTGGTAGATTTTTTTCAAATCCTTAAAACTTAAAAAATATATACTTTTAACATAATTCATTTTATTAGAACTGAATACGTCTTGTATTCATTATGGTATTAATTTTTTTTAATACTTACAGTCATATTGTATCAGTATTGATCACTTTTCTTACTGTTTATCATCACCCTCCTCCCTGTTTAGACAGTTATATTTTTTAACAATGCATGAAAGTTGTTTTGTTAAATAAAAGTATTTTCAGAAAGTGAGGGAAAATATAACAATTAACATTTGTTTGTTTTTTGACATTAGCCACAAATAAAGGCATTTTATTTTGTTCCCTGGCAATATTCACCCATAAAATGTATGCATTTGTTGTTAAATTTACATAGCTTTTTTTTTTTTGCCTTCGTTTGAGTCAGACTCCTAACCCAATTAGTGTCTTCATAATATTTTGTTGTTAAAATTCAGTTGGTTTGATAAAAAAAATAATCCAGTGCGTTTAATCCAAACTTTATCATTAGTATAACTGACATTGTTTTTTTTTTTTTTTTTAATTTCAATTCAAATGGCTGTTATCTTAAGTGCAATACTTTGTGTACATTAATTAACATGAAGACTGTTAACTGAATGAATAACACATGAAGACACATTTCCAATTTCTGCCCTATTTTTAAAAATATTTATAATGTTTTTTTACCCTTGTGATGATGCAGAATACTTAATGAGAGATTATTAAACTAGCTTCAACTAACATAAGATATTTTTTTTAATTTAATTTGTTTGTTCATTGTTCACTTGTTGCTTTTATTTTTGGCTTTTGGGGGGGGGGTATATAGCCTACAGATTAATTACTTAAATTTACAAGCAAACAAAAACAAATGAGTTTTCTAAACATCATATTTCTAAATCCCCCAGCGTGGTTACATAATAGTTTAAATATTCAGCCCTCATTCTAAAGTATAAATGTTGTTACTGTATTAATTTACTTTTTTTTTTTTTTTGCTTTGAGGTCTTAGAAACAAGGGCAGCAATCGATGCTCTCCCCCCTGACCTATATAAGACTGAATGAGGTGCCATTTCTCAAGATGTCCTAATCTCGACTTGAGACTCCATAATCACCGATATCCTGGTGACTGGCGATGTAGATACACTACCACTGTTTTTTTGAATGTGAAATATGTCTGTGATATGAAGTGAAAACAAAATGAAATATAAATTGTAAAGCTATAGTTGAAACTTGAGAATGCTGGGTTAACACACACAGACACAAAGATGAAAAAAAATCAATAAAATATAATGAATGTATACATATATATATATATATATATATATATATATATATATATATATAATGCTGTATTAACGACCTGGGGCTAAAAGTATTGTTGATACGTTAATCAATCGAACACATTTCTATCTTAGTTGTAAAGGTTCAAACACTTTGGTTTGGACGTGGAAGGGGACATAATACTGTTTCGACCAAGGATGGCTAATAGGCCCTATATCAAATCGACAAGATAAAAGTGAATTGAAAGTTTATTGCACATGCCACTACCATATGTAATATATCTAAAAAAAATATTTTAATATTTTAAAAATGTTGGCGTGCTAGGAACGTTTTTCGCCGTGCCATGGTTGGCACATGAGCCTTCGTTGGTTTTAGAGGCTTTGATTTACAATACATTTTTTTTTCAACCCATACTTCTCTGGTTGTGTAAAAATGAACACAACATTGAAACCAGTCGTGTAAACTAGTAAGTTTTGTAGGCTACAATATTTAACATTAGTAAGAGATACATTGAGTACTGTAATTTTAAAAAACAAAGGAATGGGTCATCTGTTAAGTAAGAAACACGATTATTTATGATACAGTATATTTCTGACCCCGACCTTCTTATTGAAGGGCACCATAAAAAACCGTCCCATTAGTGGTTTATAGGATCTAAGAGATTTCATCTTATCCTTACATGGACTCCACACATACACACACACACACCAAGAAACAGCTACCATATCAAACGTCGATGATTACACTAATCAAAACAAAGTGGTTAGGTTCTGACTTACCTGCGCAACGCTGTCAATGAAACGAGCTCAAAAAGGTGAGATCGAAAGGATGAACTGGTACATATGTAAGAGAGGAATATCACCAGGTCACTCAGTACTTGGGCCACAACAAAAGCCCCAGACAATCTACAGTCAAAACAAAACGGTGAGGTGGGACATGTTTACTTGTAGATTAGCTACGTAAGAAATGGAAATTTATTCCTAAGATTGCAATCTGAACAAAAAGCCACCACCAATAAAAACTAACAATTTTTTCCGTTCTTTTGTTTGGCTTAGTCTAGCAGCTTGATCTGCCAATGTTACCACATGTTTTTTTTATATTTTTTGATACACAGTTATAGACTTGTAACAGACTTGTAACAGTTGGTATGTTTTTTTTTTCAGCGTAAGTTCATTCAATTAGCTTTATTTACAGACTTAAGTTCTCAGAAACCTGTCCGGTTCAATTATTGTACTACAATAAAGATATACAAGTATACATATATATTGACAGACAGACAGGCAGATAGATAGATAGATAGATAGATAGATAGATAGATAGATATGTAGATAGATAGATAGATAGATAGATAGATAGATAGATAGATAGATAGATAGATAGATAGATAGATAGATAGATAGATAGATAGATAGATAGATAGATAGATAGATAGATAGATAGATAGATAGATAGATAGATAGATAGATAGATAGATAGATAGATAGATAGATAGATAGATAGATAGATAGATAGATAGATAGATAGATAGATAGATAGATAGATAGATAGATAGATAGATAGATAGATAGATAGATAGATAGATAGATAGATAGATAGATAGATAGATAGATAGATAGATAGATAGATAGATAGATAGATAGATAGATAGACATTGTGGGATCTTTCGCCATGTTCTGAAAAATTCTCTTAGTTCTCTTCGGATATCGAACCTGGCCATCTGGGACTTTCAGACATGTTATACCGCGCGACAAGTCACACCTTTTAGTTTTACTAAACCTGGACATATCTGAATTGATAACTGCTAAATAGTTTACAGGCCTACCTAAAACTAATTCTCAGTCATACAATCATTCTTTATGTTTATATCTTTTGTCCCTCTTACGGTATCTTGTCGGTTTTATCAGCAATGACAAGTTTGATGTCATTGATTTAAAGATAACATGGTTCTATTTACCCATTTAAATTTTAGAAATAAAACAAACTAAACACCGATGATCCACTCATAGAGAATTTTTCGATCCATTATGTATATCTTTAAAAAATGGAGCTTCAGAACAGTGGCGTAGCTAGCTTAACTCGCGCCCGGGGCACAATACCTTTTTTGCGTCACTACGCCGCTGCTTAAGAATATTGGTTAATGGTGGCAACGCATGAAGTCAAAGAGTGACACAATTCCTGCTTTTCATAGTTTTATAGTGCCTTAAAATGCCACATCATTGTATAAATTAAATTTAAAAATATTCCATTGGGAAATGCATTGCACTATTTTTTTTTTAAATGGATTCGAAGGTAGTCTCACTAAAAATTAAATAAGAGCGGTTGGCCACCAATAAAAATCAGACGCTTTGTTGTAATGAATCATTCTTGCTAACGGCCTGACCTTCCAGATAAATCATTATGACGGCTTTAAGGAAAAGAGATGAACAAACACATGAACGAACTCCTGTGAGTAATTCAAGGGTACTGAACCGCTTTAACGAGAACAATTTTTAACTTACTAGCATTGCGCACCTTGTATCGCCAGTGAATTCGAAATTCTGACTCAGGTCGACAGCCAATTTCATTTAATCTTTTTTTTTTTTCATTCTTTATAAAATCAGCCTTTTATTACTTTTTTTCGCCTAGTGAAAGTTCCTTATTAAAGTATGCTTTGGCACACTAGGGGAGTGCGCATCGGGTGAAACCATTTTAGGGGTGATACCAAAATGAACAGTTCTAAATTTCACAGCACAGGGTGCCACCAGAGGCGTAGCTAGGGGAGGGGGGTTGGGGGGGTACATATGTCCCCGTGCGCCGAGGTTCAGGGGCGCCAAATGGTAGATTTTACATATAATATTATATGGTTTTCGAATGGGGGGGCCTTAAAAGGTATTAAAAAGGTAAAATGCCCCAGGCGCAAGTTGCCTTGCCCCCCTCGCTACGCCTCTGGTGCCACCATATAGAGCAGTAGCCCAGGGCGCCATCATATAGACCTGTAGCTCATGGTGCTGCCATGCAGAGCGACTAGGTTAATGAATACAGTTCGAAGCTGCTCGGATCAATCTGGAGTTGTTTTTTTTGCACACGTTCTAAAGAAAAGACGCATGTAAGTCATGTGGTTTCATGAAATTGGAGACGTAGTTTACAAACTCATATACATTTTTCTGAAATACAGTCAGTGATATTATCGTTTATATGGCTAAAGTATTTTAAAGTAAATAATCTCAGGTGTAGTGCAGGAAACTTCGTAAATGTACCATTGCTCATGGCGGAAGTCTTAGAGGTGGTGTGACACTCTGAATTTTCTGCACCGATTGACACCAACCATAGTGACGCAACTGCTGTGGCACAGACTCAAAGATTTCTTGGACGAAAAACAAAACTCGAAACATTTTATTTCTTCTAACTAATGAACTATGTAAAGTATCTTACTAACGTTTGGAAAAGATAGTGTTCTTTCCTGTTAGTTCCATAGTGCTCCAAGTTAAATGACACCAGCTGGTTGACGTTGGACGGCAGCGTGAAGACGAAGAAAAAGAACGTGGACACCAAGATGGCGGTATTTATTTGGTTCTCCTTGTTTGCTTTTGGTCCCTCCTTCCTCGCTGATGCTCGACGCAGAACGCCGACCCGGCGCCGTAGAGTTACAAACAAGGCGATGTTGCAGATGGTGCCAACTGTGAGTGGTGCATAGAGATTAGTAGACAGCCAATATGATTTATATGTAAATGCTACAGTTAGAGCCGTCAGATAAATAGACAGACAGACAGACAGACAGACAGACAGACAGACAGACAGACAGACAGACAGACAGACAGATAGATAGATAGATAGATAGATAGATAGATAGATAGATAGATAGATAGATAGATAGATAGATAGATAGATAGATAGATAGATAGATAGATAGATAGATAGATAGATAGATAGATAGATAGATAGATAGATAGATAGATAGATAGATAGATAGATAGATAGATAGATAGATAGATAGATAGATAGATAGATAGATAGATAGATAGATAGATAGATAGATAGATAGATATAAAATAATGTCCCCCCACCCCCGCCCCCCACCCAAGGGGCGAATCAGTGTGTTGAGGCTCTAACCACAACTAAAAGAATGACTGATATCAGCATGGTACCCAGGACCGGCCTTGCGGGGCCCAATTTGACGGGTGATTACGTGGCCCTTCTTCTATTTTTTTTTACAATACCAACTATTACTATTAATGCTAACTGTAAATTGCGGGGACCCTACCAGGAGCGGGGCCCAATTTGGAGCAATCGGCCTAAGGCAGACCCTGGTGGTACCTCTATGCTCGTATCCTCACTCCGCCCCCGGGCAATAAAGACAATATATATATATCCTTAGTACTTACATAGACGTTGACGACAGAGCGTTGAAAAGTGACTTGTGATCCAGCGTGATCTGACTCTCCTCAATAACGTAGAACCCGTTTCTGTTAACGACGTTGTAACGCACAGGCAGATAGCAGTGAAGTGCAAATGAGAAAATGAACACGAATATACACAGTGGGACAGGTTGAACGAAGATGCGAACATTTCTTGACCTGAAAAACATGATGTCCACACCATTTGTGGCAAATTATGCAGGCACATTTTATTATATAGATTATGTTGATTTGTGGGTTGTCGTGCGGTGTAGAGCACTCGATTGTTGACCAGTTGGGGGGGGGGCGTGTTCGAACCTCAGTGAGAACTTTGGGATTTGTTCAGATCCTGGTGAAAGTCCCCCAAGTTCACCCAACTTTAAGTTGGGGGGAGTAAAGGCGGCTGGGCGATGTGCTAACCACTCAATCCATTTACGTGCCGAGGTGACTGAAACTGGTGAATTCTGCACTTCATCTGCCCCGATGAGCCCTAGGGGCTTAAGGGAACTTTTTTAAGTTGATTATGAATACAATTAATGAAATCATGCTTATAAGAACAAACGTGTAAAATGTTGATTCAATCAAATATATATTTCAAATTGTTTAATACGAGGGCAACACCAATGTTAAAACAAAAGAGTAACTAACCTGATCGGGAAAGCCACAAGTAAAAATCTCTGCAGAGCGATCAAACAGTTATAAACGTAAACCGAACGTCTACATGCCAGACCTATGTACGTAGTAAAATACAATTTGAATTGTGCATAAATCCAGTTTTCTGAGCACCGCTTGTCAAGGCTGCAGACCTAGACCAACAAAAGAATATTTACTCATGAATATGTGCATACGGCCAGTGTTTGTGTTTTATTCCTAATTAACTGCATTTTTTTTTTAAATCTAGTTATGATCTTTTTACCGATTTGGTTGAAATAACTACATTGTTTGAAATTGGGGAACGGGGGGGGGTGATGGTGAGAGTTACCTGGAATATGATCAGAGTCGTGACGTTGTACGCTTCAGCCAAGTTCAAAGCCAAGAGAAATATCGTACTCAGGTTGTTCATGCTCTTTCTGGCAAATATGGCGATACTGATAATCAGACATATGAGTGACATGGGTTGACCTTGAAAAAAAATTACTCAAAGTTAAAATGTTATTTCTATACATTTTAGCACTGGGTTTGGAACGAGATAGCTAATAAAACTAAATTGTTAAACCTATGGGTTAACCCTAAGGGTTAAACCTAAAATGTGATTATGGACAGTATGAAAAGTAAAAATAAAACAAAATAAAAAATGTTTACACACGTCATGAGTGCTCACTCTCAGTGCTCATACATGTCATGAACCGTCCCATCTTCTAGACACATTGTCGGTGAATGCTACAAGACTTTCTCAGTAAATTGAGTTGTTGTTTTTTTTTAAATCATCAAAATAAGCCCCCCCCCTCCCCTTTTCCAAGAACTCATACCCACATCATTAGGGTCAACATACCAAGTATCGAAATATTTTGTAAATTTATTTTAGGTACCCGCTGGTTCCCAACGCGATTGACCATTACCCCCTGTTATAGTATGGACTGAATAGTCGTGTAGTCGATAGTTTTATCTTGGACACGGAGTTCGGTATCGACGGTACTAGTAGTTAGATGCAGGCCCGTAGCGTGCGAGGGGGGGGGTCCTGGGGGGCCGCCCCCCTGCGTTTTGTCTGGCCCCCTCTGCTTGTTTACTCTACTTAGTAACATTTATTTCCTTTCCTGCCCCCCCCCCCCCGCTGCTATTGGCCTGGCCCCTGCTGTAGAATTTTCACGCTACGGGGCTGGCTAGATGTAGTAGACTTGTTAAGAGTTTTAAAATATCTATGTAAACAGTAACTGTAGTCTAAGGACCAGTACATGAACCTAGCTAGTCTTGTCTACTCTTCAGATAACTAAAATTCTATTTCGAAGTGTTTTATGTTAAGAGCTGCACAGAGTTTGACCTCTCATTATCTATGTTGTAGTAAAGTTGAGTTATGAAGTTATTACAGTCACACACAATCGTAAGAATGTAACTTTTGGCGAACCAAATCGGGTCATAACAGTTGCCACCCCTAACCGAATAAAAATGAATAACAATACAATGCGGTTCCAATTATTCTTTTTGAGTTTAAATAGTTCAAACGTTAAATACATTAATTCGTTAAAACAATTGAATTAATATCAAAGTGTGTCTCAAAGAATAGTAGCCATACAACTGATTGTCTAAGTTTTCGGGCAGATATAACTTTGACCAAGCTCCTTAACAGTACTTAACACTTTATGTAGTCAAATAATTAAGACATAAATTTAGGCCATATCACTGTAGCAATCTGCGGGACGGGTGGTCGATTGGTGTAGAGCTCTCGACTGTTGACCTGAGAATTCCGGGTTCGATCCTCAGTGAGAACCAGGCGGGAATTTTCCCAGTTCCTGGTGAAAGTTGGTTACAAGCCCCTCAAGTTCACCCATCTTTAAATGGGTACCTGACTTTAAGTTGGGGAGTAAAGGCGGCTGGGCGGTTATACTAGCCACACAATTCCTCAATATGCCCCGGCTACTGAAACACATTTATTCTACACTTCATATGTCCCGATGGCCCTTTAAGGCTAAGGGAACTTTGCAATCAGTTAGATCGCATTTAAAAAAATGTAATTGGTTATTCGGTCAATTTAGGAAGGTCTCTATAATTATTTAAAACAGATAGCATCAAAAGCGCACCATGGGACTCACAGCAAACCATAATTTTACTTCATTTTCCCCTGTCTTCCTCTTTTTAAATGGGCCCAGTATCCTCTGCTACGCTCAAGACCCCGAACGATCTTAATCCGGTTGTGGATAGCACAATGCGTATGGAATTAGTCAAAGATGTGTAGATGTATACTTTAATTAGAAATCTCTTGGAGAAAACCAACAAACAAAAATTACATTTCAGAAAATATTCTTATAAAAGCTTTAATTTGGAAAAGAAAAATCCAAATATTTTTTTTCTGAAGTGAAATTAAATAAAATACTCATGTATGCACCGATGATTTTAATCCAAGTGAAAACCTTTTGATAGAATTCATACTCGTCAACATTAACTATCCCTAGTCTGTAGATAGACAACATATTGCTTTTTTTCAACACGATGCTGCTATTCATTCTAACAAACGGTCATCTCCATCAAGATGCTAGAAACATAGTGTCGTCACACAAGACATTTTTGTATCATAATATTCAATGTCTATTGTTATGTAAATAACGTTATCACAATATTTGATTCGTGCTTTCGGCGATTTTCACCCGCGCCCCCCGTTTCCTATGTGTTGATATCAGTAAAATGGTGTTTGGTTTGTGCCCGTCCAAACAAACAGTGGTTCATCTTAATGAGGAGGGAAAGACATCGGATCGTTCATGTAAACCCACGTGAAGAGTTGTTCCTTAGCACAAGTCTTGTTAATGACGTCATCATGATACGGCTAATTGTTACGTTCCGCCGACCTTATTAATATGGCATTATTTATGTTTACTCTTAAAAGCATTTTTGTAGCTAGAGAAAATAGGTTGTTTTTTTTTTTCGTACAAAGAAAGCAGTTAAAATTATTGGTAAAAAAAATGTTCTAGGTATTTTTTTTTCAACTTTCATTTATAATGTTGTCATTAAAACCATAAATTAATATAACCACCGTGTCATTTTATCTAGACAAGCCGCCCTAAGTATATATGCTTTATACAATAATGTATTAATATACATGTATTGTAATGTTCAAAGTTATTATCTCAAAACTTTAAATTGTATCAAACATTACCCAATTATTAAATTTTTTTTATACATATTGTAGTACAGGGACAGATCTCATTATCCAAATCGTCTAGTTTTCGAACCTCTTTGTACCTGAAAGGAAAACGTTTAAAAAAAAAGTTCAGAAAATGTTGCCCAAATTATCCAGAATTGTTTTACAAGTGTATGAATTTTGTTTTAGATGTATTATTATTTTTAAATACTTTTCTCTATCCAGGGGCGTAGCGAGCTTAACTCGTGCCCGGGGCACATTACTTTTTTTAGCGCCCCCTCCCCTTTGTAAACCATATAATATTATATGTAAAATATACCATTTGGCGCCCCTTTGTGAGTAGAGCCCGGTGCATAATTAAATATAGATCATAAATTACTTATAGATCATGAATAATTTATGGATGTTAAATAACTTGTATGAGCGTGTTGAATCTATGTACGTGATATTTGTTAAACGAACTTTAACCTTTACCATTTGTTTACCATCGGGATGGTACTATTTGTTATAACAGCATTCTTATCAAATAAAGTGTTTGTTTGGCCTCATAGAATGCCAGTGAATTACTATCCTGGTATAGTTTGAAATCAGAATTGTATAAGATTAACCAACTCTTACATCAATAGTATCCATAACATATTAGTGCCAGTTAGTGATATAATCAGCACGCATCATTATTTTAAGGTCATGTCCGTTCAAATACGATCAATAATTAAAGTCCCTACTAAAGATACTAACAGCCTAGTTTATAACTTGTAATAAGAGACTATTACAAACAGCATTTGTAATTTACATTCCAAACTACAAGCACGCAGAACGTATAGTTTTCTGTTTGTTCTGAACTTTGAGAGATGAGATTTCAATAAAGTTCAAAAAGGTCAACAAAAATCTATATCAATAATGGTCAAATGCGTCTCTTCATTGAATTGTGTGCGACTGCCATACATACAGTTTTTATTAGTTTTTAATTAGTTTCACTTTCTGTGGGTTTGTGGCTGGGTTTGTCCTTAATTTTAAATATTGTAACTCACATTTGAACCTGTTCTAATTTAGTGAGTTGACTCAAAGTTGGTATATATTTATATTTTTCATGTCAAAACATAATTTTAATCATCTCGAGTTCATCAAAAAAAAATCTTGTAGACGTATTAGACTACCAACTTTTTATTTATATTTACATTGGGAAAAAAATCGCATTGAAATTACCAGGTTTAAATTAA